>VXAU01002749.1:91130-108087 GCA_013399695.1 Formicarius rufipectus
TTTGTTTGTTTGTTTGTTTTTTGTTTGTTTGGGGTTTTTTTGTTTGTTTTTTGTTTTTTTTTTTTTTTTTGTTTTGTTGGTTTTTTTTTTTTAGAAAACAAACTTGTTCCACTTGTATTAGAAGGTTAAAAAAAATTAAAAACAAAGTGAATCAGAAACCCAAAACACTAAAGAAGCCGCTGACAAAAGTCGGTGGTGTGGATGTTTCTTGATGCACTTACAGTGCAGAACTTGCAAAGGCATCAGCTCATGTAACTCTCTTTTCTGAACTCTGCTCATTTTGACTAATGTTTTTCTTTTTTTATTCACCTGTTACACTGAGATGAACTTAGGCCATTGATTGAAACTCTGTCAAACAGAGTGAGGTCCGGCATTTTTAGGAATTTTTTAAGGGGAATTTGGAAAGATTTCAAGAAGAGATTTTTATGCCATACTAGTATTTTATTTTCACTTCTAGTCTCTGATGATGTGAAAAAGGGAAGAGAAAGATATTGAAGACAGACATATTTTTAAACTCAGGATTATTCAAGCTGTCCTCTCTATTTTGTGGTTCAGATCAATTCTTGTTTTATCTTGCTGTGTATTTTAATCTCAAATTGGCTCACCTCTTACATTTTGTTGTGCTGTGGTTTGTTTGTTTGTTTGTTTGTTTTGTGTGGGTTTTTGTTTTTGTTTGTTTTGGTTTTTTGTTTGTTTGTTTGGTTTTTTGTTTGGGTTTTTGTTTGTTTGTTTGTTTTGTTTTATTGGCATATTGTTAGTCAACAGAGAAAGACTGAAAAATCTTCAGCAAAGACTTAAACATATTTTTGATTGTAGTATCCATTCCACAAAATAATTCCCCCTGATGCAGAGGCCATGATAAAAAAGAGTCTTTACAATATTTCAGGCTTGGAGCTCTTTTAGACATTGAGAAATTCAGCTCATATATTTTATTTTCTCCATTGGCCGAAGATGTGCTTTGTGCTGATGAGGTTTGGGAATAATAAATTCATGCTGTTCTCCAAGCAAGAGGTTGAATTCAGCCTGTTTTGTGCCTGTTTGTGTCTGTCAGTGCCATTAGAAACTTAATCTCAACACAAGTTTGTTCTGTGAGCGCAGGAGACGCTCAGGAGCGAAGGCTCCTCCAGGGCACTGCTCCTGCTGGGGACACTTCTCCACTCCCCACCAGAACAATGCACACCTCCTTAAAATCCTCCTTTGTTCTTCTCCCCTAATAGTGATGTGCAGTGGAAATATAATGCAACAGAGGCAACACATCACCCTTCCATTGGATTTTTTTTTACTGACGCTTTGCTGCTTGGCAGACTACTGGTGTGCCTGTCTGCCTGCACACAAGTCCTCAGTGGGGGTTTGTCTTCCTGACACCAAGTTCACAGAGATAGAAATGCAGAATAGAGATGCAGAAACTTGGTCTGAAGCCTGGGAAATTGTTAGGAGGCTCCTTAAAAGGTAATGACAATTCTGTATTTGGTTTCCACCATATTGTCCTGGTGATGAGCAACCTACGCTTGCTTTGCTTTGTACCATATTGTTCTCTCTAAACACACACACCTATGGCAGACTTTCTGTTGAAATCTCCATGAGCTAAAAGACACTGGAGCTGACAATGGTTCTTCTTAGCTCTATAAGAGAACACTTTGAAGATCTTTTAGTTGTGCAAGTTATCAAGAACTTGCTACTTTTTCAGAGCTTTCTCGTTGCTGTGCATCCCTCTGCCATTGTACAGCCACACAGATCCCTGCAGCTTTTTATCGCTCTAAGTCAAAACCACTGCACAGGCATCACAGGAGGATACCTCAATTATAAAATCACTAATTATGCTACTTAGCTCTACCTGTAAGCACAAGTTTTCTCTTTCTGCATTTCCAGAAACTGGTTTATTTTTTGCTAACTAAATTGTTTTAATTACAATGTATGGGAAATGATTGATTGAGGTTAGCTTTGCCCCAGGAAGGTAAAGTAGATTTGTTCAGAGTTATGGATTTATGGCATTTATTGAGTGTTTTTTCTCTAATACATTCTCTCAACAGCACAGATATCAGCAGTTTAAACACATTCTGTCTGGATCATCAACTGAAACGGATATTAGTGGAACCATCCTGAATTTATCTAATTTGACTTTTCTGAGACATCTTTAGGTTCTATGATTTTTTATAACATTTTCCAGAATTTATCTATATGGAGCATGAAAGGGTTAGTTTTTTAATTTGTTCCAAACCTGGTTCCTTTTGTTGCCTTTACTTTGATACCTGTGCCACCTTTTGGGGCCTGCCCCAGCTCGTGTTACAGGTGTGGCTGCAGTGCCACGTTTGTGTCATTCGGCGGCAGAGAGGACAAGGCGAGGTCTTCCCCTGGTGCTCTGACCCACGTGGGCTCCCAGGATTTCTCAACAGCCTGACATTATTGCTTTTCTGTTTGTATGTTACACTTGAGAGGCGGCGGGTGTTGGCCGAGTGGCGTAGGCCCCCGCCTGTGGAGCCGGCTCCTCCTCTGAGGACGCCGGTTCGAATCCTGGAGGAACTCGCTGTCGCTGTCCGAGCGTGCTCGGCCGTGGCAAGACGAGCCTCAGGAGTAAATGGAGTGGGGCCAGTTCTGCGCACCCTGTGCCTCACTTAAAAATTCCATTGCGCAGGCTTATCCCAAGATCTTCATTCACGAAGTCCAGCCAACAACAACTTTGATACCATGAAAATTAGTGACTGTCTTCTTTGTGGTATTATTATTTGTGGTATATCATTTGTTTTTGTTTCAATGTTAAGAATTCTCAAAATATGTGAAGAGCAGCAGAATATGTAATCCCCTTTCTTTCTCCTTCTATTTCTGAACAGTGAATAAATAAGTACAATATATTTTACTTTTAAATATATCTCCTCCTGATGAATTCTGAATATTAGATGCTGTAATTTTAGCCCAAGTCATACATCTTTGCTAATCTCAGCTGTACAGGATAGGAAGAAGTACATTATAGTAGATATTACCCAGCATTTATTTGTTGTAGGGGATATTGAAAAAATAAATCTGGAAACCAAAGAACAAATTATATACTTCTAATGCCTTATACAGGAACTGTGAGACATATGGTTTCACCCAAGGGGTGAACCTCTCAAACCCTCCTTCTAAAACCATGGCACATTCTACCCCACCCAACCCTTTCCAAAGTAGTGTATGAGAACCTGACCTGCTGACACCAATGGCTCTTCTCTCTTTGGCAGTGTCAGCATTTTTCTCAACTGTTCATTGAAGATCAGGATCATTTGTACCACTGACTGAAAACTGGAATTGCATATCAGCTCTCCATTTTTATTATTAAAAAGAAAAACAAACAAACAAACAAACCCGACCAGATTCCTTACTAAAAACGAATTTAATTTTTTAATTCTTAATTTTGGAAAGAATTGAAGCATATTGCAAAAAAGCAAATAATTACTTAGCTGCTGGTTATTTCATTGGAAGATAATAACTCTGCTCTTGTTAATCACATTTTTTTTTGTTACTAGTGCCTGATTTCTCTTGGTCTTGCATTGCAGACTGCTGCCTGATGGAAAAATTTTTGTCATTTACTTCATTGGATTCAGCATTGTAGATTGTTGCTATGTCAAACTGCTATCACTTTTTTGGTTTTAATACCTTTTTAGTTTATATTTGAAGCAGTACAAGAGTTGATTGGTAGCTTCACTATTTCTCTCTTTATAGGAAACTGTAAGGATTCCTTACAAAATTTAAGTCAGACAGATCCGGGTATTAAATAGAGCAATAACAATCTCTTGATATACTAAAGCCAACCTTAAACTCGACATTCATTGTGATACTGATCTACATCAAATTATTTTTCATTTCTTGTAAAACATGAATCCTAAATAAGAAACCACAAAACATAACTAATATCTTGGCTCTGCAAATCCCATCAAATCACCAGGACATCCACTACTTGTCTGCAAGTCTACAGGTCTCTGTGGGTCTGCACCACCTGCACTGAGGCATGTCCTTGGCTTGCTGAATACATGGGAAACAGCTCTGACGGTCACAAACCATTAAAACACTCATGAGGTATATGGATACTAACCACGGGATCTTTCACAAAAAAGAAAAAATGCAAACGGAGTTAATAGAGCAAACAATAACCAAAGATCTAACTTTTAAGGTATTGCTGACGTTCCTAGTTTCCTTTTATTCCAAGATCATCCTGATTTTGATGTAATGTTTGTTTATTTTCCCTGAGAAACAGGCAAAAAGAGTAGATAAAGTGTCCTATTACTGAATGGCATGTGTCTGTCTTCCTTGAACTATTAGTTCCATGGCAAACGGGAAAACTAACCTTCATAATCTTACTCCTTTGGTTTGCAAGCAAACTATTAAAATATTTTACCAAATAACCCAATTCATAGTAGAAGGAAACAGTACATACAGTCACAAAATAGTGGTGTGCTCACAGACACTGTTTTTCATATAAACCAACGTTACTTAACAACGTTTTATTGTAGCTAATTTCTTCAAAGTGAATTAACATTAAAAATTCATCAAGTACTGTATAGAACAGCAATAAAATGGGGCCTCCATAAAGAACAATAGCAAACCTCCATAAATAAAAGTGCTTCTTTGGAAAAAAAAAACCTGCAAAGAAATATCAATTATCCTGTATTTATGTGTGTGCATATTTATATATGTGTGTACACATACAGACACCAATCTTGTATTTACCCTGATTACACTTATCTTGGGGCACAGTTTTCTGTGCACAGAGAGGCTCGTTTGTGCATTGTTGGTATCTTTCTGAGTATTTTACTAAACATGGGGCTAAGAAGAAAATCAATTAACAGTGAAAGAGTTACTGTGAGAAGAAACTGAATGCTGCAATGTGATGATTTTTGGTGTTATGCTTATCATACTGCTAGGGAGACACTCAATTACTGAATTTCCAGAATATCCAGCAAATACCATGTAGTGAATAAACATTAGCTGTTTTTTGTTTTTTTGTTTTTTTTTTTTTTTTTAATTCCAACTCACAAATGTTACATTGTGCTCTGTTGAAAAAGCTTATAATAGAAACATGTTCTACTGATGTTGAAATTACATTTCTCAAACTGACTATATTAAGCCCTTTGCTGGAGAAGAGTTATACAAATGTAGCATCATCAAAGTCACGATAAAAAAGAGAACCTGAGGGGACGTGCAGTACTTATATACAGGCATTAAACAAGAGTCACACAACAGAAGTAAAGATTATTTTCTTGGGTTTTTTAAATGCATGAAACCATAGACTTGTTTCACAGAGTACCTGGGGTACTTGCTTGGCTCTTTGGTTCTAGAATGTTGGGGGGTTTTTTTTGTTTGTTTGTTTGTTTTGTGGTTTTTGTTTGTTTGGTTGGTTGGTTTTGTGGGTTTTTGTTTTTGTTCTTTTGGGTTTTTTTTTTCTTTCTCAAACACTATGTGAAGAATACAAATACTGCTCTTCCCATTCATAAGAGGAATATAATTAATATTTAGGACCATCTTGAAGTCTAGAGCATATAAAGACTTGAAACTGATTACCAATAATAATTTCAAGACCTCTGTGGAAATGAACTTTCCTTCTTTACCATTTCAAAGTCATTGGACGAAAAGTCCCCACATTGTCCTGTGGGAATTCTTCAGAGGGAAAAACGGACAGAAAACATGACAAAAGACCTTTTAGAAAGTGCAAATGGTTAAAATGAGGTTGTTCATTGACTCCATCACTCCGGAGTGTAAGATGTGAACAAACGAGAAGGCTTTTTAAACCTTTCAAGGTTGTTTCAGGAAGGAAGGAGTGAAAACAGCTTGTTCAGCTGCGTTGTGGTGGCCTGACTGCAGCCACTGCTTCGGGGTGGTTTTTCTGCCCTTTTCCAGCTTCCTTGCCCCATGCAGAATTGCTCTAAATGAGGGGTTATGGAGCCCATTACTGGGCTGGCTCTGGGACATCTTGGGGAAGATTAGTTCTCATCCATCTCCTGTTGACTGAGGTCTCACTCCTTGGTACCTGCCCTTGGTGAGCCCCTTTGGTGTTAATGAGACAGCACCAAGGCTGACAGAGTTCAAGAAGCATTTGCATGATACCCTGAGGCACATGAGGTGACTCTTGGGGACGGTCCTGTGCAGGATCAAGGGTTGGACTCCATGATCCTTGTGGGTCCCTTCCTGTTGCAGAATGCAGAAAATTGGATATTCTGTGAAGATTCTCTGAACAATCCAAGTTTTGTGGTTCCCATGAAAAGCAGGCCTTTTGTTTACATGTTTCAAGAGAGCAGTTCGCAGCTTTGGAGTAAGAACTTATCTCTAAGAAAAACACCTGCATGTACTCCCTGAACTCCTCCGGATAACATCCAGGAGGTGGACCTCGGGCAGAGCTAATTAACATTAAAACCAATGGTATCTGAAACCTAGATGGCCTCAGCATGGACAGTTTTAAGCTATCCAATGATTTTATATAATGATGTAACTGAAAGGCACAGATTGTATAAATACAATGCTTGGTGTCTGTAAATAAAGGCTTTTCGATTGATTCACGGCCTGAAGTGTGTGTGTGAGTTTAAAGGGGCGCTTGCAGCCTTAACGTGGCTCTCATTTCGAGCTCTCATGTGAGCTTATATACATATATATAATTAATTCATTTTTACCTTCCAACTCAGCAGATTCTGTGATTCTATTAACAACACATGCACTGCACTCCTTGTCTTTCAGTCCCACAGCACAGACACACACGTCCCCGCTGAGCTTTCCTTAGGCAAAGAGCTCAACTTTGTCACTGTCAATGTTCCCCTGGCAATTGCTCATTCTCTGCTGCCCCTGAGTTTCTCCTCCAGGTGTGTAATTACCTCCTGTCTTCCTACTATGTCCATTTAGACACTTGTGGCTGGAGCTGAGCACAGAGCTACAGCAAAACAGCTGGCTTGCTTTTCCGAAGGTGTTTTGCCTGTTGATTTGTTCAGACATCCCATTGCCCCAAGGACTGTTGGCCCCAGAGGGACTTTGGAATAGATTTCTGGTTAGAACAAGTAAATGAGCTGACTTTTAGTTTATTTTCAGCTTCAGACTGAATCAACATGGGGAGCTAGGGGGGAAGAGATAATTTTAGAGAAGAAGTGGAAGTTGTTACCTTGACTGACTGCTAACATGCCTGTGGCTCCCAGAGATAGGGAAAAACGTGTGGTCTGTGCAGATGGTTCAACTCACAGAATATATTTACAGGTGAGGAAAATATCATGTGTTTGTGTTGTATATTATATTTTAAAATGTAGGGAAGTCTCATTCACTCTCAAATGCATGCAGAATCTGCAAGTTGATCTACAACATATTACTTTTGTAGGATGAGAAATGTACTAAGCATGTGTAGAATAGTAGCATCAGAGCTGTCTAAAACTGTGTTTCTGTGACAATTTTATCTTACAGCCCTTTGGCTCGAGTATAGGCATTAAAACACATGCAAGAATGTAAACTGAAAGTTGCTTTTCTTTCCCTCCTGTTTTTGGTTGACTTTTTCCCTCGTAGAAGTTGTTACTAATGACCATATCGTGCAAAACCCTGTCTTAGGGCATTGCCTAGATACCAATGATCATATGATCTTTACTTGTTTTGACACCCTTTCATTCTGTCTAGCTTCTGAGTGACAGTGGCCACTTAGAAATAGTGCAAATGAGGTGAAAAATAAACCATTTACACTCTGAGAATGTTCTGTCCTTGCAGACCAAATGTGTCCATTACGAGGGAGCATTTGCCTTGTACAGTGAAAGCCACTGAAGTGTAACTCATTGATGTTGTAGATATTTTTGACTAGGCTATGAACAGGCAATAACCACAGACCTTTCTGCCACTTGAACTTATAAAATAGATTAATTGTAAGGCAGAAGATGATAGAAAATTGAATTATACCAAATATATGCAGACATTATAAGAATCCTGAAAGTAAGGATTCTCTTAATACATATTACATATGACTGCAGCATTCTTTTCCACTGTAAATGAGACTGAGTATGATGAGATTGTAAGAAACAGGACTGCAGGGAGTCTAGAAGTCTATTGTCTTCCTAGTCAAAATCCAAGCTCATAACCTTGGGTCAAAATTAAAATATGGAGATATTTTCTATGGAAAATCTGTGAAGATTTTATTTAGATGTTTTCTCCTTGCTATTAAACAAGTAGGAAAGAAGCTTCAAGATTTCTCCAGAATTTCCAAAATAATTTGTAGGATGTCCAGTATTGCTTCAGGGTTTGAGTATGGCTTTAGGTGTTTTGACCTCCCCAGACCTTAGACTGTGTGAACACACTGTAAATTTGCTGTTACTGTTTATTGTCAGTAGGCAACAGTCATGGCAAAGCAAGTGTAATTAAGGTGTGCTGCAGTGCAGCAGAGGGAATGCTCTCCACTGCCTAAAGAAATTAATTCACCCTCATGAAAGAGAGAGCAGCTTTTATAGCTTACTCTGGGTATGAGTAATAATTATCAGCCCTGATAAACTCCTGGGGCCTGCCCATTATTACCAGCCTTTCACAGATCTGGTATTGCACTTCACTTGCCCACTGAGGGCCACATAGGTGTGTGACTGGAAACACCTTTTTGGATACTTTCTGTGGATAATGTCCTTTGCCATTACCACTTTATGACTCTGAAAGGCAGCTGTAAATCAGTGCTTAGAACACAGGGACATCTGAAGGATATCCATGGTGTGTAGGCTAGAGATTGAAGACAACCAATAAATTAACATGCCGACAATTTCAGTATCTGTCTTCAGATGCACTAAACCAGAAACCTCCATGAAAAAAAAATCTGCAGCAAATATGACCTAGGCATGAATTAAGAAAGCCTGTAATGACTTATGGTTTTCTTCTCTGCAACAGTTCAGAGATCCTTATCGCCATGCACAACTGCCTAAATTGGCTTCAGGAGTGTATAGTGAGAGGACAAGGGATAGTGCCTTCAAACTGACAGAAGGCAGGTTTAGATTAGAAGTCAGGGAGAAATTATTTTTCTCCCTGAAAAATCACCGCCTGGGGGTGGTGATGCCCTGGAACAGGCTGCCGAGAGAAGCTGTGCATTCCCCATTCCTGGAAGTGTTCAAGGCCAAGTTGGATAGGTCTTCGAGCAACTTGGTCTGGTGAACAGTGTCCCTGCCCATGGCAGGGGGGTGGAACTAGATTATCTTTAAAGTTCCTTCCAACCCAAACCATCACCAAACTATTCTATGATCCATGAAATACATGCCTAACTCCTCATCCTAAAAGCCTACCACTCATTTAGGCTTTCTTGCACCTTCATAGTAAAAGCAGTTTTACAGCCATGGGGACAAATGCAGCTACACGGGAATCTGTCTTTTTCAAAATGATTTTTCAGCCACAAGTACCCTTTGATCTGCATCATAGCATCACTTTTAAAGGGTGAAAATGGGTGAGTAAGGCCTTTTGCCGCCAAAGTGAGACACAAATCAAACATCTGCCACTGCCACACCCCCTTATAGAGTCTTCTGAAATCATGGTATAGCTCAGAGTACATGAAAAGAACAAAAGATGATGCAGATTACTGATGTTTGTGGGGAAACCAAGGCGTAGAACAGATGCAAGGTGAGTTCTAAAGTCCCTTGATGCCAGTGAGAATCTCGTAGCAGATTTCACGAGTTTTGGTCCCAGCCCAGCAGCTGGATGACCCTGTTTCCTAGTAAAAGACTGCTGGAGATAATAAAGAAGGCCTGCCCAGAGGAAGGTATCCATACCTAAAACACTGCAAATGAGCACTCAAGGTCTCCAAGGAAAAGGTGACATAGCTCTCAGGGCAAATGGGACTGGCTGTGCTTGCTTGCTTCCTGCAAATGCCGTTGCCAGAAGATTTATTGGTTTGTTGTGTGAAGCTCAAACAATGAGTACAAGAGACTCAGATTTTTTCCATAGGAACTGTTCTAATGACAATCCTTCATGGCATGGGTGGATAGTATAGGACTCAGGAACACAGCATTCTTTTTAAACAATTCAGACATGAGGTGACTGATTTTTTTTCCTGACTCTGTTTTGGAAACAAACACAAAAGTCATTTTTCTGACATCCTGCCAAGACTGCTCCAGGCTTAGAGAAGTTTTTAAGAAGTAAGGATGCCTTTTCCATCCTCTTCATTATATAACTTGCTGTTGGATAAGGATCACAGAGCAGCATACAGCAAGACAGCCAATTATAAGTTAAGGAGAAAAGCAAGATTTCTGTGGAGAGAGATTAAGAGAAAAGGTGATTTATTGTCTCAAGGTGAATAAAGAAAAAGGGGAGTTCTAGACAAATAATGAGAAAAGTACCCAACCACAAATTAAAAAGTGACTTCTGACCTCAGAATTCTCTGACTCAGGGAAAGAGACAGAAAGAGACTGGAGGAGAGATCTGAACTGGATAGGCTATACTGACTGGGGCTTTTGATTTTAACTACAACAACAACAACAAAACAAAAAACTTAATCTCATTAGAGATAAGATTCACTATTCTATCCATGCTATGTTTCCTAAAGGCAGCAATTTGCAGAGGGTAAACTAAATCAACAGTTTCTTTATTTCATATATACTTCAATGAGTGAGAAACTGTATTTTCATTTCTTTGATTGGAAGGCAATATCTGAGTGGCAATGATCTAACACTAACATGTTTTAAGAGACTGTCCTGAGCTTTGATTGTGTGTTGGAAAGTGCATGCACTGAGCCTTCTTTAAGCAAATGAAAAGAGAAGTTGTAAAGCACTGGATATCTCCTTTGGAGCTTTTTTATTTGATGTTGTCATAGACATGAAAGATCTTGATGAATCAGTTCTTCAAACACGTTTTCTTTCCAGAGGGTGTCATTTATGTGGAAAGTAGGAATATGCACAAGAGGTTATTTTTTTCAGGCAGCTCATTTATTTAGCGTGGGTCACCAAGATATGATGCCTTCAGAGTGTTTCTCAGAAAGAGAATTAGTCTTCTTTAGGACTTACAATGAATAAGGTTTCTTAGGGTCACAGAAACACTCAAGAGTACAGACATTCAGCAGGGTTTGTGCTGAGTCGGTTGTTTGGAAATGTGTTTCCAAGAATCCTGAAATCTCATCATGGTCAGGGAATGTCACTGCTGAGAACTTACATTTCTGAGGTGCAGAACAGTTTCATTGCTAACTCTTTAGGGTCAAAGTCTGGAGAATTTGTAAAAATTTGCACTACACATTCTTTTAAAAAAAGTCAGAAGTCATTTTTTACAATTTCTGTGCTCTCTACCTCAGAGTAGTTGCCCTTCAGTACTGGGGAGCTCCTAGGATGTTGTTCCTTCATGTTAACATTCAGAGTGAGTTAATTTTTTTTTTTCCTTCTGGACTGCAATCTTGTAGATTATGCCAGGAGTGGGATTGATGTTGTGGTAATTGCCCATATTTATGAAAAATACATTTTATCCTTGCTATTACTATCCAAATGCTGTCAGTGTTTCTATCCATAATCTTTTCCTCTGTCCAAAATAAATAAAAAGAGGGAAAAAAAGATTTATTTTTTTAAGGGGAAAGAAGGAAGTGAAGCCTGTTGTTCCAAGACATTCCATAACTTGCTTATGTTTACTTATCAGAGCTTTTTTTCAGTAAAACACTGGATACCTGAGACCATGGAAAAGAACAGAAAAATTACAGGGAGCTGGTCACAGCACCAGGGCTGACAGAGTTCAAGAATTGCTTGGACAATGCTCTGAGGCACATGCTGTGATTCTTGAGGATGTCATGTGCAGGGCCAGCAGTTGAACTTGGGTGATCCTTGTGGGTCCTTTCCATCTCAAGTTATTCTATGATTAATTACAAAACAAGAACTGCAAGAATGGGCAATGCAGCATGATGAGAAGTACTCTTCGGTTGGGAAATATTACAGAGATGCTTCTGCAAGAAACGACCCACAGACAGACCTCTCTTTCTCTCCTGTAAGTTTTCACATCTTACCCAACAATTTAAAAAATAATCTGTAAAAGGGTCTGACTCAGAGCTTTAACAGTTTTAACAGGGAAGAAAAAGCAAGGGGAAAAAATGTGTATTTGACCCTTCCACATTTAGCTGCGCTGAATGCTTTGTTTGCAGTGTGTATTTGCATAACTTGAAACATAAAGAGAGGAAAACATGAATATGGTTCCAAGATGCCTCTGAGAGGCTCCACTCCAGTAAAACTCTTGAGGGGCCATCAATGCTAAAACTTGAAAAAAAACACCAGAGTGTGGCCAGGGTCCAGCAAAGCAAATCAGGTTATGTGCAGCTTTTCAGAAAGATTGAAGATTGCAAATCCCACATAGCCAGAATGAAAATCCCATCGTGAAATCGTCATACATTTCATACATAGTAGCAGAGAAGTAACTGTAATCAGTCACAAACAGTTAGGGCATTCACCACAGTCTTGCTGTGAGGTGAGATTCTTTCCTCTGTTGCCAAGACAACACAACAGATGCTAATGGTGTAAGTTTATTTGGCATCCCTGCTCTATACCACACTGCAGATATTAATAG
Organism: Formicarius rufipectus; assembly: GCA_013399695.1. Classification (NCBI taxonomy): domain Eukaryota; kingdom Metazoa; phylum Chordata; class Aves; order Passeriformes; family Formicariidae; genus Formicarius; species Formicarius rufipectus. Next base: position 103,611 of record VXAU01002749.1, read on the forward strand.
GGAGCCTTCGGGCGTTCATAAAACATTTAAAATTTTTATTTTTGCCATTTTTTAAAGCAGGCATAATATACACATAGGTATAAAAAGAACACGGCTGTCTGTGGAAAATTAATAGCTCTCTCATAGAAAGAAAATTATGGGAAGAAAAATAAGTGTAGAGATCAAGAGAACAATGAAGTCTGGACCAGTCTGTCCCAGAAAGGCAAGAAAGGACCTTGTCTTTGTGTGGACTGTCAACTGTTGGAGCACTGACTTTGCTATGCAACAAGAGGGTTTTCTTAACACTGTTGTTTCCTCACAAGGCAATATTCTGAAATTATTCAACCACTGAGCAGAGGATAAAGTTCAGTGCTGATAGTAATTATAAACACTTGTGAAAAATTACAGTCAGCAGCTTGCATGTGTCCAGCACAGTAAGCAGCCCAGTTTCACTTTTCTGCTTTTACGATTTCAGGTGACAAAATCCACTTTTCATGTTTATCAAACTCAAAATAAGCCAGCAAAACCACAAAAGCATCATATCCTGAGTAATAAGTTAAAGAATCACATTCTAGCCAAGAAGAGGTAAATCATGTTGTGGAGGGAAAGAACACAAGTATTGATAATACCAGTGCACTGTAGTGCTTTGTTACAGGCAACAGAGTGAAAGCTGAAACACATGGTAAGGTCTTAAGATGAAATCAAATGTAACACTTTTTGTTTGTTTGTTTTTGAAGTGTAATTTAAATTAAATCAAGATCTACAGATGCATTAGAGAACACATGTTCTAACTATATTTCTTTTAAAACAAGTTTTTAGCTGCTAAGGTCGGAAATATCTGAAGGAGAATGGCTCTGTCTGCATGTATTTCTCATTGTTAGAGGTGAGTATGTGTCTCCAGTAACCAGGTAACCAGAAACATTTCCTTTCAGCACATTGACCTTCAGACACTTCCTTTCTTTTATGTAGAGAAAAGGTAAGAAAGAAGAAATTGGGTTACTAGATGGCTGTACCAAAGAGATATGTTCAAACTTTTTCCTCTTCCAGGGTGGACGTGGCCCTGCAGTAAAGCCACACCATTTGATGGCTCCTGAAGCCACTGAAAGTTGCTTTGTTCTGTTGTTGGACTGCTTTGGAATTCTGTTTGAGAAAGTCCCCATTGACATTTTCAAGGCAACAAGTGGGTTGAGCTGATTGTTTAGTCATTGAAGTGTACAGGAAAATGCAACTAGATCCTCAGTTCGCCCTTGAAAAACAGAATGCTTTGAAGTATAGAAGTTCTTCACATCAGAAAAGCAAAAACTGTGTACACTGGACTTTAATTTGGCATTGTCTGAAGCTCTTTTGTCTTGCCAGATTTCCAGAGGACATCTATTTTCAAATCTCTGAGGAAACCCAGGTTTCTAGAGAACATTTATGTTCAAATATCTGAGGGAAAGTAACTCACTATTCTAAATGCCTGAAGGTCAACAGAAAATAATACCATGGTTTTGCCATTGACATAAAGCAATGAAACAATAATGATTAATTTTAAGATGGACAGAGAAGGTATTGTTTTTGGTTTTTTTCAGCTGCAATGAGAACCAGAATAACTCCATCCTAGCTGCCCTTGGATTTCAGAATGGTTTTCAGAAAAAAAGGTCCAAATGATTCCAGAGAGCTCTAAATTCTGTGCTGGGAAGGAAAGATGCTCATAGCAAGAGTGTAAATATTTTAATTAGCACAAAAATGGAAATTTGTGGTTATTGTTTTATGCAATACCTTTTAGTTTTATTTTAATAAAGACATAAAAAGATGTTTGAAAGGCAGCCCTGCATATCAGTATTTTTGTATTACATCTTTATAAGCTGAAAAGATAATGGACCTTCTCTTACTGCTTCTGAGTATTAATTTACCACCGTTAAGGAAACCAAAAAATATCTTAATTGTAAATAACATTAGATACAAACAGAAACATTGCTTTGGAAATAAATTCCTGGAAATAATTCAAATATGTAACCATCTTAAAAAATAAAGTTTAGATGTAAATCAGTCCATCCTGAAAAATTAAAAAAGGACTCAGTTTCCGTAGAAATCAGATATCAAACTCACAGGCTACTTTAAATGGAGTGTATTGCTTTTCCTTTTCCCTCTGACATTTTAGGCTACTCTTATAGGTTCTGTAAGAGGCACTGAAGTGTTTTCTGCCCAGTGTTTTCCGCTTGGCAGAGCTTTTATCACAGAGATACAAACCTTTTCTCCTCAGAAAAGGTTTCCAGATCAATGTTTCCCAGTGATCTGTTTTTGGAGCCTGGAGGTGCCGGAATATTGATTTCCTGCTCAGGGAGGAAGAGGCAGAGCAGGAGAAGGCAGGAGAAGAGAGCTGATGAGTTGTTAGAGGAGCTGGTGGAGCTGGGCACACACAGGAGAGCAGCAAGGGCTGCAGGCAGCGAGGACTTCTGGATGTGTGTGCCTGAGAAGGGTGGGGATGCCAGCTGTCAACATAGGGGACGACAGAGACAGTGGCAGGGACAGCCTTTCCCAGTCACACCCCAGAGGGATTATTTGAACTGGGGAATCCAATAATCTTTTGGAGTCTAACTACATAAAAACTACCACCATTCTTGTCACAGTAAACTCAGGAACTCTGCTGTGTCCCTCCAGCCTTCCCGCTTCCAGTCCATTCCAGCTCACAACATGCCCCAATGTGTGACAGATTCCTATCTGAGTTTATCATCAACAGGACATATTGTGCTCTTCCACAGTGAGCTCCTGAAGCCTCACAGCCTTTATTTAAAGGATCTTCATTGTTTTCAAATAATTTCAGTGCATATGTCTTTTGTTGCCAGACTGAGACCTAAGAGTAGTTCATCTTATTAGTTTAAGCAGTTCTGACATTTCCACATGGTTTGGCTACTGAAGTTTGGAATCTATGCCCTACTTCCTTCCCTTATAATACAACCCATAAAACATAATTTTAGTTTTGCTGGTTATTTTCTTTGGTCTATGGAGCAAGCAGTCTGATAATATTCTACCTTGGACCAAGAAACTTGCAGTGAAAATACAATCTCAAAGAAATGTTTTCTTTCAAACTTTAGGCTGAACTTGAAACCAAATTTCTCTTACTCCTTTGGGATGTGGGTGAAATCAATGGTGTGGAAAAAGCCACCAAAACTGATGCACTTTCCTAGCAGCACTTGAGTCATGAGCAACAGGTAACAAACAGCAGCAAATAAACTCCACATATAATCCAGCACTTTTTCACTGTGATCATGTCCATGGCTAAAGTCTTGGGATGGTCCACTACAAATAAACAAACAAGGAAATTGCATAAAAGACACCTCAACTGTTTGGGAAAAGATGGGTCAAGCTAGAATGAGTTTTGATAGCAACAGTGCATGGCATCTCTCACAACTGCTGTAAAATACAGTGTGACAGTAAATACTTAGTCTTGCTTTCCATAGTTATTGCTCTCAACTTTGCATAAAGGAACGTGTTGTGATCTGAATTATTGTCCTTAATTACAAAATCAGTAGCTAAACAAAGAAGTCACACTGACAGATTTACCACAAGAAGCAGGTAAGGAAAGGCAAAGAGGAATTAGTTATAACTGTTAAGCCAGGGATAACACGCCTCTTATTTTAGGAATCCTATTTTTTATTGCCTTTGCCTTGAAATAAACTGAAGTCCTGAAAAAGGCTGGAATGGTCAATTAAAATGTTCCATTTTTAGTAGTCTCTTCTTTCTGTTCAGAACTGGGTTTTATGATTTGTTTTTCCTTATACCCCAGAGGTTCTCCAGTAGAACCTTCTGAAGATGGAAGATTAATGTATCATTTTAATGTAATCTCTTGTACTTACAAGCTCACTAGCACTAGCAAGCAGCAAAACCAAACTGGTAATAAGTTGTTTAGAACCTCTTCAGAGAACAAAATCAGCCTGTACACTGACTACTTAGCAAAGGGGATGGGAATACTGCCTTGTTGTTTGGTAGCAGCTTCATTGTCTCGCAGCTTCTCTGGCTTTTCTATCTCCTTAAAAAAAATAAAGAGAAAGAAGAATACAAAACAGAACAAAATGAGACAAGGGAAAAAGAAAGAAAATTTTGGGGGAAAAAAGAAACAATGGGAAAAGGGAAAGGCAAAGGTGTTTCTCTGAACAGTTTCATTTATCTGTAGAGCCAGATGTGCTTCAAGTTAGCAGTAGGTGCTGCACAACTCCATAGCTAATCAACACCACTGCTATAATTTTTATTTAATTTCTCATTAAAACAAACAAACAAAAAACAAAACAAAACCCAAAACAAACAAAACCAAAAACAAACAAACAAACAATAATGAAATAGTTTTCTTAGTACTTGGCTCCCCAGTTCAAGGAAGTGTTTTCCAAGGAATCAAAAGATTAAATATTTTCCTTATAACTGAACAGACAAGCAACACCTCTAACACTCACCATTATGCTATCAACCACCACCATCTATAGAATATTATAGATTATTTTTCTGTTGTCTGTATTACATG
>VXAU01002749.1:108098-447098 GCA_013399695.1 Formicarius rufipectus
CCCCCCCACACTTTTATTGTGAATAATACCAACTTTTTTGGCTATTGTTTTGTATCTTACTGGACAAACTAATCCAAACCCCAGAGCAGGATACCACTTCCCCTGGCAGGGATCCTAGAGGTCCTGTTAACCCTAGTGTATTATCCAGGGGTGCTGTGTCCCCCCCAGCACTCCCTGTCCCAGAGGAGGAGCAGCGCAGTCACAGAGAGCTCAGCCAAGACCAGTGCCCCGAGCACCAGGTACACGTGAGCACGTCTGCCACCACTGACTGCAAATCAAGGTAAATCAGCTCCAGGGTGCATTTCTGCTCATCTAATATACACAGCTAATTACATCGAGCCATAATCACCCAATGCTAATTCCGACATGATACAGTGAATGAAGTTACATGGAATGTTAACACTGGCTTAAGGGACACACAAGATACTGTTTCCTGGGGAATCAATAAGAAGTAGAAGCCCTTACTCCAACATGTGTGTATTAAAAATTCAAATCTTTCTTGCATGGTTCAAAATAGAGAGTGCTACAGATTTCACCATTGTCAGCTACATATGAGCGCCCAAACTGTTGGAGTGGTACCTGTGCCATTTGGGTGTTCTTTAGATCCTATTTATTCCTTGGATAACTAGGGAAAAAAAATAGAATCCCATAGTTACAATCAGATATTTTCACTGGAATGCATTGTTCAAGCACATTATTCCTCTAGATATCCTTTCAAAGTGGCAATATAATAGGATATTGACTGCATATGAATTGATGGAAAGAATAAAGGCCAGTTGTAACCAAATCATTGAACTTTGCTGATTCGAGTTTTGATCAATAATGTATTAATTTAGAAAACCCTGAGCACAAACCTTTTACCTTTCTCTCCCTCCCACACTTTCTGCTTTTCTTTTTTTTCCCTCTCTAACCTCTCATCATTTCAAAGGGACCTCATCATGGTCCTATGCAATGAAATGGAGGCAGTGAAATTGTGAAAGGTTACCGAATTGTAACTTTTATATAAAATGTGTTATTGTGTTGCTGTGAAAAGACTTTTTAGTTGCTGCAAGAAACCAGAGAATTGTGAGTGAACTTTGGGGCACTCATCCTCTTATTATCAAACTAACAGCAAACACCATCTTTTAATCTGCTGCTGCCTGCCTTGGCTGACATCTTTCATGTCCCAGTAAAGCTGTAAGATTCTCAGCTCTAGGCACCCTTTCAGAAATGCTCAGCTATATATTTCTGGATTATTGGATGATGGAAAATATAAATTGTATCTGGTGTTAGCAAATAAAATGGAAGGGATTTTGTTAGTACCATTTAACGTCTAACTACGTACTTAGTTATTACAGAAATTACTGTATCTGATATCTAAGGAGGTTATTTGTCAATTATTTTCATGAGAGACAGGGAAATCTCAGAGCTGACACACTTCACTGTGATTTAAGAAGTCCTATATCCTGTATGTCATAAACTCCCTGTGTGACTGTACAAGTCATTTAGATTGTCAGTTAGGAAACCCCTGGAGAAACATGTTTAATCCCAAAAGCGTGTCCTTGTTTATTCAAAAGTAGTAACATGTTCTTAATATTAAACTAGTACCTTTATTTTTCTGACCAGGAAGGGAACCCTTTCTGGGCCTACACTTGGTTATATCGCTTCAGTTCAGAAGACAGTATTATCAGTCAGGGTTTTGCCTTTTTTTTTCTTTCCACTGGAAATGAGGAACTCTGAGTAATTCCCTGATTTGTCTTTCCACTTTGGACTGTAATCTACATAAAGTTAATAATTTGTTATATAATGGAAATGTCATTAAATGTGAGGCAGCCTGGTGCCACTGTAATACAAGTAATAAACAGCAATATATCATAATCAAATGGCTTTTTTCTTCTACAAATAAAGTCAGTGGCAAGGTCTTATGTAAAGACTCAAAGAGAAAAAAAATACATCATGGTTCATATATTTTCATAATTGGTCTCACAATGAACTGCAACTGGCCTAATTTATGGGATTACCTGATCAAGTGAAATAGATCTCACTAAAGACTGTGATCTGCAATTACTGGAGACAAAGCTGCAGTACATTTGCTATGAATGTTTTAGCTTGCAATGAAGAGATTTCTTTAAGGCATTTTAGTTCAAACTTCTTAAGAATTTTCCATAGAATTAATAACAGAAAAATTGGAGGAGTGGAAAGGATTCTTTCACACAAAATATCCCAAAACACATGTGTATTTTTAATTAATGTTATACTCCTGTAAATACAGTTACAAGTGCAGTTCACTTTTAAGTTAATGGGTCTGCTCACATCACATGGTCTGATTAGGAATATATTTATGTACAAACATCCATATGTGAAACAATCCTGATCTGGTAGTTCTTTTTACCCTATTTATCTAAAATAGCTTCAAATCTGTAAGTGCAAGAAGGAGTCACAGAGAGAGATGACTGAAATATTTTGATACTCTGTTTCTGGTCAGAAACACATTCTTAAAGTTAATTTTATGCTTACCACATGCTGGAAGTGACATTTTGCAGTGAACACAGTACACTATCTGTCTATGATTGGGAGCAGGAGGAGAAAGCAATTAGCAATTTTAAATGCAAAGCCAGACACTATGGCAAGACATGCCTTGCCAGTTCCAGTGCTCATAGGAATTCACAAACAAGGAGTGTGTTCAAGTAGATTTGTTTGATGATGATGAAGATAGAACAAAACTCACCTATTTACATGACTTTAGAGTACTGACTTCATATATCCAATTCCTCCTTTGAAAATAACACACTGCTATTTGATTTGAATATATAATATTCAAATTGAAGGAACTGAAAGAGGAGCTGGACCTGATCTTAACAGTAAGAGAGTTATTCCTCTTGCCCTACACTTCTGATCAAGGCAGCAGGGGAGGTAGTCAGAGATCCTGCCAGGAAACATCTCTTCTAAAAGTCAGTTCACCATCCTGGGCTCTTTTTGCACCTACAGGTATTGCTATAGAATGATTCATATGACTGGATTTATACAACTGCATTAGACTCCTATGTATCAGGATCTGGAAAGTTTATTTTTCTCCACTTTGGATGAAGTTTGGGTAACTCTTCAATATAAACATTCAGGTGTTGTATTTGGTCAGATGAACCAAATTTTCCTCAGTGGAAGGGTGGTTACCATTCTCCCGTGTCACAAAACAAAATGAACCAGGTGAAAGGACCCCTGTAGAGCATGTCATTATCAACCTAGAGAAAAATTTGCAGAGGTCTGCGTGAGTATTTTCAAAATGTTTTCATAAGCTTTTACTAGCTTAAGATAGTCACCTTTCATGCCTTGGCAATCAAGGCTTCATGCCAAAATTATTCCTCTTGTGTTCCACTCTGCTTTGCACTTTGTCCCGTTCTGAATGTAACATTAACCAAGGGTGCCAGTTTTTGCTTTTGTTTCACCCTGATGTCAGACTTCAGGTGGGAAGGGGCCTGCCAGGAGACCTGAGAGCACAGGGACACACTGCACTAGGTTGGGCTTCTGTTTTACTCATTTTGGCAGGAAGAAACTGTTCGTCATCCCCAGCTCCAGGACTGTCTGCTATGGCCAGCCTTTATGGAGGTTGTGCAGAGGTGATTTTTCTGGCCTTCCAGGGCATCTTTAGCTGTGCTCTGAGCATCAACATTTTAACAAGGCATTTTGAGAGCCTAATGCTGAAAGCACAAGAGAGAAACAGAACATTACTCAAAAAAGCTTGCTATTGGTAAAATTCCAAACTGACTGCATGCTGAAAGAGTGCTGAGAAAAGGTAAAAAGGTTTTGGTTCATCTGTGTGATTTAGTAAATAAGATGCAGTTTGTAAAACCTGATGGTGAGTGATAGTGAGTGTGGCTGACACAGAGGCAGTGCTGGACAAAGAGATCACTCGACAAGTTCAGCTGTCACAGTAATACCTACAGAAATATCTTGCATTAACTCCAGTGCTGTGGTTTCTATGAAACACAGAGCACTAGGGGGAAAAAAAAAAGGTGAGAGCAAATAAGAAACTATGAGGGACTGAGCACAAAAGCAAGAGGTAAGAGAAATTCAGAACATGAGGCAAACACTGAAAAATAATGAGGTCGTTCAATTATATTTCCTTCTTTTCGGCTGATGTAAATACACATCTTCTCAAGGTGGAAAGAGGAGGAACATTTTGAAAAAAAACAGCACAAGCAGACTTTTGGTGTGAGGTCAGCCAGCAGAAAAGCACAATTCATCAGAATAAAACAGATCCCAGAAGCCTAAGATTCCAACAAGACAGTAATTTGTTAAATCGACTTCAAATCTCCCCTAAAAACCCCAACTCACCAGTGAGAAAGCAGATCCAAGGCTTTCCCTGGGGAGAGTGAGAGAAGTGTTTCTGCTTTGAGGGTTTTGTTTGCTGTGAGGCACATGATACCAAAAGGAAGACACCAAAATAAACAAAACTTCAGGATATTTGCTCATGAAAATTGTCCACAGCCCTCAGCACTGTGAAATGAAATACATACAATGCTTTGAATAGTTATTTTACGCCTTCAAACATGATCCAGAAAATGGAGTGCTTTTTGTTTCTTCCATTTTCTTTAAATAATTGCAATTGTAGAGAGGACATGAATATGCTGGTGGTATGCAATGAAATCTGAAATTTGAAATAGATTATATATTCCAAGTAGAGAACACTGCAACTGATTTATTCAAAATGCAACCTATCATTATAAGTCAAGCACTCCAGGAAAGATAAGAGTTCTGAATTAAAATGTCAATTCTTTTCCTTTAAAAGCAGAAATTAGCCATCTTTGTTTTTCACTATATGGTCTGGCTTAATTTGCACAAGCTTTATGTTAAATAATACACTTTAATGAAGATAGTTTCTTGGTATGATTGTCGTTAACTCATTTTGCCATTGCCCTAGGCAATGCCTCCACTGTTTAAAAAGGCTCTATTTTCTAAGGCAAGAACCTGGCATATTTTATTTTGCCTTCAATACTTCTTAATATATAGAATAAGTTTTAGAGTGGCTTATATTTAACTATATATTTATCACATTTGCACAAGAGTGGATATATGATAGCTACGAATTTAAGCCTTTAAAACCTTTAAGTTTAGTTTGATGATTTCTGCTTTACTTGGATCATGACCTTCCAAAAGGATTGGTGTTCAAAGTATGGCACAGTTATGTTGTAAGGGTTGATATGCAGAACTACAACCCTCAAAACCTTGGCTTATTCCCTGGAGGACCTTCCAAATCATCATCTCAGAAGAAATACTGGGCAAAGGCTGCTTTCATATGCTTTTCCTCATCTGGAAATTTGGCTTGTGCCAAATGATGAATATACAAAAGCAACTAAAAATCACAACGGAAACCTTAGAAACCAACATGTTTTTTGGAGGACTTCCACCAGGAGCCCTAGCACCATTTTAAAAACAATCAGATCAGAAGACAACCAGCTGCTATTTGAAACTTCATTTCATTTCTAAATTTGTTTTTACCCTTTACTAACATAACTACTGCTTTTCATAAATTAGTATTGTACCATAAATCTTACTTCAAATTATATTTTAGTGATTAATTAGTTTTTTTGCTTTGATTTTATTTACTGCATCTGATTCACTTTTGTGAAGTGTTTTGTTTGTTTTTCCTTGTTGATGCATTAACATTATTAAGAGATTTTCAGTGCATTTCAGTTTTGTGCATCAGAAATGTTATTTTTTAAAATTACCTTATAAATGTTCAGCATCTGTTTAGCATTCAAATGCTAAATACTCAGGAGGCTAGATTTGCTTTTCCAAGTACATTATTATGAGACATAATAAATCATAATTAGAATTTTAGTCTAATATATTATTAAAGTAGTGCTGCTTAACTGTTCTGGCAAATGCCACTGCTGCTGTCTTAGGTCTTCAATGGGCAGTATCTCAATTTAATGGGCTCCTCATAAAGCAGCTGGAATTTAAAATTTATTTTTCTTCTATATTTCCTAGGACGTTTTAAGCTTCTGGTTCTGTGAAACCAAAGCCTTTTTCCCTTCCAGAAAGATTTCTGAAGCTTTAATTGAACAAGATTAATTTTTGTAAAAATTACTCACCAATTAAGTAAATTTGGGGAAAACATATTCTTGGAGAAGAGAAAGGAAATCTAAAATCACCAGGAAAGGTCAGCATTGCTATGTGCATCTATTTTCAGTTTTTGGAAGCTGATACTCTTATCATCAGGATTTACAGTGGACTGGGGTAAAAAGTTACAAAACTTAGCGCAGGAGGAGGCATTTCTCAGGGAAGAGCAACTTCCTGGTGATGAACACACGACCCAAGGGGAGACACTAAAAGTCACTTCGAGTCCCTTCCTGAGTAGGAAAAGGAGTGTAAATTTTCTCTCCCTTCTGCTCTGCCTGTTCTGCGGATAAAACTCTGGGAGCACCACCAAGGGAGGTGCAACCCCTGCAGCTCTGCATAGGGGTGGCCTCTTGGGGACTGTCTGCACCGTGTTCCTTCTGCACTTCCCAAAGCCAAGAAGGCTGCAGACGTGCAGCCACTTCCAAACTTTTATGGCCCCAGGGTGTCGTTTTCTTTCTTTGGTTTTCAGTGAGACACAGCATCTTAATTCAGTTAGGTTAGTTTGAACACCCCACCAATGCAGTTTGTTTGCCAGAGGTTTTTGGTAATAGAGAGTGATTTATACTGAACCAGACACCCATTTTCTCTTGGCTTCTATTCAGAAGCATAATTGTATACATAAAATATTTTTTTCACGTTTTTCCCTGTGAATTTTAAAGATTCCTTGCACCATACATAGAGATAAGGAAAGCAAACGCTGACAGCTACTGGCCTACAGAGGTTAATCTCTTTTAAATGCAACATAAGACCAGACCTTTCTTGTTAACTATAAAATATTATTCCCACAGGTTTGACTATTTTCAGTCTTAAATATCAGGTTTTCACTGAATTGCTTGAGCATACGTATGCTGAAAACACCTATTCTGAAATGTTCTGCAGACCTCTTGCATATGCTGATCCACTGTAATACACCTCATTCATTTAGAGCTCATAATGCCGCAAGCAAATTCCTGTGAAAGATTTTGTACACTTCTTAGGATTATCTACTATGGCTTTTGTTTAATACTCTTACTAATTTTATGTTCCTAAATAATCCTAAAAGCCATGCTGTGATTCCTTTGCTTATTTAATTATACATAAAGTTTTGAGGAATTACCCTTCAATTTTTATAGGGAGATCATTATATACCACACATTTTCTTTCTCTTTTTGAGATACAGAATGTCTTCAGGAAAAGTGAAGATACTACAAATCAAAACAATTTAAATAGTGATCACTTTTAGAATCAAATAAAATTAGGCTGTATGAATCAGAGAAACTAATGTTACTGAAGTTTGGCAGTGGGTATGCATGCACTTGAACTCTAAGGGGACAACCAAAATGCCATCCCAAAGAGCAGCATATTTGCATTCAAAGTTTTTTGTGCTTACCTTTACATGCATTCTCACACAGCATGCACTATTCTACTGAAATTTTTTCCATGGTGTTCACTTTTTATTCACTCTTTTTAATACATAAAATTCCTCATAACAGCATCCCCAAGTCTGAACAGGCAGGACTGAAAGAGCTGGGAGGGAGAAGGCTGTTTTCCTTGTTAGCTGAGATCTTTCAGCACAGAGTCATGAAGAGAACCCAAAGAAGGAGCCCTGTAGGGGCTTTATCACAAGGCCAAAAGAGAACAGAGCCTGAAGGGAGCTCTGGGCAGTGCCTGGGTGCCTGGGAGATGATTTCAGGGCCGCCCAGTGGTATGAGCTTACAAACCCCTTCTGCAGGCACAGAAGCCGAGGAAACCTCACCGGGATGCACAATAGCTGAATAACCAAAAGATGTGCAACATCAGAAGGCATTCAGCATCTCAAAGGTGCAGGTCTTACTCTTCATCTGCACTTACTCTCTTTTAATACTTACATTTTACATGTATATTTAATACTTGCATTTAAACCTGTTCTAGTAATTTTGTTTCATTATGAAGAATATGCCTTTGATTGAGAGATGGAGCTGACACTGCTAATTAGGATTTTGACCTAACTTTAAAGTCAATAATAAAAATCCTATTGACTTCAAATAACACAGAGTACAGCTTTAGAGAATAAGTTTTTATTGTATTCATATCAAATAAATTGTTAATACCTAGTCACTGCTGAAAGATGATGAGTATTTGTGGAGAGACACTAGAAGTCAAAGATGCCTTGCCTCTTGCTATACAGGCTTCAATTGCAATTTTTTTTTCAGTATTATAAACTGAAAAGATGCTGTGTTGAGTTGACCCTGGCTGGATACCAAGTGCCCACAAGAACCACTCTGTTCTTCCCCTTCTCAGCTGGACTGGGGAGAGAAAATAAGACAAAAGCCTCATGAGCTGAGATAAGAGCAAGGAGACATCAGTCAGCAATCACTCTCACAGGCCAAGCAGACTCGACTTCAGGATAGTTGTTTCTCTCATCCATTGTCACTCCCCTCTCCTCTGGCTGCAGCTGTGCAGGAGTTTCCCCCCTGCTGCCCCAGAGGCACTATCACCATCACTGATGGGCTTGGCCTGGGCCAGCTCTGGGTCCTTCTTGGAGCCACCTGGTATTGGTTCTATCACACACAGGGAAGCTTCTGGCAGCTTCTCACAGAAGCCCCCCCATTAGTGCCTCCTCTACCAAACCTTTGCCACACAAACCCCATATAGGCACCTACTTTCCTAATGCATAATTCTGCCATTTGAAAGGAGATAACTGTCAAACCAAATGAAAATTTTACAGAGGCATGTTCATTTTCTGTTACTATGTATTCCAAAACATCACGGGACTTTTGCTACTGGCTTCAGCATGTCCCTGACCTAATTCCAGACAACTGACAGATTTATGGAAAGTAAATTTCAGTATGTTGTTCCCTCTCCCCCTATTTCATAGGACAATAATATTGTATTTATAACATCTTGCTTTCTGTATGCACATATTTCCTTTTGCACAGAAGGAAAAAGTTTATAAACAATGCCCCTACTGTGATGAGGATAAGGAATTGTCCTACATCAGTAGGACAATTAATTCTTCCATGTGAGAAACGAAAAAGGAAAAGATGCAAGAGTGACGCATGCAGTGCACTTCCCTTCAGCACAAAACTGGTGGGGGAATGTTCAGTGGGATTGATGTGGAAAATACCTTAATAGGTACTCTAAAGCATGGGAAAATTTGAGTCTGGGGTTGCAAAGACATTTCTTTTTTCCACAACAAAGCTGGAAAGCAGGTCCTATCCCCTGCTTTGGCCCATGTCACTGGTCCTTTTACCCTTAGTTTTGTGGGTACCCTTCTCTGTAGGGTTGTTGCAGCACAGTGTCACTCAGAGGCAGGAGCAAACAGGGAACTTCCAGGGGACTGGAGGAGACAGAGAAAAATCTAAAGCAGGTTTATTCATGGAGGCAGTTTAAAATATATAGAGAAGAAGAATCATTTATGTGTAAATCATTGACACATATAGTTTGCATATAGAAGTTGAATTAAATATAATGAATCACAAGTCCTAAAGTGTGAATCCCCCCACACTCAGAATAACAACCCTCAACATTCCAGTCCTAGAATTAATTTGGCATCCATTTTTTATGCAAGAGCTATCTTATAAAATATCAGAAAACTTTTAAAATAACACCGATGTGGGCAAAGTGTTTTATTTTTTTAACCATGGAATTTTAGAGAGTTGTTGGATCACAGCATTTTAGAAAGTTAATGGAACAGAGTTGGGCTCACCTGCTGCAGTTGGCAGATGTCAGGTATCTAGTGGAGTTCTTCTCTCATTGGGTTTTGGGTCCCTGCTAAATCATGCTTGAAATTAACCTTGATGGGAGGCACACCTTCAAGAGGCCAGATAGCTGAGCTGCAGTAGCAAGCTGATAATCCCTTTTCCATGTTGTTGATTTAACATGGTGGCTTAGAAAGTTCATATTTTCTACTCCAATATACTTTCACCTTTTGCTCTCTCTGAGATACTTTCTGGTACAGATATTACACATGCCTTGTCCAGGGGGAGTCAACCCTTTTGGCTGCCCATGTGTTTAAGAAGAGCATCCACTTCTGCTACAGCCCAAATTTCTCTTCTGCAAACAGGAACAGGACCAGTCACAGAGGGCAGATAGTCACTGTCTCCTACCACATGGAAATGATTAAAGCAATACTCATGACCTGCACTGTCCAAGTTATGGCCCTTCACTTCCCAGATGAGTTAAATTAGTACAATCACAGCCTGATTAAACCACATCTCTTGCATCTTAATTTCTTTCTGGTGTATCTGGTTCAATCAGAATCCTTCCAATGGATTCACATTTCCATTTAGAGCACCACACCAGCCTTGCACATCAAAGTGGACATTTATCAGAGGCCTTTTCAATGAATACTTAATTTATAATAGGACTCTCAAAAACTAATTTAGAATATACCAGCCTACAAAGATCTTGTTTTCAGAGCAAGTTGCTTTTAAATAAATGTCTCATAATGCTAAGAAAATGAAAAAAAGAATTTGCATAAGATGATTTTTTTAAAGCCTGCTAAATGCATACAGAAATATATTTATCTGATGGGATATATGAGGAAATTGGACAAACAAAAAGGTCTCTTCTATCTGTAAAGATATGTGGTGGTAACCAATTTATGAGAAATTATATATAATGCAATGTACTTACTTAAGAGGACTTAAGAAAATAAAGATAAAATCGCAATTAAAATCTCCTTAGATTATTTTTCAGGGAAATGCCATTGTATTATTATGTAGGTTTTAATTTCCACATTACTTCAGCACATGGCCAAAAAAAAAAAAAATAAAATTAATGGAAACATATATAAGAGGATGTAGAGTCCGAAGGGTGTAGAAATGCTTTATTAGGGTCCTGGCTACTTTATTTTAATGGACTTTTGAGCATTTTTCACCAAAAGAAAAAGGCACAAAGGTTTAATTTGGGGGATTATTTCTTAGTTTGAGAGAGATACGTAGCACAAGTATCGTAGGTGTGTAATGGCATGAATAAAAACAAGACAAAAAGCTACAGCAATGATTCTACATTTGGTTCATTAGTTTGCTCCTCAGACAGGAGATTCACCTGAACTTTGCTTGAAATGGGAAAAATCTTGGTAAATATGATAAATCTGCAACAGCAAGAATATTCAAATGCTACTGTGATTGGCTTGGTTCTAAAACAAGCTGAAAAGGATGCTCCAGGATAACAGGGTTTTTATTAAGTTGCACATATTGAACACTAATTACAAGCTAATCATAATGTTTTACCTATCCCATAGCTGGGGACTTACAGAGATGTTATAAAATTCATTGTTGTTATTTTTACTACTACAAAAAGTTCTGAAATATTTCGTGTCTGCTTTTGAAGTGTTCTGAGTTTTCTATTACATTTTCATTTCCTATTTCAAAATAAGGGTAGTGATTTCACAGGCAAAAATACATAGATAACAACTAACAATCAATAAGAAATAGTCAACATGTTGCTGAGTTTCAAAATTATTTTTCATTGCTATTAAATAGTTTAAAGAAGTTCAAGACCATCACCATGACCCAGATAACCCTTTAAACAGAAACATCATACACAAAAATTTAAAAAATTCTACCCAATTCAGAAGAAATCAGGATCTCTACAGCCCATTCGGGTCATCCAACCAAGACAAATCACTTGACTGTCAGTTTGTGACATCTTATATCTGACTTGTGTCTGATCAACAAGGCTCAGGGACATTCAGAATTTATTAGAAACAGAGACCATTCCCAAAAAAACTTTATGACATGCTATTTTCAAGCCACTTGTGTTGAAACAGATAAAGTTTTTGTCTCAGGTGAGTCCTGGATTTAAAAGTCAGCTAATGTGTCAGAGAGGATCCGGGGGGTATGCCTTCACTGAAGAATTATTAGAGAAGTAGAAGCATTTTCTTGATGTTATAGTCCAAGAGTGAACATTACTGAGATAATCTGAAGATACTCTTTGCCTTTAGCAGTAGTTCACACCTTCCTTCTCACCATAATATCACACTTTAAAATAAGCACATCTGGCAAGAATCTTATAATATATTGTTTATCATGGTCAAAATGGCCTCTGGAGCAATATCCTCCTAAGACACATCAAGAAATAAATCTCCAATACAACCACGAGCTTTAAAGGGTAATAACACTTGATGACAACTAACTATGCCATATTTGACAAGGACTGCTAGAGGTCAAACTCTTTGCCTACGGTACGTACAGTATTGAGTACTTTGGCTAATTGTACTCATAAGCTATATACAAGTTCTTGAGTAATTAAGTAAATCTGTCCTGAATTAATTGAGTTTCAACTGGTCTGTTCTTCATATAGGAACATTTTTCAGAATAAAAGTCGAACATGCATCTCTAATGAACCCCAGTGACTTCCTTTTGAGAGAAAAAGGACCTAATCATGGGTGAGTCCCTTCTTGTTTGCCAGTAGTTATATCTATGAGATCAACGTTGTGTAAGTATTAGCGCTGGATACCATAGCATACTGCATATTTCATTTTTTTCACAAGTGACCTTATAAAGCGTGTGTTTTTGGGATGCTGAAAAAAAAAATCACTTGCTTGCCTAGAAGAAATCTGAGTGTTTGACTCACAGATACATTCTCAATACACCAGGGAGACTACTAGACATTAAGAACAAGCTGGTGAAAGTATTTTGAAGGGCTCCCCTGTAAAGAATAATTTTTGTTCACACATCTATGTTGTCAGCATAAATTTCCCCCGACCTTTGCCTCAGACATACACATAAATTAATAATTCAGTGTTTACTGATATTAGTATTGATGGCATCACTGTACCAATCATACTTATTACACCTTCAGCAATCAGGGGATAAACAAGTGTCTTCCAAAGTGATCGGTAAAGTATATTTTGTGATTTCAAGAAGGTTTAAGGAGATCTGTCCACCAGACTGTAAATATTTAACTCTTGGGGAGCATGGCTGTAGGAAAGATTACTAAATTAAGCATCCAAAGACGCACTCATAGTTGTTACTCTTTTTTCAAAAAAAAAAAAAATCTTGACCCCCGTGTGACTGCGGGGTAGATAACACAGCTGACCATGTGCTATAAATGTGAAGTTCCCGAGCCTCTTGAGGAGTCTGAATAGTAAGAAGCAGTGGCACTTTGTAAATGTTCCTGCTTAGTTTTGCTGTGTACATATTCATGTACAGCACTGAATTGATAATGGCACACTTTTTGTATCTGATTAGTCACGATACAAGAGCCAGAGGGGAAAATGTACAGTTATAAGGATGAACTTCCCAAGTGTTTTACTTTTGCTGCATCAGTGGTATCCCCGCAGATTCCAAAGGAGCTATTCTTGAGTTAATTCAAAATGCAGCAGTAGCAGCATTAAAGCTGAGGGTCCAACACTAAGCAAAGGAATAAATGTACATTCTTCTAATATCTACACAAATATAAACCCCTAAACTTCATCCTAAATTGAGTTTGAATTACAGAGTATTTGATAAAACTGGCATTTCTACATGTGTCCAAGCTTACATACACGGAGGTCTGTAAATTTATGAACTGCCATAAACCACTAAATTAAAATTCATGTCCTATATTTAGTATACATGACAAGCTATAATAAGGTGTTATTAATACATACTAAGTATCATATATTAAGGATGTAATGAAGATACAGTTTCTGACTTTCAACCAATTATCTTATTTCACTTTTTATTTGTCAAAATTTTCTAAAGAGTTCAAAAGGACTGAAATCAATACTTCCTGAATATTATGTTTTGTAGATATGGTCATAACGTTGCCAGGTTTTCCTGTGAGTCTCAGTAGTATTTTCTAACCAAACTCACAGAGATACATGAATATATGCAAATCCATCTTTGCCTTTAACAGAAGGATGTTTTTGAAAAAAAGGAAATGTAATGTGGGACCATACCTGCAGCCCAGAAGGTCAGAATGCCTAAAGATGAATTTAAACCTACATACACTCTCCTATGGAAACTGGATTCCTGCAATTTCTCTGCTTGAGAGTGGCAGTACTGTGGATGAGTTAGAGGGCCCTGTTTCCTCACTTCTTGTTCCTCGAGTAGATTTTTCAATATTTTCTTTCATTAACCTTTAATTAAGATTCTAAGACTCTGTAGCATATTGGAGTAGATCCAGATTTCAATAGCAGGTAAATATTAATATTATTCATCACTGTCATTCAAACTCAATATTCTTTCCTACCTCTGTTGCATGTTCATATCAAAAAATCATCCAAATGAAAGTGTTATATTTAATTAACAAACGAGTTTGCCTGTGGTAGTTCAAGCTAGATATTGAGAGGAGGATTTATCAAGTCTACTGTATGGAAAAGCTGCTGGAAAGGGAGATGCTGGTTGAAATAAAACAAATAAAACTGTGTGATGGGCTACAGTTGTTAATATTTACTTTTAAGACTATGCATCAATATATCACAGAATTATAAGCACAATCATAATGTCATGACAACTGTTAAGAGCAGCAATGTCTCAGACTGTAGAACATCTTTATCTTGAAACATTCCAAAGATGTGATTGATGAAACAGGTGACAGAACAGCCTCTTGGAAAAGAATGTGTCCCTTGTTACTTTGTATGAAAGGAGTGTTTAGAGAGGAGAATCCCTGCCTGGCCCAGAGGTGCACAGTTAATCTAGAAACTGCTTCCCCCAGTGTTCCTGCAAGTCCTGCACAGCTCCACATGATGCTGGGCATGGAGCAGGGCATAACCCACAGCTCCTTCTGCTGGAAAATGTGCCACCTTTCTTCAGGGCATACAGACAATTCAAGGTCCTAGGATGAATTTTTGAGCTGTACAACGATACTTGTTTGACCAATGCAATATTGTTCATACATAGACTGAGTTCCTTGAATTTCTTTCTCATACACAGAGAAAGAACAAAGTATTCCCTATCAGTTCCCAGTCCCATAAACAATCCCCAATACCAGGACAGAGCAGCACACATTGTTGAAAAAAAACAGATACCAGAAGAAAGAAGAAAATGTAAGATACATCCAGGCTATCACTTACTGGTCTTAGTCTGATGAATTTTTAGGCTTTTCCAAACTACCGTGATCACCAGCACTTAAACCTGACCCACCTCTGTTGTACTTGAATGTAATTGTCTGGTTGTGGCATTTTGTGCATTGGAAACATCTGTTGGAGCTCCAAAGAGAGCTTGTTGTAGTAACAAGCTTGTAACTTGTTGTAGTTTATACACAAAACTCAAGGTGAAGGCAGCTGAAAATAGACCACGTGCTATAATACCTTTTTTCCCTTTCTTTCTTTGAGTGGAGGAGGAGATCTTTTCCTTCAGCCATGGGCTGCAGCAGCATTTGTGGAGCAGCCTGGCACCGGTGGGAAGTGAGAGCTAAAAAATGAGAGAGAACATTGCAAAGCCTCTCCATTCCCCTGGCAAAGAAACCCAGGGCATTGTCTGTCACTGAACCAGATACCTCTATCTCCTTCTGTACCTACTGCCCAAGATTCTGAGGAAAAATCATTTATAAATAAAACACTACACTAACCAAAGGCCCCTTCAACTGATGCTGAAAACGTCTGAGGTGTTGCAAAGCTACAGAAAAAGAAATATGTTGATTTAAAATAACAAACTATAAAAGGAATATGGAGGGATTCAGAATTCTCACTCTTCTGAATAGATGATTTCCATAATTTTTTTTCCTACATGATTTTAAAATGAATGAGTCAGCCTATTATGGGCAAACAAGAGAAGGGAGGTACTGTGTGTTTAACTTTCTCTGCTGTATGCAATTATTAATCCAGTGTGGAAAATAAAATCTTCACATAACCTACTTGAGACACACACCATTAGAGAACACATGTTTTGAATTATTAGACATTATTCAATTAGAGAATATTCTATGATTAGACAACGATATGTTTTGAGATTTTTTTTACTTCTGATTTAAGATTTTGGCAAAAATATTTTAAATAAGTGAATAAATGGAATTTTGACTCATTCTTGAAAACTATTGTCTTGCATAGATATAGCAAATATTTTAAAATTATGTTAGTATCCAAATTCCCTAAAACTTCTTTTTTATTGAAAAGTTCAATGGCCCTCAGTAGAGTCTATCCACTGAAGAGTCAAACAGTTCCAATATCTGCTTTTCCCTCTATTTGTGGAAATAGATGCCTGGGGACAGCTTCTGTCAAGAGAAATAAACCTTACCAGCCAGATAAAAGTGGGCAAGCGGGAAGCACATTAAAACCAGCATCTTGCACTGTAAAAGGAAAGTGATAAGAGCTGATCCTTGCTTTCCATGGCAGATGATGTGCCTGTAAATGAGCATTTGGTTAATAGCACCTTATCTCATCTCCAGAGAACCTGTCTGGACAATATGATTGCAGGGGTTTTTGCTTTGCAGCAGCATTAGTTTCTGTTTTCAAGACAGTTTTTTGCACTGTCAGAGCTTGGTCTACTCTTACGAAGAAGATTGGCATAATTCTATTTAAATAATGGTTTCATTTGTAAAGGTTTGCACAAATGGGCAAACTTAATGAATCTGAATGAGTACTTGGTGGCTGAAGCCTCACTGGTTGTTGGTACCCCACTCTGAAAATTCAGGGATGCCCAGCATCACTCCCCTCACTGTACAGGCAGACTACACCCATCATTTCTAAGCAGCCAACAGAGTTTAAATGGAACAAAAAAATCTCATGCCGCATGTGGTCAAAGAGCTTTCCTGTCAATTATGCAGCGATTTCTAATTTGTCACTTTTCAATACAAAGCTATGGAAATGGCATACCCAAAGAAACATGGACCACTGTCTTTGTGTGCCAAGTTGTAGAGGAATACTTAATGTCTGTTTTACTTTGAGCTGCTGAGACCCTGTATTCAGAGCCAAGGTAAAGTGTCTCCTGATCCCTCACCATGGGAGTCCCATCAACAACCAGCTGCTTCAACTCAGCAGGATGCTCTGGAGTTCATCTGGAGTTGCTGAGTGATTGGATTCATAACCCCACTGAAAACTTCCTGGAAAAACATGATCTTGTTTTATAGCATGTAGGATTTTCAAGAAAAAGTCTGTTGGGAATGCAGTTTATGTATTTAACATTGTAAACTAAAGCGAGTGTGCAATGTTGTGGACAGAAACACGTGAAGTATTTTAAGACCATATCTGGCTCAAGTCTACCTGAGTTTTTCCTCTTAAACCTTTGAAAAAAGCTCCTAGTTTCTAAGCAATGAATGATGGAGTTGGATGACCAACAGCAACCTTCTCTATTGCTGAAATGAACCAGAAGTGTATAATATATGACTAGTCAGGGTGTCTGGCTTTTAAAATGGTACCAACATGAATTATTCTTGTCCCTTTGGAGGGACAGATAACATCATAGCTGAGATTTGTAAATCTATCCCCTGCTCATCTCTCACTGCAATTTGTGTTGCTCTGGTGTTCTGTCTAGACCCTTCTGAGCAGAGTCCAGCTCACTGAGCATTAGTCAGTTAATGTCATCCCTGGCTCTCTGGACTGTGTTTTATCTTGAAATGCGTGTGAAAAAGTAGACAGCATGAGCTAACCTATACTTATCAAGGCTGACAAAGCAAGAGGAAATTCTGTTGAAGAAAGACATGGAAATTTAGCATGCAGATGACAGACAAAAGATATATTAAATTCCCAGGGTTGTGTGGCCAGTGATGTCTCTCTTACTCTGACAGATTCCCATTTGTTATTTCGCTTGTTGCCCTTTTGATGGCAATTTGCTGCTTCATGTTGGTCATTCTCAGGCCTTCTGCTGACAGGCACATGAGAAGAGGCATGCAGAATATTTTTCTTAGCATTTGTGGACTCCTAGGCACTTCCCAAGGAGAAAAGAGTAATGAGAATTCAGCCTTGGTTTCTTTTTTTTTTTTTTTGTTTTGTTTTGTTTTGTTTTGTTTTTCTTTCTAAAAGTAGTGCTTGAATAACATGAGGAGGAAAACCAACCAACTTGTCACGCTCACATACGTGCACGCAGATGCACACACAAACCCTTACAGGAGCAAGAGAAATACACCTGCAGGGTTCAGGCTGAGTTGAAGAACAAACTCTTTTAATGAATATTTTGATCAATCTTGCCAAATTGATTTAGAATGTGAGTACAGTCTGGGAATTTTCCTCATTAGTGGTGAGCTTCATGTTAGAGGAACACAGAGTGGTGAGCTCATTAGGATCAGCCTGTCTGTGTCTGAGAGCGTACACGGTGACAGGATGACACAAGTGACAAGAGACAGGGGCTGTGGTGCTGCATGTTAAAAATATCCCTTGCAGGGCTGCTCTGAAATATTAATTTTGCTAACACAGTCCTTACAATCAGTTACCATGAATTAATAGAAGAATGAGTTGAGTTGAAAGCATTTCCCTGAAAGGAAATCTGCTGGCTCCTTTGGCTCACAGTGCAACAAACAGCGTAACATCTGCCTTGGATTAACAACTCGTTGGCTTCAATATGCAACAGACTTGTTACATAAAAAATCACAGTTATTTCCCTTTACTGAGCAGAAACACACACAAGATTGCCAGACAGGATTTACCTGTAATAAACCCGTGCTAGTAAAAGAAAAAAATTAATTTAAAGAAAGGAATAGCAGGAGCACAGATGAAAGACACAGACCTGTGATGCTGTGATGGAATGGCAACCTACCTCATCTTCCCTTGGCTGTAGCCAAAGCATGGCAGTAGCTCCAAGGAGCCCTGGAGTGGCCACAGCAGAATAATCTGCCAGCTAAAAACATTTCCTGCTAACCCCTGAGAGTCAGGGGCTGCCTCATGGCCTAAAGTATTGGACTTTATGTCCTCTATAAAAGCACTTTATGCTCTCTAATGTAACATGGTAACTTCTGATTGTACATAAAAATGTCCACTCTTTCTAAATCCCGCTACATTCTTGGCCTCAGTGCTACCCTGTGGCAACAAGTTCTAAAGGTTAATTGTATGCTTTGCAGGAAAGTCTTAATACATTTTAAATCTGTTGCTTTTTAATACTTTTGAATACCCTTTTCTTCTTCTGCTGTAGGAATTGTTATTCAGAAACATAGCCCTAAAATAGGCAATTCATACATTTATCTCAGCATTTCCTTTTTGCTACCCTTGAAATAAACCCAAACTCATCATGAATTGAGTATTTTTAACACCAGTTTCTTAATCATGCTGCCTCTTTCCTGTCTTTGAAAAAGACAGATTGGAAATCAGTGTGTTATCCCAAGAAAACTCTTTATTTTAACCATTTTCATCACAGACACTACATACAAAGGTTGTTCCTTGTTTGCCACATACTAACAATTGTCTTCTCTTACACTAAGATACTTGCAGCAATAGCCAGGATGTTGCTTTAATTATTCTTTCTTTTTTTTCCCTGGGAAGCTATTTTGAATTTCAGGAGTGACTTTATAACAGAAAACTATGGGAAAATGTTAGCAGGGTTAAAGAAATGTGTTTTAAGCATCTGATCTTGCTGCTCCAAGATCAGTATATGAAACAAGGAACAGCCTTTCTATGGAATGGCTGTGATGAAGATGGTTATAATACCTGGAGTTTTTCTGTCAGAGGAAGCTGCTTGTTTGGGATGGCAACTTGTGGGTCTCAGCTTGTCTCTGAAGAGAGCCCAGAAAATAAGCTCAGGTATATTCCAATTGACTAAAACTCAAAGGTAACTCTTGGTCAAACTCAACTAAATTTCTTGGAAGGAAAGGATTTCACACCTAAATCAAATGTTTCCTGACTATTCTAAAAGAATATTTTTTAATATTCTTAATAGTGAAAATTAATTATTGCTACTGAGTGTTCCTTGACTATTACTGTGACTTTGTTTTGTTTCAATTTTAATAAAAATTTAATAATGTCTCCATTTGCTGTTTTCTCATTTTATAGTAATGTTTTATAATTTCCTTCTAAAACCACTGTTTCCAGTAGCTGCAACTCCTGGCAATTATGAGGATTGGTATCTTACAGCAAAATTTGTGCTACTGACATTGAGGATTATATTAACAGTAAATAACTAAAACTGTAAGTGGCCAATGTTCAAAAATCACATGAAGGGCAGTACACATAAACTGAAGGTAAACATTTTAAATAATGAAAGAGACTGGTGAATTATGCTACATTTGAAGGTGCTATAGGAAAAATTGCCTTGTTTACACATCTGGAGCTATTATTCTTTCTGGGGTAAATTATTTGAGAAAAGCAAAATATTTGGTAATCTCTGTTACATGTCCCTTGCCCAGCCAACTGCACCTCAGCTTGCCCTTTCCAATAGAGTTTCACTTTGTGACAAGAAGCAAATAAGAATATAAATAACTACTGAATAAACAAGGTCTGGGCCTTGCATCAAGTCCATCACTTACACAGTCTGCCCAACCAGCCTGACTCAGAAAAGCACAAGTGTTTTACAAGCCCACACCTCATAGCATAGACACAGATTTGCTAAATTAACAAGAGCTCTTTTTATTTCCAAAAATTGCTGCTGTTAGTTATGAATTTTTAAGAAATTTAAGGAGCAGATGCTCAGCAAGTAAAATGGTGTTACCTTTGCTGTATAAGGTATAAAATGTACAATTCTTTTCTTCAACAACTAGATTTAACAAAACATAAATGTGGTCTGAGTAAAGGCATGAAAATTAACTCCTACAGTGCTGGAGTTTACTGAAGACAACCTGAAAAAGCATTAAGCAACTGGAATAAATGCATACAATTTAATTTACTTGTTTATGCATCTATGTTTGAATTACTGCATGGTATTAACCTTTAAAACACCCACTTGGCTTGGTTGAATACGGCTTGGCTGAAAAGCTTGGTATTTAACCACATCTTAGTCAGAATATAATGTGCTATCCAAGCATTTTCTAATGTAAGACCCTTTAGTGATCAGCTTTGTCTTTAAAATCTAAAAAGAAAGATTTATTTGAAAGTCTTAACTGCTATTTTTCAATTGTGAATTTTGCCTACCCCTTAAAATATGAGAGGCAGTGTGGCACAGAAGTGAAAGCACTGGTTTGGAGAACCTTCCTAAATTTCTGCAAGTGCTAAACAGTCCATCAAGGCAAGAGATGACAAAAGTCAGGGTAAATCCACATATTTACTTGTAGTTGTGTTGCTGCATTGCAATGCTGTGCAGTTTTGCAATGTTTCCCTACCCATATTATTTGTAACTTTTAGTCTCTTAGCAGGTTCTGGTGCAACTCCATTTCTTGTCCTCTTTGTGACAGATGGATTTTCCCCCATAGACAGGTTTGGGGGTTTTGGTGTGTGTGTTTTTAACTTTGCATTAGACCTGTTTTAAGAGCGCCATAAAAAGTTATGTGCTACAGTTTTCAAGAGTAAAATATTTATGTGTGCCAGAATTATTTATACACTGTTAATTGATGTGAAACGATTTGCAATTCTTTTTTCTTCATTGTCAAATCAGTAATTATGTTGTAAACAACCAAATCATCTGCACTAATAACTTAAATGTAACTGTATATACTTTTAATGATCAAAGGGGTTTGTGTTTTGTTGGTTTTTTTGTTTGTTTGTTTTTTCTTCATCTAATTTAGTTCCCTGTGATTTTAAACACTTGCTTTCAAATATAACCAGGTACAAAGCAATGCACCAAGAATTAACCTTGAGACAGAATTCAAATCATTAACTTTGAGCTAAAGCTAAAACTGTCTCAAGAATATTATATACAGAATAAATTGTTGTTTTGATAGAATATTTCTTTTCAATAAAAGGTATGCTGCATGAATTTATGTACTACTTAAAGTGAAGCTATCAGTATGATTTCAGGCACACTGTGCGTTCTCCTTTCATCTGTCAACAGACTAGCTGATGTGTTTGCTCAATACAGCTATATCTTTAATCAGGGTAAAAGACATAACTTGACAGTGTAAT
Source organism: Formicarius rufipectus (assembly GCA_013399695.1). Lineage (NCBI taxonomy): Eukaryota > Metazoa > Chordata > Aves > Passeriformes > Formicariidae > Formicarius > Formicarius rufipectus. The sequence continues at coordinate 130,006 of VXAU01002749.1, forward strand.
TATTTTAATTGCTGTGGAAAGACAGTGAACTAAATTAGAAGAGAAATTTGGGTTACAAACTTAGATCTGTTCTAGAGTTGAAATAAGATTTCAGAAACCCAACAAAATTTTGAACTTTGAGGGCTGTCCTTGCACATCTATAATAACTTTTTCTAAAAAAACACATCCAATGAAGAAGAAATGTTTTTACCCACATGAACACTTAGCTCTGGTAAGACTTGGTTTTCAAGTACTTTTAGGGTTTCTGTCGTACAAAATAAACATCAAGCAGCTTGTTCAGCAGCAATACAATCTTTTCATTCTTGTTCCTCCACCCTTAAACAGTTTCTGTCAGGAGTTCATTTGACAGTCACACTAAAATGAAAATTATTTTGGCTTCTGACATTCCTCCCTTCACCTAAGAGGTTTTAAATTGCCAGAAACAAAACAGAAAAGAAGAAGCCTTTGGGCTTCGGGTTGAAAATAATCATTATTGCGCAATGGAATTTTTAGAAGTACTTTATGCTGTCTATCGAGTGGGACATATTAGAGCCTCTGTTGGATAGCCAAAATCTGTGTCCCACGATCCTGAGTTTCGTGGGAGCAAAGTCATAGTCTCACAGCCTGCAATTCCAGAGATTTCTCCGGTGTGAGCTCTCTCACGCAGAGCTGGCCGAGGGCAGCACTTCCCCGCAGGAGGCCGCAGTGACTTTGTGGCTGCCGCTTTGACACGGCCCTGCCACGCTGGGGAGTGACTGCTTTGCATGCAGGAATCCCCCAAACCCTCACCCTGCTGCCGTCTGGTAGGGACAGAGGTGTCATTTTTGTTATGTTCTTCTCCCCTGAAAGAATATGTATTGTTTTCACTTTTTGACAGGTTTGAAAAGCCACAATACAAACCCAAAAATATCCATTCTCAAGACCTTGGGGGCTTCTGAGAGCAAATGATTGCTTTCCCGTCCTGCTCTCACCCTGCCCACAGAGGGCTTGGTCCTCAGCTAGCATGGTGCTTTGTAGCTCCACTAGTTGTCACCACCAGAGGACACAACTAGGGTGTTTTTTTTTATTTTATTTTTGTCTTTTCCACACCATTGTCCTGTGAAAAGACAAGCTCTGGGAATTTCTTGTTTGACATCCACTGAAAGCCAGGGGAGTAACCGTTTCTGACTTTATGGCACATACCACAAGCTGTCACTTAGGTCACACAGCTTAGTGTTTTAGTAGTCTTTCCCTCTGAGAAAAATATTTTATTTTGAAAACCCTGCGTTCAGACACATAGAAGAGAAGAAGAAATATACAGGAGTCTATCCCTAAGAGTCTATGCCACTTAGTGAAATGGAGTAGGTGAGAAATAATTTCAGTTCTCTTTGACATTTTCCCACCCAATTTCTTTGATTTCTCATCTGTTAATGAGAAGACTGGGCCAGGTACTGTGTTAAGGCAGGCTGCAGAAAGCAAGGGGTTATTTCTAAGTAAAGCTTACACAGTTTAAAAACCTGCAGTTAAGAAAAAAACTAAACCAACCAACCCACCAAAGAAACCCAAAAAAACCCCACAAAACAGATCCAACCAAAACAAAAACCCACCAAAAAAACAGACAGATGTTTGGGGCTTCCCCCCTCCCCACTATATCTCTGATCAATACTACCTATAGAAGGGCTGTAAATTTACATATTATTCTAGATAGATAAGCTCCACAAAAGTTCTCACATATCTCAGGGTCTAATTCCACAATGCTGAGGACAGAAATTGTCTGCAAAGATACCTTAAAGCTACCTGAGTAGTCTTGCAACTGTTAGATGATTACTTGCTACGGAGACTGATGGAAGAGGCAGCGCTTTTGTGCAAGTTGTCAAGTGACATCTGGAATCCCTGGTGAACTAGTTAAAATCAGTTTCACTGTAGATGCCACCCCATAAAAGTGTTTTTTTAAAAAGAAAAATGGATCACAAGCATTGTACATATTAGTCAATCCCAGAAAGAGTCACTGTTATAATTATTAGCTTTTCCCTGCATGAAAACACGGCATTGAACACCGAGGCATTAAAATTGCCAGTGAGTGCCTTTTTGAGCTATCCAAGCCTGGTAATCTCACTAGAGCTTTCACCGTGTGCTTTGTTTGTGATGGGAGGTAGGAAGCACAAACAAGTAAAAAAATCAGCAGATGGGGGCTCCTTTATTTTTGGTTGGTTAAATCCTCTGGAGCCCAGCTGGCAAATGGAGAGCATTCTTTCATGAAGGTGATTTTTCACACCAAGATGCAACAAGCAGACAGGTGGTGTTGTTTGATATTCCTGTACCTTTCATGGAAATGCAATCTCAGATCCTGAGATGGTCTCAATCACTGGGTGAGGTGCTCCAATAACTGCTAGAAAAGGTCTATTGGAAGGAATGAAACATTAAGCACCCTCTGTTAAGACCTTAGCAGTGGAGAGTTAGTGTAACTCCCTGGAAATGAAGTACTTGTCCTATGACTAATGTCACTGTACAAAAATGTTCCCTGTTTTCACCTTTCCCTGGCTACTCTTCCACAGATTTTTTACAGTTTTTTTGGCCATCAGCAGCTGAAACTTATCTAGAATTGCAAGTGATTCAGGCTGTGATAAAACTTAGTGGAAATGCACCCATCGGTGAGCAGGGCAGAGAGATCTCAGGGCATCACACCTACCTCTGGGCAGTGGACTGTGAAAGCCTGAGAGGAAAAAGCCAATAAATTACTACCTCTGCAAGAAGTTCAAAATGCTTCATGTTAGCTTTTTTTTTTTTTTTTGCATATTAATGTTGCTTTTAAAGCTGCCCTAGTCTACAATGTCTTTTATTGAAAGGTTAAATGTGAGACATGGAAAGATCCCAAGAAATTGGTTCTCTCTCTTTATAGCTCTGTCATAGGAGTCTGTGTTAATTGTACACCTCTCTCAATGCAATTTATTCTCAGTGATTGCTTGAAGTTTCTTATCAGCTGTACTTTCTTTCATTTATGCAAGGCTATTTAATACATGCTTCATCTATGATTCTTCCTAAGTGGTTTTTGCATTGTAAGATGTATACAAAAGGTTTATTGTTGATTATATATAATCTCTTTAAGTCAATACTTCTCTTGTAAAGAGATTCTATAGCAAAACATATTTTTAACTCTTTTTTTTTTTCAAGTACTAATTTTCCTTTCAGTTTAAGACATGTTTTTTTAAATTATATTGTGTCAACTATTTGCTCTTCTAATTAAAAAAAAAAAGGAAACAGAAAAAGCATTTGCATCCTTTAAAGAGTAACTGAACAATATGGATCAAGAGAGGAGCTGAAACACATATTATAGAAAAATGCTTTACTTTCTATCCAGGATGAAAGCAGGCATGTGAGGTCATTCCTTTTTGTCATGCAAATACTATAAAAGCTAAAGAAACCGGTTAAAAAAATGGAAATCCAACACAAACGATGTTTTAGAGCAAGCTAAAACTCATAATTTTTTTCAAAATATCATTCATCTTCAAGTAAGAGCAAAGAAACCAGTGTTTTTAAAGACCAGACAGCCAGTTTTAGTGAGACAGCTATGAGAAGTGCCTGGAATCCCAGCCTCAAGGCGCAATTCCTGTGTCTTATTCCTGCAATGGAGCAAGAGGTAAGTGAGGATTTGGGTCTGACCCTGTGAGGGCAGGGGGGAAATGAGAGATGGGCTTACTGGGAAGAAGCACAGATACCTACAATCTTTAGGCAAGTATGACTGCAGGGAAGGTTAGAAGGGAAAAAAAAAAACCTAACAGTAATGTAATATGACTGGAGAGAAAAAAACAATTGCTCCAAATTCTTGGAAACTTTGACTGCAGTGACCTAAGGGTAAAGTTCTCAGTGCACTGCATGACCTGTGTGCCAGCCAGGACAGAATCTGCTTTGAGTATCAGCTGTGAAATACTGAGTGGTGTGGCAGACTTAACTGGGAAATGGAAGGAGAGGGGTTTCAGGGAACAAGGAGCTGCTCCTTATTGAGAAGAGACACTGATACTTAAACCTTCATTTTTCCTTACGTATCTGTGCAGTGTGATGTGCAGGATGAGAATTAATGACTTTCTTGCTGTCGATTTTGAGAATTTGCAATGTTCCATCCCTACCTTTCAGGATATTTATTTTTTTTCCTTTTCTTTTTTTTTTTTTAACTCTCAGCTGGTCTATAGGAACGAATCAGCCGTAAATACTAAAAATGCTTAGCAGAGTTTTTTTGAGCCCCCTGCAATGCTCTAAAATTGTTTTTGTCCCTTTCTCCTTTGCGCTTACCATAATATTTGCTATAAATTGACCAGACTGTATCTCAGAAACTCCAAGCAGAAAATGTATAAACAGCAAAAATCCAAGGATAAGGCTTCTCCCTCAACTTGGAAACCACCACACATGCTGTTGATGTTACAGCCTTTTGAAAGGAACGGGCATGCTGCCACCACACTGAAGTCTCCATAAGTGAGATGCTGATGAGAAATGCACGGCCAAGACGAAGGCACTGAAGTGCCTCAAGGGCCACTCTGAAGCACAAGAGAAAACTGTGAATCATCAGGAAACGAGAGGAAAAATGCCCAGGTATGTTCATGCAGAGGCACACGCGCTGACATTTCTCAAGGTGGGTTGGTTTGATAAAAATGATGACCTTTTTCCTCCACCATATTCTCTTTTCCAGTACTAAAAATACTGCGAGTGCCCGAGGCGTCAGTGAGAGCAAAGCTCCAGCGTTGCTGCAGAGACTTGGCACTGCGCTCCTCGGGCTCCTCAGGAGCTGCCTGGGTGACCTTGTTGGGTGGGAAGGCACAGATGGAGTCTGTCAGTAAATCTTGTTAATGGAACAAGTATTCCTACTGTTAGATGAGGTTTGCACCTCACAGAAGCATTTCCAGCCCGAGTAAACAACCACTATTCCCTCCTACCAATGTCAACTTCCTTTTTTTGTATTCATGCTGCCAGGTACTTCACCATTTGTTTTTACTGTGAATTACAAAAAAACAAGGAAAAAGAAAAAGAGAACATCTTGCTGTGAGTGTAGGAAGATCGTTGTCTCAAAGGTAATCATACACCTGACTTCTAGGGAAAGTGATGTTTCCTTTTAGATTTGGAAATGTTACCTGATAAACACAACAGCTTTCTTCTGCTGTGAATCTTTTCCTGGCCTTAAGAAGTAATTTTAGGGTAGGAATGTGGTTTTTTCTTAGATTCGTGCTCACACTACACAATACAGAGAACTGATGCATAAGTAATAAATAAGGTGTTTATTTATGAAACAATTTTAAATTGTTTAAAATTTTAGGATGTAGCCACTATTTTGCTATTGTAAGAAAATAAAAAAAAAATCTGTTTTCAAAGTACACTCAGCTTCTGAAAGGTAAAAAAGGTAACACCACCCAAATGGATGCCTTTGGGTGAAAGAAGAGGGATACAACAAAACTGAAATATTTAAGTAAAATTCAGTGTTGTGACCCTGAACACCAGGAAAAATTTCATGCTGAATAAGTAGCTATGTTTTCTAAATGTTTTGCATTGTTGAGCGCAGCAGCCAAGCTAAGAGTGGTTGAATTAGGGACTCTTCAAATTTTTTACTAAATTTCCCAGTCCAAATGGGATTGTGAAGACACCATTTCAAAGCAACAGCCTTGCATATTTAGAAATTATGCTCTGTCCTGCTTTGCAGAGGAAAGAATCAAGCGTGCAATCAGAAACTGAAAATCTCTTGTTTTTCTTATAACCACTTGGTTCTACAAGATAGTTCAGGGCTCCAACCCCCAGAATTTAGAGCCTAAATAAAAGAGAAAGAATCGACCAGCCTGTCCCTGTAGGAAGGGCTGACTGCAACACCTGATGGCTTGAATTGCTGAGAAGGAACAAAGACCACAGACAGAAGTAACAACAATGCTTCTACTTGTGCCTTTCTATCTCTCTACTAAAAGCCACCATTGCTCACAAGCTTACTAAGGGTTGTGGTTTATAGTGCCTGTTCATTTTTTAGATATGTTAATTTGTTTTATTCCATGTATATTTCTACCAAGTTCTCATTGCTTTCAATGTTCACTTTTGCATTAGTTAAAAACATCTCTTTGTTACTTGATACTATAGGGATTATAAAAAGAAATTAAATGTAGGATACCAAAGATCATCACAGGTAGAGGAATAAAAACTCCCTGCAAGCTCAGTTAAATCAAGCAGATGGTCTGTTAACAGAGAATATGCTATTAACAAGGCACCTAAGGTAGGAACAGGCCTGCAGAAAAGGAGAGACTATCATTATTAAAATCTTCAAGTTCCATGGAAACTGATGTCCAGATCCTGCTACCACAGGAATGGTGAAGGTTTCTTGGGATCTGATAAGAAAGAAATTAGCAGAGCACATAAAACAGATAATAGGACAGAGGAAGCAATGTTAGCAGAAACATGCTGGAAATGTTTGTTTTGAAGCATAGTCCTGGCAAACTGTTTCCAACACAGTTATTGGTAAGGTTTGAGTAACACTGTCTTGTCTTGATCTTGGCTTCAGATTTTAAGACAAGTGATATTATGGCCTAGTGTGATCCATGACTCTAGAGAGAGTGTAACTTTCTTCTGTCTCTGCTAAAAGGCTAAAAAGTCACATAATTGCTGCTGCCACTTCTCTGTTGCTTGCTCACTTGAAACTACTCAATAGAGTAAGGAATAACTCCGTTTGGTTTCAGACAATATGACTTTAGATTAGCCCTAGGGTAAAATTGTCCCTCAGTATTTGGATGTAGGTACCCTGGAAGGCTGGCCCCCAAACAACACTGTACACTTCACAGGAGGCAAATTCTGCTGAGCACAAGCTCTGTAAAGAAAATAATAATTAAAAAAAAATGAAGAAAGTATTTTAGCTTAACCCTTTACTCAGTGAACTCTGATTGTGCCTTGCATATTGTAAAGACTTGCCAAATACGTAAGCTGTTACTTGTGCCAATTTTGCCTGCTGTAGTAAAAAGGAGATAGTACAGTTCTTATAAATTAGCTTTATGTTTTCTAAGATTGATAGGTCAGTGTTATCAAATGCTTTCTTTCACCTGTTCCTGCTCACTCGAGCTATTTTCTCATTAGAGGGGCTCTGTGTTGTGGGGATCAGTGTATTCCAAGTGTCCTGTCCTACACTGCTATTACTGGAGGGCCCTGCAGTAATGAAACAGCAAGCCTTAGCAATTCTTTCTTGTAATGGTTTGTTCTCCCACTTAATTGACACAGCCATGGAAGTAGTGCCTTAGATTGCTTCTGCCTCACTGCAGATGCACTCGCAGAGAAAATATTCTGCTCCTAGGAAAATACCATTCTCTTCAACTGAGAGGCCCTGCAATGTAAGCCTGAGGCAGGTGGGAGAAGTGGAGCCTGAAATTCAGATCGCCTCCCTTTTATCAAAGCAAAACTACCTTTCTCTCTGGGAAATTCATAGGATATTTCCATTGCTAGTTGATTTTAGCCAATTCATCCTAAAACATCCAGATTTTTGGGTGGTGTTTTTCATCGCATTCGAATGCAATTTATCCTGATAAAATTTCTCCATACTGCCTTGTTGCTGCACTTTTAGCTAACTTGCTAAACTTAGAAGTGAAAACATATTCATCAATGAGTAAACTATTCTGAGACTGAAAACTTTAATGCAAGGACTATACTTTTTATCTCCATGTTGATTTTCTGTATCAAGCTGTACTTGGCAAATACTTGAATGACTGTTGGTTTCAGGAACACCAGAGCAAGTCTGCCATTGATTACAGCCACCTAGAATTGTCCTGGAGCAATATTTCACCTCCCAAGGCTTGGTTTGCTGCTAACAAAGCAAATTTACTTACTATTTCTTTGTTGAAATAGCTGTGCTTGTTTATAGAGATTGGGATTAGGACTATTTTGTTTCAGATCAGTAATTTTTAGCTCAAAAAATACCCATAAAGAGCTTCCAGATCATTAAATGTACTGAAGGGTAAATGAAAAGTTATAACTACATTAATTTAACAGTGATTCTTTTGCTTCTTACAGGCTGTCAACACCCTTAAAGCAACTTCTGAAATCAAAATCTATGAGTTGCTCTTTTAGCAAGTTTAATTTAAATCCATGCAAATAAAAAAGCAAAACAAAACAAACCCAAACTAACAAAAAAGCCTCTGATTTTCATGCAAAATTTTAACAAAATGAGATCTAATATTAATTTTCTGTGGTCTCACATAAATGATCACACAAAATAACCTTCCCAGGAATATGGAGCTTGACAGTGATTGGCATCAGCTCCAATGTCCTTGATATGTGTCATGGCATGGATTATTGCTCAAATCAATACAAAGCAATTTCCAATCAAGGGGAACAACTGTACATTGGTTTGTTCTGATCCATTTTCAGATAGTATTTCTGCAGCCTCCCATGGATTTGCAGCTGCTCAATTGCAGTCTAATTGCATGACCCCTGTAGAACAAGATCCAAGGAGTGTTAGTGGTACATGGTGACATTCAGAACAAAGCAAACACAGTGAAGCTTGCAGTTGCACAGGAAGGGAAAGCAAAGCAAGTGAAAATAAAGACATCACATTAAGAGCATTAAGATATGGATGACACATATGTTCTTGTTTACAAAAAATCTAGAATGTTTCTATGGCTCTAAAATGCCCACCCTTCACAACCACCTTATTTTAAAACACAAAGAAATACTCTACTCATTTAAAACTGTATGTTTCTTATCTACAAAAGAAAGAATAAACCAGAGGAAAATAACCAGCTTATACAGCAAAATTCCTGGAGAAGTTCCCTGCTGCTGTGGAGCAAAGATCTTTTAGCAGTGCCAGTCTGCTAGACAACATCTCAGATCACTGGGGAAGTTGGAAGGCACCTTCAATCTTCTAGATATTCCATGTTTGGCTTACAGCCTGTGCTTTGGACATTTCCTATTTTCAGTAGTGTTTTTGTTTTCTTCTTATTAGAACCTCGTTTTCTGTTGATGCATCAAAGAATAAAGGGGCTACACCAATGCACAGCAACAGCTCATATCAGGACAGCCCAGGAAATATAGTGAAAGATGCTGTTTCTCTCCAAAGGTGCAGGGGGAAGATAGGAGGGGCCAAAGTCATCTCCCAGATTGAAATTTTCTGTGAAATTGTAGGCTTCTGTTCTAATGGCATTAAAAGTGTGGCACTGCTGTGTGTGCTGGGAGAGTTGCCTCATGTCTTGGCTTAAAAGAGGTGCTGCAGTTCCACATCAGGACACAAACAAATTCATATGCTTGGGATCTGTTGTGCTGGATACATCAATCAGAAAAAAAAATCTCCCTGCCCCCACAAAGAGATCACAAATTGCTGCAATGAATTCTGAGGATTTCTGTAGTGAAAAACCTATTTTCCCCCTATGTTTCACATAAGGATGCCTTACTGGTCTAATTTTTTTCTTTTTTTTTATTATAAGCCCAAATTCCTGAACTTTGGAATAAACTGGTAAGAGTACTGGGTAAACTTAAAGTCACCATTAAGAAGAAAGGACTCTGCAGCAATATCTAAACTCATAGGAAACCTTTCTGCCTGCTTTTTAGAGCAGCTGGAAGTTTTAATTTGCAGACTTGGTGGCGATGACAACTTGCTTATGGATGCCTTGCCACTGGACTTTGCAACTATCCAAGTGTCAGTAAAACACAACCTGTCAGTTCTGAGTGAAAAGCCAAAATAGGTTCTTCCCAAAGGCCCCCATTTTATACACTAAAAGAGAAACTTCAGTTCTATTAAAAAAAAAAAAAAAACAAAAACAAAAAACCTGCAACCGAAGAAAAATAGTTTGCATAGAAAAATATTACAATACAGGAATGCAAAGGCCAAACAAAATTAACAGGTAAATTAACACCATTTACATTGAGAAATAAAGTCAGTCTCTTAACATTCCACTTTTTTGTTTTCTCTTCATCAGTTGTATGTAACTGCTGAGAGAGAAGCCTTTCTTTTTTTCACTGTTGTGTTTCTGAGAGCAAAGTGTGGATTTAACTCTTTATTTATTATCCATGTACTTTTTTGACTAACTAATAAAAGCTTATTGTCATATTACTATTAATCTTCCTCATGGAACTACTTTTCCACACTCTAAAGGATGGTTTGAATCCTTGGTACACTTTTTTGAATGATTTCTAGGACTATTGTTGAAAAGGACAGCACCCTGCCAAGACAAGAAGGCATTTCTTAAGGCCTCCCCATAGCTGTTTCATCTCTGAATGTTTGTCTTTGCAAAAACTAACTGCTGTGACAGTTGTTGTTATTGATAATGTCAAACTGAGGTGAAAGGCAGTTGTTTTTGCAGGAAAGCAATGCCTTAATGGAGATCTCGTTAAAATCCTCACTTTGGTGAAACATTGGTGTTGTCCTGAATTGGCCTCAGAAATTATCCATTTTAACTTTGCATATGCATTAGAACTCTTACTTTCCTACAAAAGCAGCCTTTAGTTTTCATTAGTTTGAAGTGAAAACTTCAGCTAGAGGTAATATTTTCCCCCTGACACTCATTCATCTAGCTGAGAATATTTGATTAAGCATATGCATTAGATGGGATAATAGATAATCTTTGCTTGATTTTAATTATCTTGGACTCTGATGCCAATGTCAGTGATGACAGAAACCAGTGGGAGTTCTGAGTACAAGTACAGGGCAACTCAAGGGTCTGACTGAGCACTACTTTGCAACTGCCTTGTTTTTAGTTTCTGAATTATTTTATCCTAATTATTTCTCTCACAGTTCTAAAAAATACTGTACTTATACTGATATTTACTTGAGAATATAATTAAGACTCAATACAGGCTTTTCCTTTGATAAGTAAAACTTTCTAAGGTATGTATTAATAATCTGAATACAAATGTGGGGTTTTTTCCCCCAACTTATCTGTATAAAGGTTATTATGGCAAATTTTGGTAAAGCTGCTAGAACAAATTAAACATTTTCCCCTAGATATTAGAGTTATTTTATTCCTCAGTGATTTGAACTCTTTATTAATAATTAATGGAATAGAAACTGGTCAAAAGCAGCAATTTTATGGCAGGTGGCCTTTAGACCTCATCGTAGGCTACGGAACACACCTTGTCCAGGGAATACACCTTGTCCAGGGAATACTCCTTTTTGTCACATTATAATTATATCGTGGAATTACAGGAAATCATTTGGAGAGAGAACTTCTACCCAGTTCCCAGTGATGTTTCCTATGATTTTTCAAGCAATGATCAATTATTCCATTTGTTTCCAGCAGGATGTTGTGATGGAGTTATGTCAAAAGGCTTGAAGAAACTCCACTTATAATAAACCATTTATGGTGTGGCTCTAGATTCTTTATGGCTTATTTGGAAAGACTATTTGGACAATTTGTTATTCACTTTGGAAAAACTTTTTTAACAAACATTTCTTACTACATCCATCCTAAGGAATGTCTTAAAGCAATTGCTGTGGCCTCAGTAGCCACCAACTAATATGGATAAAATGATCTACACATAAATAAAAGAAACCATTAGAGAGCTAAGAAAATCATTCTGCCCAGCCTATATAATCTTTTTCCAGACTAATGTCTTAAAAGAGCAGCACATATTTCTTTATGACAAGGCTTTTCTACTTGAGCAATAAGCTTCTCCCATGTCCTAGGGGTAATCCATTCAATTAGAAGCTATAGTGAAACCCAAAAAGACACTGAGTGGGTGATAGTCATAGGCAGGCAGAGAAAGAAGGTGTAAAACTTAGTTGTCAGTGCTTGTTACTAGCAGAATTTCTAACACTGATCTAATGTGGATCATGGTTCTTCAGAACATTCACCATAAGCCAAATTTTAAGTACATCCTGCTTACCCAGAAAATGTGTGTTTATTGCATTTTTAGTTGCTGAGAATCAAGCATATACTTCAGATGCTTTTCTAATTGAGACTGCAGTGGGAAACAGCATATTCTAGAGCTCTTGCTTCAAGCACTTCCCCTTCTGATTGTACCTCTACTCCCTCTCTTAAGAAGGCATTATTATTCAGAAAGAAATCCCTCTGGAGCTTTCTTGGAGGATTTTTAATACTGAATCCTATAGAAAGATAGGTGTGTGACACATCAGGTTGTTGTAGAGGCATCGTTGTCATTAACTGAAGTGAAAAACAAGGACTACATCCTCAAATATCACAGGAGAAGATACCAAATACCTCTTGGTATTTGGTCATAGTTCAGTTTAAAACTGAGGATGTTGTTTATATAAAAATCATTAAACTACTATAACTGACAACAAAATATACTTTCTTATATCAAACTTTCTAAGCAAAACTGGGATTTAAAAAAAAAAAAAGCAATTGTTGCTATATAAAATATGACATCCTCAGTGGTGCTGAGTACTTCTAGTCAGCTAAGTGGTTTGGGAAAAAAGGTTAGTATCCTGATTTATTTTTCCAGGTGAGAGCCCACATCCTCAGCTTGCAAGTCCTTCAGACTTTTCAAATAGAAAATGCAATATGTCTTATCTGTTGCCTTCTCAACTTGCAACTAAACCAATTTGATTAGCTTATGTGTTTTTGCCTCTTCTCTCTTTGTTTGCAGTGTGTAAGAACGAGGAAGTGTGTCTTCCTTGTGGCATGGAATGAGCTGACAGAGGTGTTTTCTTTCCAACTTGACCTTGTTCCTAGAAATACTTTGTTCCACAGTCACCTGGGGGGCAATCTGAGTATCTCTTTGAGCCTTGAGTGTTCCTGCCTCCTCTCAAAAACTGAGCCTACAAGTACAGCACAGGCAGCAACAGATGATCCCAAACTACAGTTTCAATGTTGATGCACTTTCCTTGTGCAGGATTTTACACTAGAAAAGGGTGCAGAGAGTTGAAGACAGGTTTGATGAGATTAGAGAAAGAGGTATTGCTAAACAGCCACTGGCATTCTGTGAGATGCAGTCTTGTATTCCTAGCTAGTTGAAATTACAATACCTGTGCCTGGAATTCGATGTTCTAACACAAGTACAGCAGCTCTATCTCGTCACTATCCAGAGGACTTTTCACAAACCACTTGGCAACAGCTTTATTCTGTCCCATGTAAATGTTCGTTAAACCTGGCAAGCATGAACTTTCAATACCTACTCAGTTGTACACACAACCCATGGAGATAAGAATTTCTATTTAAAATCGTGCCATAGGCAGGGCAAATGACACATATTAGATTCCTTTCCCTCTACGCACAGGCTAGAGGAGATGTAAACTGACTCCTGCCATTTCTGGAAACTTGCTTGGAATCCTGAGTTGGGAGTCATAAAGCCAGTCCTGGATGCTGCTAGTGATAAAAAAAAGAAAAAAAAAATCATGCTGTGTGTACACACTGAAATGAAACTGCAGTTATGCCCAGTGACAGAGAACTCATGGAACTCTTATATCCATTGCCTTTGGACAATGCAGAGGAACAGTCCTTCCTAGTGATGCAGGAGTCATTTATAGCTGCAGGTGAGCACAGAACTCAGGCTTTTAGCCTTTTGCTCTCTGTAGGGGGCTGCTTCAAATCAATCACCTTAGACTGAGAAAAGCCTGCGGTCCTTTCCATCACTCCTCAGGAACTGGCACCATGAGCCAACCAAGAGTTAACTAACTGCTTCAAGCACATATGCAATTCCAGTAATTCCCTTTATTTTGCATAAACATACATAAACTTCCATACCTGTAAAAATTCAGCTTTGACTTAACCATTCAGTACTCAGACTTATGTTTCCCCAGTTTCTCCCTCCAGCTTTCATAGGCAAAGCACCATCTGATTCCCTGGAATTTTGCAGAGCTGAGTATGTTAAAACAACTCTTTTGTTTTTGTAGCTGAGAATATGTTTTTTCTCTCCATAGAGAAAGTCTCAGAGGCACAAGTTGATTTCTGAGTTTGAAATTATAGTAGATACAGTAGGTTTTGCAGAAGGTCACCCACTACTGATTAAAGAGAATAGCTTTTCTTCTATGTTATAATTTAAGCCTTTGTTCCCTGCCAGTTCTCTACCTCCAGTTGTTAAGCCTTTTATTATTTTTTTTTCCAACCTTTTTCTACAACATGGAAGATATCCTTCTATCTACAGATAGGAATGTAAATACTCTAGCTAATGCCATTATATGATTTCCTTATGAATGGGGAAAATATTCTGATTAAAACCCTTGACATTAGATTTTGAATAATCTACGAACCAATTGCCCAGATGAGAAGCTGACAGAAGGCAGCATGTATCTAAAGAGCTTAAAATCACATCCCTCTGTTGTCCTAATACATTAAGACCTATGTACATAATTTACTATTTTCATAAGGTATTGACAGCTGAAGTCATTTTCCTGTGGCATTTTTGAAATGCATCTATTTTGCTTCATCCAGTGTGTAATCTTGAAATATTCTACTACAGAAGAAGTTCACATATTTTAGTATTTCTTTCAACTAATTAGTCTCAAGGTATTATGAGAGATACAAACCAAAGGAACAGATGAGAGTCCATGAAGACAACAAATGAGTATGGTACAAAAAGTTATGGTAGTAGCAGTTATTACTTTCCACCAAATGAAAGGAAATAAAGGTTTTTCATATTGATTCCCCTTGCTATTCCTTGTAATTTATTTGTTTTCCTCTGGTCAGTGGTTTGCTCAGAGAAGAAGCAGACTGTGTACAGCCTGTTTTCTGCTTTTACTAGTTAGAAGTCCATAGCAGTTTCTGGACTAAGGTGGCACACACAAAATTACACAAACAGTAAAAACATTTTAATTGCAAATTTGGCAACTCATTTAGTTTCAGGTTGTAAAAAAAACTTGAATATCAGAAGTAAGAAAACACATTTGCAATAATGTATTGATTTCAATAGAGACTTCGGCTTCAAAATGGCCATTCCATTACCCAAAGCACCCATCTGACCAATAACCAAAGCAAAGAAAACCAAGCTATATCAATGTCAGTAAGACAAGCTTGTTTGTTTGTTTGTGTTTTTTTGGTTGTTGTTGGTTTTGGTTTTGTTTGTTTGATTTTTTGTTTGTTTATCCAATTGACATAGGATCACAAAAAGACCCAAATCCAATAAATATAGTTACACCATCCATGTAGGTTGTTGGAAAATCTTGTAACTAACTTCTTGTACTAAGAATAGTAAAGACATGAGAGATTGTGCCACTCTGCCTAGACTTTTTTCATCTGAATTAGACAATTTAGTGTCAAAAAAGCCAGTACATACACAGACAACATGCATGAATCAAGGCCACTCCTTGATTCTACTTGCAATGTCCAGGTGAGAGCCCAGCCTGCTCCCAACATGGTCAGCACAGGCTCTGGCCTGATTTCACAATGAGCTTCAGCTTCTCCACCCTCCAAGCTGCACACCAGTTTTTCAAGCTTGAAAGCTGTTCTGAGCTGTTATTTGTGGACAGGTTGAGTTTCTTTATATAAGGTGGGCCTCCTCATGGCCTGGCTGCTAATCAGGTTTCTGATTTTCACAGTCAGCTTCTTTTTCATCTGTCTCTAGTGGCTGCACTGGTGCTCTGTAGTGCCTTTCATGCTTCAAGAGGGACATTTTTTTTGCCATGGCCATTAAACCAAGGGCTGGCTCAGAGTTTGGGTTTTTATGTGGAGCATGAAGAGCAGCAGGGAAGAATGAAGCACCTCCAGTGCCAAGGGAAAACCTGGCAGGTGGTGAGAAGCAAAATCCCCTGTACACTGCAGTTAAGTATCCCAGATGGAGGGAAAGGACAGAGGCAGTAAGACAGAAGAGTAGTTGTAATGCTGGATAGGACTGAAGTTTAGAAAATAGTGATACAGAATTTAAGAAGAAGCAATGTGACTGGAGACATGAGGGAAGGGACAGACGACAACATTTTAAATCTACACCCTCACTCAAACAAGTATCTTGTGGCCAGTATAATTTTAAATTCTACCTGACCCTCCTGCAGTACAATAAGCTAAACAATGTAGAGGTGTATCATAGGAGGAAAAATTCCCTAAGATATTTGGTCTTGTAGTCACATATGGACTGAAACAAACAGGGTGATTTTCTCACAGCTTGCAAGGTTTCACAAGAATCACCAATAATGTGTCACACAAGGTAAAAAAGAAGAGAGTACATATTTCAGCCAACACTTTGTCCTCCATATTAACTGTAACTCAGCCTCCCTAAAGGTTTGATCTTTAAAACTCATATTTTCATGCAATTCACCACACACTCTTCGTATTGCTCTCACTGCTCTCTTCTTCAACAGCTTCCTGAACACTTAATAATCTTGACTCTTGACATTTAAGAATCTGCTTTGCTTCAGAAAAATGCCAAATCCACCACACTAATCTCCATCTTACCCACCTCACTGCTCCCTCTCCCACTTACTCTCCACATGGGCCCTGTAAAGTTTTCTCTCTGATATTTTTTTCTTTTTCTCCTTTAGGCTTTCCTCTCTAAAATAAAACCAACTATTTCTTTTGCATAAAAATCTTAAATTTTCTCCCAATTTTCAAGTCCCAAACAGTGCCAGATACTATTTTTTTAAACCTACATTTACTTTGCACTGTCATGCACCTATTCCCCAAAGTTGCTGTTCACCTGCTTCTCAACCTTTTGCGTGATTTTCCTCTCAGCTTTTGGAAGTCTGGATGCTTTTTCATAATATTCTTATTATTATCCAAATTTCTCAGGCATGTTCTGTGATTTCTTGTCCAGCAAGTAGGAAGAGAGAAAAAGAATAGGCTGGTGCAGCTGTTGCAGTCCCCTCCCACCCCCTTCCCCTAGTGATATTCACACCTTCCTCTCTTCAGGGAGGAGGATTTTCAGTCTGTTTTTTTTCCCAAACATCAGATGGTTCCTTATCCACCCAAACACTCTGTGAAAAATCCTACGGGATACACCACAATGACAGTTTTATCTATTCTGGGGTCTAGGAAGCTGTCCCCTGTCACGCAGTATTTTTGGGTCCATTCCTTAAGAATACTTAGAAGGCACTACTTATTTACTGGCTGAAGTAGAGTGGTAAGGCATGCTAGAGTCAACACCCAGAGAGCAAGGAAAAATAGATTTTAGTCTTGGGAAAGATTTGTTCCTGTTTCTTTGGTTTCACGTAGTAGATGTTATTGTTTGGCAGGTCATCCTGGTCCTGCATGGAAACAACTGAAACTTGTCAAAATAAAAACAAACAAAAAAAATTTGCCACACATTTAAACACATTTGGTTACTTGTGTTGTGTTGGCCAAGTCAAGTAATTTTCAATTTTGCCAATGTGCAGGCCTATTTCTATATTCTTGTTTTGAAAATACTATTACAAACAACAATTCACTGGCTGTGAACATTTCAGCAATATTTAGGTTCTCAGAAGCAGTTAGTCCATGCCCAGACCTTAATGGACTCCAGCAGGACCTGGAAAAGGATCAGATTCCAAACTACCAGCTGAAAAACTAAAACCCGCACTAGTTACCAATATCACACCATCAAAGCAATGGCAATGTTTAATTCTTCACACCTTCCATTTTAATGAATGTTGTTTGGATAATATTGTGCATGAATAAAAGCAGTTAGTCTTGTGGTTTGTACAGAAGTCCTTTTCTATTGGACATGCACATGGGAAAAGTGAAAATTCTGTTTTCCTCATTTGTTTTGGAATTGCTGTGAAGGTGTGATGAAGTGTTCTCACTATACATACAGCTAAAGACAGATAGGTCACTTTTTACAGCAAACCTCTTGGAGAACAGAGGTGTGCCCTTCTGTGGCTCCTGTGTTTTAGATATAATGCACTTACTTGCCATGTTTAGTGCTTCATGAGACTGAAACAGAGGAACCCCTTCCACTAATTTATCAGATTGACCAGTAGTGCCACTGTACTGAAAACCCATGTGCCCAGAGCCACAGAATGCCCTCTTGGTACATCCTAAGCTTCAGAATATAACTCTGAATTGAGCATATGTTATGGTATAATTATATTATGCTGCTCTTTAAGGTACAAAAAACCTCAATTGCTTGTGAGAAGTAGCCACTGTTGCAATTTTCCCTGTTGTTTTGTAGGATTTAATCATCTGGAATTAGCCCTTTCAAATTGCTGCAAGGCAGTCAGGAAAGTTCCTTGGTTCCTGCAGGGCAGTTAGTAGGTGACAGAGTTGTACCTTCTCAGTTGTGTGCAGCATAGCTGAATCTTCTCTAAACAGCATTAGTTCCTTATTTTACAAACAGGCATGGAATACAGGCTGACTTCAGCTGGAGAGAAGCAGCTTCTGTGCCTGCTCACAGGCTGCTTCCCTTCCCAGGTCACTGATTGTGGTCACTCGTAACAGCACGATGCTACGATAATAAACCAAGTGAGTCTTGGTAGTGGATGTTTGTCTCAATCTGCCTCTGAAATATAGTTAATATCCAGCTACCTGCCATGGCCCTGGTGATGCACAAACAACATAACCACTGTGTTTGTTCTTACACAACTGAATTTACTGTATTCTAAATATAAACAAACTCTTTTGGGATGCTCCTCGTCTTCATGAGCCGGTTTTACAGAGATACACAGATGTGAGGTTCAAAAATATCTCAGTTTCAAGAAGCCTGCCTGGGAAGTCAAAGAGACCCTGGAAAAGTGTATTGGAAGAATGTTGAAGGAACCTCCCTGGCTGCCTCAACTCAGACATCTACTGCTTCAAGCCGCCTGCATTTGACAAGATTTGTGGGTTTCTGTGGATTCACTAGACCAGATAGAAACCTCCCTTATCAATCCCTTTGTTTCTTCTGTCTCGTGTTCATTAAATATCAACTAGCCTTACATTCTTGAATACCCTTCAGAGCAACCACAATGTATTCCCTTAGATGTAATATCTCCTCCCCTGTTTAGCATAAAGTCAGCCCCTGAGATTAATATTTAATTGTTGAACCTATATATTGTGTTTTGTAACTTCAATAAATGTTCTTTGTTTGACCTCCCACAAACTGGGACCGTGCCAGACTGCTACACACAGACACTGAGATGCTGAGAGAGTCACTGCAGGTTTAGGAAATATTCAGTCAAAAAGTTAAGAAGGAGAAGCCAAACATCACCTTGCTTTTAACTATGAAGCAGTTGCTCCATCTATTCTCGTGCAGCCTACAAAAATAAGTGAACTATATATTATCATCTAAGGGAAAAAAAAAGAAAAGAAAAATACTTTTTAATTTCCCTTTCTCCCTGACACAAACTAAAATAAAAATCCCTTGCTGCTGATAGCTGAAATTTGCCCTTCTGCTGCAAAGACATAGTACTTTCTGTTTCCTGAGGTCAGAGTCTGCTATGGGCTACCACTCCCACACTGTCCATGGGAAAGTCTACATGTGAATAACCATAAAAATGAGCAGCCATTTTAGCCTGTCTGCATCCCACCCTTCCCACCAAACCCACTCCATTGGAAGAAAACGGAGAATATGGCATACCCTCATTAAACAGAGGTGCAAAGCTCAGGGACTGACTGAAATCTTCCTTCTCCTCCTTGTGCTGCATCTACTGCAGCGGCTTTCTTTGAAGTAAAAAGGCAAAGAAACAAGCCCAGCTGTTGTCAGTGCTCCTTATGAGTCACAGAGCAGCAGATGCTGAAAGAGCTGTGTTTCTAAATGCAGCACCTGCTGCTGAATTTCCCAGTCATAGCATCACACACACACAGAAAGAACAAGTGACCAGGTATGTGTCACTAATAGCCATTCTTAGAGGAAAATCAAAGAGAGACTGTCAGCAGGAAATTGTAGCTGAAAGCTCTGGAGCTGCTACAAAATTCACAGTACTCCAATGGCACAGGATTGCTTCAGAAAGCAAAAGAACTGCAATTATTTAACTTATTTTCTTTTATACGTTGTCAGACAAACACTTTGAAGACCATCGTAACTTTTTCAACACATACCCATGCCTGGTGACTGCCACAACAGAGTCAAATTCAGTGCTGTTTTAGCCAGACATTTCAGAGAAATGTTTTTTTCTGGTTGCAAAAGGAATATATCAAGGAATTAATTCCCTTCTTTATGTACACCATGGGTTTATATGGCTACACTGCAAAACTTCTTACTGAACAAGTTCAATTTAATTTTTATTTTTTTTTTGAAGAAGTAAAGATGATTTCTGAACTGGCATCAATTTGTTCATCTGACCTACAGTGCAACATTGAAAATTTTCAGATTAAGCAATGTAGAAGTCAATAAATTTCAGTACCTGGAAAAAACAAAACAAAACAAAACAAACAAAAACCCCACAACAAACAAAACAAACAAACAAAAACCAAACCAACCCAACCAACCAACCAAAACAAACAAACAAACAAAAAGAAAAAAATCAAATAGCAGCCCAGGCACAGCTTTAGGGGATCCAGGTTCAAAACATGGACTGTAAAACTATGGCCCTACTTGCACATACTTGTGAGGGTCTCACTGCCCATCCAACCTCCCCACTTGCCTGGTGACCAGGTGACCAAGTGGGCTGGCACAGACCCCAACCATACTTTTCAGGGTGGCTTTTTATTTCTAATTTTCTAAGTCTCTGTTGTACTTTTCTTGTTAAAAACCACTACTGCAACTTAATCCTGGCAGCTGTACACATCCGCTATCTCCAGAACACAAAGCGTAACAGAGTAGCCAGCTGACAACGTGTCACTATAGCTCAGGAAACAAGCTTGGCTCAAACAAAACACACTTAATCCTCGGAAAGAAGGTTCCCTGTGATCAGAGGACAGCGCAGTGGCACAGCTAAATCTGCTCACCAGCTTCCAATACCCTGCTTAGGCTGGTATCTCCTTCTCTCTCAAGGTATTTCCTTCCCCAAACTTATTCCTCCCTTTGGTTTCTCTTGGAATTTACCTGCTCTGTTTGAGCCCTGCCCGCTGTCATAGGTTTCTGGGGCTGGATTTTAGTAGAAGGGGGGGCTTCCAGGATGGTTTCTGTTCAAAGTTGCCAGAAGTTTCCCCTGTCCTGTGGACCCAATGACAGCCAGGACCAGGAGGAACGTCCTGCTGGTGGACAGAGTTGAGCCAATTAAGAATCATAGTCACGCCTCTGTGATAATTTAAGAATTTAGGAGTGTTGTGCAGTAGAAAAATACCAGCCATGAGATAACAACGTAGAGAGAGACCAAGGTCAGAACAGGAGGAGGAGAAGAAAGGACCCCATGCTGGAGCTGGGGGGGAAGGACTCAAAGCTATGCCCCCCCTGCAGCCCGTGGAGAAGCAGCGGGATGCATGAAAAAAGCTGTTACCCTGTGGGAAGCCCAGGATGGAGCAAGATCCTTGTGGCTGAGACTGGTGGAGAAGGAGACCCACCTGGAGCAGGTTTTTCCCCCAGTAGAAGTGTTGCCTGGGGGATGGACTCACGTTGGAGAGTCTATTGAGGACTGTCTCCCGTGGGAGGGACCCCACAGGAGCAGGGGAAGGACTCAGAGCTGTGGCCCCCCTGCAGCCCGTGGAGAAGCAGCGGGATGCATGAAAAAAGCTGTTACCCTGTGGGAAGCCCAGGATGGAGCAAGATCCTTGTGGCTGAGACTGGTGGAGAAGGAGACCCACCTGGAGCAGGTTTTTCCCCCAGTAGAAGTGTTGCCTGGGGGATGGACTCACGTTGGAGAGTCTATTGAGGACTGTCTCCCGTGGGAGGGACCCCACAGGAGCAGGGGAAGGACTCAGAGCTGTGGCCCCCCTGCAGCCCGTGGGCAGGACCGTGGGGGAGCAGCTGTACCCCTGCAACCCACAGAGCCCATCGGGGTGCAGAGACCTGACTGCCCCCCATGGAGTGACCCACAGGACAAGAGCAATGGCAGCAACAACAACCACCTGCAAACCCCCCATTCCCTGCTACCTTGAACTGCTGAAAAGAGGGAAGCGTGGGAGGAGAAAGGTGTTTTTAAGAGTGATTTATTTCTTACTTTTTAGTTCTTATATTGTTAGTAATAAATGTAAGTATTTTAGCCCCTTGAGTTTATCTTGCCATTATCTCTCAGCTGCGTTTTGCCTTTTTCCCCTTTTCCTTTCCCTCTGGGAAAAGGGGGACCTGGAGGTTTGGATGGACACTGGGGGAAAACCACCACACATGCCACCAACCAGGCTCACAGTCGTGCTGCACTATCACAAGTGCCACAGGCTGGGGTTGTCCCAGGTGCTCCAAGGTGCCACCCCTCTGCATCTCACTGCCTTCTGCCAAACCTTGGCTTAAGCTCCCGGTGTGCAGGAGGGTTCTAAACCTGCCAGAGCTGAAGGTCCAGCTGCAGAGTTTCTCCCAAGTATCTCTGTACCGAGGTTTCTGGCAGGGGCATGTGGACATCCCTTATGCAACTCCAGAAGCAGGAGGAGAGGATCCCAGAAACCCTCAGCGCAGTGCTGAGAGGGAATGGAGTTGCCATGTGTTCCCAGGCAGGGCCACCCTACAACTACTGTGAGACCAACATCACAAGCAGCCTCTGAGAAGCAGCACAAGCATGGCCAAAGCTCTTAAAATTACCCTATGGTGGTATCTTTTTGTAGTTTGGAGCCAAACCACTAGTTGGTAATATTCCTTGGAAATCTCACGGAAACATAAGTATTGCCCAGAATACTCAATTTGGCTATTTGAATCACCTCATTTGTCATCATGTGTGACAAACTGAAAAGCTGCATGCCAATCTCTGCCCAGAGGAATGTGGACTAAGTATCCTTGCTAGTGATTTTGGTAGGAAATAAGGATAAAGATTTGATAAATCTGTGGTTTGTGCTGTTACAGTGTATTTTGTGGCTATTTACAGCTGTGTGATGTTAGTGGTAAAGAGTGCTAAAGGTAAGGATCTTTGGGTACAGGCAGTAACCTTCTGCATTCCAAGTCAGTTCTAGTTCACACCAGGGGATTCACTGTGGGTTCACAGCAATAAGAGGAGAACAGATGTACTTGTACCCATGCACACATGCATCTGCAAGAAAATGAACAGAAAAATCCCTAAAATAAATATTTTAATAGTGTTGAATATACTGCAATAATTATCCTAACTGAGAGTCCCACCCAGTGGAAGGAGGCATTGTAAAACCCAAATCAAGCAGAATTTAACAGTATGCAGATTTTAACAAAGCTTGACACATTTTCTCAGCTCTGCATATTGGGAAAACCATAACACTCAACACAAGTGTCTCCTGAGTGGTGCATTTCACCTTTTAATGTCACACAATGCAGAAACATAACAGTAATTATAGTGTATCTGCACTTATGTTAACACTGCCTGAAATACTTTTGTATGTGTCCTGACATAATAATGGTACCAGTTGCTCACACCTGTGGACCAAAAGAGAATAGTTTGCTTCTGGCTTTGTTTTCTCTGTGTTGTTTTGTGATTTTTTGCTTGTTTGTTTGTTTTGTTTGTTTTGTTTTGGTCTTTAATTTTGGTTTGAGCTTTTTTTCTTTTGAGGTGGGAAGGTGTCAGGATCTTCTGGCTACCTAAATAGTAAACTGATTTCTCCTTTTTATAAAAATTATTACAAGTTGATATGGGCTTTATCCATATTCCTTTCATGCTGTAGCTCAGTTGTGTGTACCTAAAACCTGTACAACAGTTTTTCACTCCATATACAACACCAAGTGCAACTAAGGATTTGCAGGGTGAATTTACAGACCAAAGCCATAGCTCAGACCAATGTAGTGAATCTGTCTCAAATATTTTTCTCAGAATATGTCCTTATTTTTTTAACAATGCTCATAGGTATTTCCTTCAATTTGAATTACTGATTCCACTGAAGTAGCCTGTATTGTTATTTCAAAAATTCAGTTCACAAGTTTTCTTTTGGCAGGTTTTTATTGTGTGCTTACCTCACAGCAACAAAAACCCAGTACTAAGACCACCTCAGGTACCAATTAAAGTATTATGAAAGGCTAAAGAAGCTCAGCACTCACGGGGAAACTGTTGCTGAGAAGACTGGTAATTAATTTGGTAACTTGATATAACTGTTCAACTCTCCTGTGAACCCTGAACTTTGACTGTCAGCTCTGAGAAATCATAGCACAGGTTATGAAGCATACCAGAACTAGTCTTAATACAATCTGTGCTGCACTCTGGTCTTAGGGAATGTTAATGGACTTCAGCAAACTGGTCTCTATGGTAACCAAACCCACAAGGCTTATCATCCACCAGTAACCATGGTCCATTAAAGTCATTGCCCACTAAGGCATTCACCTTTACAAACTGAAATACGTTGTTTCTATGTGAGAAATCCCCAACAGCACCAATAAACCTCCCTGTGTCACTGCTGTGTTCTTCAATTCCCTTTAAAAATCAAGTCCCCTCTAAGTTTGATAAATTGTTCCTTCTTTGCTTAAGTCAACCTTTAAAAAAGCATGGAACAATTAATTTACTAAAAACTAACATAAGTTATCTTTTCTGCCTCTGTAAGCAGAGAAAAATCAGATGTTATGGTTCTGATCTGGAAAAAGTTGGGGAGACAGCAGTTTTAAGCATTTTTTTCCCCAACTCTGGCCTCTAAAAAGACATTCTGAAAGATAAAAAGATCTTTTATGAAATGTTCATGGGCACACATGTCTATTCAATTTCTAAGTGTTTCAGAATTGCTAAAATAGGAGATTAAATCTGCCCTTTTTCATTTATACATTCTATATGGAAAATATGGTAATTTGAAGTGAAGACACGTTTCCGCAAGAGGCTGAGTAACTACACTGACCCTCTTGTTCAGTTTTCACCCAGAGGATCTCTAGTTACAAGAAGGCTCAAGTGACCCAAGATGACTTCTAAGCTGTCAAGTTCAGACACATTTCTGCCCACACATCTGTGTATCAAGTCCCTTCCCCTGGGCCCTGATTTCCACACTTAAGACTCTCAAACCCACGGGCTGGGGACAGGTAACACAATTGCAGGAAACTTGGTGTTTCCTCCCCAGCTCTGAGGTGGCTTTGCTGCTGTTAGAAGAGAACTCCATGAGCTAAAACTTGGATGGACTGTTTCTTATAGCCCTCTCTTCTGGGATGTCTGGGTGACTTCTGCTGCTGGAAAATAATTTTATTTTTTTTTTAGTAGAAAGTATTCTGATACTGCCATGAAAATCAATATATTTAACAGCAGTAGATAAACACATGCATATTCTGCAAGCCCCACACATTAAAGGGTGGACACATGAAACCACAGTGCATTTTTGTTTCAGAGGCTGAGGGTCCTTGTGGTTGTGACTATTTAGTTTCTTGCCATGTCCATTCAAAATTGATTGCACATACTTCAACAATTTGTTCTTTTATTTCAAACCTGGCCCATGCAACTCTCTAAATGATAATTTAATAAGAGGCTGTCTTGGACAAACTTATTACCATTTTTGTTTTAAGAGCACTTTGGGGTTTCTAAACACAACTAATACCTTAAAACCTTTGACAAATGTAAAGATCCAAAGCAAACATTTCTACAGACATTTCATGAACTCTCTGTTTTCTAACATCACTCAGCTTATGGAGTCACTCCACATTGTTACAAAGGTGACAGTGCCAATGTGGTTTTTCCCAAAGAATCCTGTCACCCTTTTTGTCAGTTTTAAGGACATATGGGCCTCAGAGTGGCTGCATATGTCTGAATGGGATTATGCATCTTTACTGAGGCAGCTATAAGAATATCCGATAGATTTTGTTCTCAGTTTCTTAAAACCATGTGTACACAAACAGAAGCTCATACTGGGGAGCTAATTTCAACTTCTGTTATGATACTGCCAGCACTTTTGCATTAAAAGCTGCTTATTTTAAATTTTCAAAATGAAGAACTGTTATATCCTGGTGTTTACACACAACAACATAGTCCCATGTCTGCACTGGGAATACCTGAAGCCTGAGACTCTCTGATATGGCCTTGATATCCATCAGAAAAAAACCCCCTCCCATTAGTCTGTCATGTAAACAAACAACAAACTCCTCTCCTGGTTCAACCATGTCCTCTGTCCCTCAGGGCCCTCCAGTGAGAGCCTCAAGAGGACCACTAGAACACAGGCAGCAAGATCTGTAGAAAGGGATTTTCTGATGCTCGTTCCTGATGCTTTATTAATGCTCAGCCTTCTGCACATGAATTTGCAATCTGAGAACACGGGTAACGGAAAGCATCAATTGAGCTGCTTGATAGTTTGCTTTCATTTTAAAATGGACTGTCATGCTCTTGAAAGGGTCCCTTGGAGAGCAGCAGGATTGATTGTTTATTAGCATTTTCCTGTGGTGGGCATGGTTAAAAGATCTGTCCAAGAACTGATATTTTCTATTCTTATGTAAGAAGCACTTGACATGCAGAGTGGTGGCTCTGAACTGGCATTGCCATTTGTTCAGACATGCTTTCTAGAAATACAGTCTGAATAGTGTAGATTAACATCCTATCAACCAACTCTATTTTTCATCTTTAGGGAAGTTTTTCTGCTTCCCTTTGTAGTTGCAAAAGAATTCAAGAAAAAGGTTTCTTTCTGAAACTTAGCACATGCAAAATTTAATGCAAAGAGGGAAATCACACACCAGGTATGTGACAGATTATGACCTGACATACATGTCAGTTTGGTATTTACAATTCCAGATCTATTTGCAGATGTAAAATCTCCAATAAAGTGCTTGCTTATCAGAAATATTTAGTGATAAACTTAGTGGAGCAAACACTGCCAACATTGAACAGGAAGGTAGATTAAAAAATTATGTTTTTTTTTTTTTTTTTTTTTTTTTTTTTTATTTGTTTTTGTTTTTTTAAATAATGTACAGTATTTTACAAATGAATGTAAGTTGGCAGATATCTCTGGATGTGTGGTCTTAGATATGGAAAACTTACACTGAAGGAAAGAGAAGCCGCAGCCCACCTAAATAACTTGGGAGCAACTGACATGTGGATAACTTTTGTCATGTCTGGGTCCTGGCTAAGGAGTTTAAGGAAAAATCAAGAGAGATATATGACAGCTTTTGGACACCCATGTAATGGTGAGACAGTTGTTTCAAGAGCTCACAGTCCAAGGATTAGACCTCACAAAGGACTTGAACAGCTAAAAATCCAGACATTTGAGACAAAGCTATGAATAAAAATAATTATATGACTTAGTAGTTATCATGAGCTCATTCAATTTTTCAGAATAGGTGCTGCGTTTGCAGGGACACCTTCGTACTTCTAGTTTAAATACTAAGGATCTACCTCATACCATGTGCAACCCTAGAAACTTTACATTTCTTATACTTTATCTGATTTTTCCTAAATATTTTGGTCTCTTTCTCAATTTCTCTCCTAGCTAGGAACCATGAAGTCACAGTGAATTATGCTGTCAGTAAAACCATAAATTGTTGTAGAGAGATACAACCACTCCTTTGCTAGTTATCAGCCAAGAGATGCCCTAAAACCTGTTTGTTTAATGATTTTATATACATTATTGTCAGGATGACTGACAGTAACAAAGATAAAACAACAAAGAAAAGATAAATAACAGGAAACAGAAAATGAAGGGAAAAGTGCAAACACTATTAGGAGCCCCAATGGACTACAGAATATCAGGGAGGATGATGAATGTGATAACTTGAATACAAATGAGTTTCAAATAATTCTTCCTTGTTGTTCACACTTGCGTTTGTCTCCTTGATTTGGGTAATTTGCATAACTGGAAGGTAATTTTCTGTTAAAAAACGTGATAAAATGCTTTCATTCCAGAGTATGTATCTCCATGCATGAGCTAGTCTGGAGAAGTCAGAAGTATGGTAATGAAGGAACATTTTGAAGTCTGTGTACAAATAAGGAATAAATAAAATAATGGAG
This sequence comes from Formicarius rufipectus, assembly GCA_013399695.1. Taxonomy (NCBI): domain Eukaryota; kingdom Metazoa; phylum Chordata; class Aves; order Passeriformes; family Formicariidae; genus Formicarius; species Formicarius rufipectus. The sequence continues at coordinate 157,625 of VXAU01002749.1, forward strand.
AGAAAGCAAGTGAGACCATCCCTTTTCAGGAGTGGCCTTTTCTAAGAACTCTTGGTGAAGGTAACTCCAGGAGGCTCAGTTCATGAGGCAGCAAAGACACAACAAAGTCACACTTTTCATATGATATGATACATCCAACTTCTGAATGTTATATAACCAAAGTCTTGATCGAGAAAAATTATTAAATAATCCATAATCAATTTGGTAAGTTACACTTTTTGATTATGAAATACAGTTGGAGATAGCTTTTTCATGCTCTGAAAAAGACACCTCACCTTACCCAGTTTGCTAAAGAAGAAAAGACTCAGCTAAAATGTGACTGACATCAGATGGAATTTTACAGTGAAGACTACGGTGTTTCTTCCACTAATTTTCACCTGATTTACCCTCCCTTTTAACTTGGCATTACTAAACTGGAATCCTCTACAGATCTATACTAATTTATCTTCCGTAAAGAGGCAACTGCTTTGCACAAGTCTGATGAGAAGAGGGAACAGAAACATACTGTTCCAGAATGAGCAATGTAAAATTTGTATTTGTAACAGCTGAAGCTGCCTGACACTCAGTTCCACATTTTTTTTCAGAGGTTCTGTTTACCATAAGTTTTCACAACTGTTAGTCAATTCAGTCTCAGCATAGTTTATTTCCACAAATATAAGAGCCACCTCTGGTCCTGATCAGACTTTGTGATGGGCTGTTAACCTTTTGCACAGGTTGAAATCTATATAATTTCATCACCTTTAAATCCTCATTTTTTTAGGAATCCCATCCCTGAAACAAGTTGGCCATCCTGGCACCAGTGGCTATAGGATATCTCCCACCAAACCCTAACAAAATATTAGTTCATATTAGTGATGCTCTTTATGGATGGATTTTTCAAGGATACCTCAGACCAAAGGCACAGCAATGGAACTACTTTCACCCTTCTAACCCAAAGGACCAGTAATTTAGCAAGATTAATACTAAAGGCTCAAGGAAATTTAAACTGAGGCAGCCACAAAGGTTTCTCTGCTACAGATAAATAGTGGTTGTTAATTCAAAGCTTCATCAACAGTGAGTTTCTTTAGGTGCTTAAAAACATTGAGACCAAATTCCACACCTAGAGGTTCAATCCATAGGCTAGTAGTGATCCAGTAGCTGAGCAAATCACTGTACTCAAAGGAACAGATACTGCCTTGGGAGTTTGAAATGAAGTCTGGGTTCACTGAAATATGAATTAATGGTCTAATTGAAATCAAAGGGTATAAGATGTTGTATGTTGCATCTTGATTTCATTGGAGATTGAATTTTCCGCTATGGAAAGCTCACAACTCTTTCACCTAATACTATTTTTGCTACTGACCTGCTACATTATTGTGGATGAACAATTTTGCACCACAAAACCAAACATTTTTTTCATTTTAAATTATGGCATCAATGAAATGGCTTTCAGGCAAAATCAGTATGTATGAAAACAGAAAGAATCATAAGCCGGGAATTCCCTTTTGGGTTTGTAGGCTCATACAAAACTTTGAAGTCTACAGAATAAATTTTAAATTTTCCAGGGCTTGTGTGATTCTTCAGACCAGGAACCCATGGTCTGTGTATAAGCCCTTAGGTTCACTTCAATTTAAGAGAAAAAAAATGATGATAAAATTATAATAAAAATTTTTCAAAAATCTAGTTTTCAAAATCAATTTAAATCCCTCAACATTGTATTTATTTTCTATAAAAAGCTGAACTGAACATTCAAGAAAAAACTGTTTAAACTGTTCTTTTCCTTGTATTTAATCTGAACGAATTTCATACATTACATACATTTCTGGTGCCAGTTGAAATAAAAGTTTAATCAAAATTTGGTATGGTTACCTGGAGAATTCCCTAGTCATTATTTTGTCCATGGCAATAATGATATTTGTTTGGAAGTAGCCATACAAAGTGAATATAATAGAATGGTTTCCCAAGAGCAAAGGGAACTGAACTGCTGAAGTCATAGTGTGACATTACTATGGCTTTCTTCTGTCATAACTGTTTCAGTCAAGAATAAATTTTCTTCTTATCCTAACACCAAAAGGAAAAAAAAAATGAAATTGCTTAGTCACAAATTAATCTGAAAGTCACTGGAAGTTCCCTGTTCCCTGTTAAGTTATATATATTACAATCCTTCCAGAAGTTAAGTATCTCAGCCTTTCTCAGATCTAAAGACTTAGTTGTCTAACCAAGACTTATCTGCATGATAATAGCCATTAACTACATTACAGCTTTCATGCAGTAGTTTAAAAACACTCCACAGCAGTATGGACGTATTCCAAAAAGGAAGGGGTGTCCTAAAGCAGCAGTAACATTAATACAAACTGAGGTTTACCCTCTTGCATGTGAAAGCTTTTTGTGTATGGAGATTTCCTCAAGTTAGAAAGACTGAGAGTTGAGATGCTATTTGTTGACTGAAGGAAAATGAAATATTAGAATATGATCTCATTATTGTGGATATTACCTTTCACGTGAAATATTCACCTATCCCTGCTTTTACAAAAGTACTCAGAGCTAAGAGTTAGCTGAATTTTTGAAAACCTGCTCAGCTTTCTGACATGCCTACAATATAAGTGTTGCCAAGACACAGCTCCACAATTTCATGCCTCCTCTTACTTGCCTGACTTGATGGTTAATAAAGAAAGCAAAATGTGTTGGGAAAACTGCAACTGCAAAACCACTGTACAGCTTCAGATTTCAGATCTATGGCCTTGTAGAAGTGCTCCCTCTCCAGTGAAAGGCTGGGCAGCTCTATGAAGAGTTAAGAATTCACAGCAACTCCTCTCTTCCCAAAGACAATTTGATAGTTTAACTAAGCCACAGGCCCTTCATGCAGGAAGAATCTGGAGCACACGCCCTGTTTTTGTCAGGGTTAAGACACACAGTGATGATTGCAGCCTTTAAATCTACGAGGGTAATGCCTGTAAGCCTGCAAAAAGGGATACTCATATTTTCTGCATTTGGTTACCACAGAGTAGGTTTAAAAATCTGTGGATCAATGTTATCATGTTGTGCAGTAATCATTTGATGTGTGTAATTTACATAATTTCTTGCTATTAAGGAACCATTTCCATGATTTAACTTTTTGCACATTCCATTTCATTACAAGATTCAGAAACATTTTCTTGAAGGAGAGGCAAATTTCCCATATAGACTGTTTCTGCAGAAGTTGGGAAATCATAAGAAGTCCTAAGAACTGCTTCTCCTCACACCTCAGCAGGACCCTTGCTGAGCTTGAAGAGAGGAATTTGAAGACTGAGGTGAGCAGTGAGTGAGAAAGGAAGAGAAAAGAGAATGAGTTTTATCTGCCTCAGACCTTGGCAAATATTAGTTGGGATTCATTGTGAGGACAAACTAAGATCCTTATTTTCTGTAAAACTGGGAATCTGCCTTTGTTTTATCCACCCGCTTTTTCACATAAGGACATTACTCTGGCTCACTGCACCTCCCAGCCACGTGAGTTCACCAGAATCAATCCAGACTGTTGACTTCATCAAATCTCCAAACCGTGGAGTCCTGATGGAAGCAGGGGATGGCTGCCAACACGTTGGACCATTATCATCACATGCACTGCAATGAGGGATCACATTGCAAATGTACAAAGCCCTTTTCTGCTTTATGGCATTTGGAGATCCCTGACTCAATTGCTCCCTTCTCCTGGGAAGTGCAGGGTACTGCCAGCATACTCTGAGGCCATCGAAAGAAGATGAACAATTATTGATATTTCATTTCATTTTTTGTAAATGAAATGCTATGCTACAACTCACAACAGCATGCTGTGTACACACTGGAGAGAAAAGAGGAAATATTGCCCTGTTTATTCTTCATAAGAGATTGAATATGATATTTCTTTTATGTTACAGTGCATTTTTCTTTTTGAAAGACATTCTAGCAGGCCATGCTGCAGTGGTCACTATTGCCTCATTTTTATTGTACTGACCTACTGGCACCACATCATGTGCAGCCTGCTGGGCTTAAGCTTGGCAGCCTAAGACATAGTAAACATTGCTTAGAAGAGGACACAAAATTATGGAAGAATGCATTTAATAAAGCACATTTCTCTATAGAGCTGATGCTAAACAAAATTCCTAATGTTTTCCTAGGGAGAGCTGTAAACCTGACAGCACTGATACTCAATTACTCATACAAATTATAATTTCATGTTGATAACTTGCGTTTCATTAACAATATTAATAGAAGGTGTACTAAAAATAAAGCTTCATTATGTTAGTCACTGTACTGACATACATATAATAATAAAGTCCTTGCTTCAAAGACTGTTAAATAACTACTTGTATTTATTGAATGCAGGAATACGTTTCAGCTAAAACCTGGCTTCAATTTGCTACTAAGAAAAATGATGACTATAATTGTGCTGGATCACACAAAAAACTATAAATCTATCAGTCTTGCTAGCTAGATTAGCAATACAGAAATGGACTGATGCATTTCACGAGTTCTCTGGTGTTACATTGGCTCGAACACATATACTTTATGTTTCCTGAAAGCACTTTGGGCTGTTTCAGAATGAATTTCACATATTGCTGTCTCTAATTCAGCAAAATACATAAAGTTGGACAAAATTTAAGAAAGTGAATAATCCCCTTCAGCTTCAGTAAGATTTATAACATGCTGAAAATTAAGCACATACTTAAATCTTTCTCTCTTAGGAAGTCAACTACTGCAGAACTAGCTTGTTGGTGTGCTTATTACAATGCACAGTGAAGTTTTAGAAAGGGCAGTATATTTGAAGTTGGACAATTTAATTACTGAAATCAACCAACTAAAGTAAAAGACAGAGAATAATTCAAAGTTATTTTCAAGAAAAAACTATAGCATTTTTTCTCATTTCACAGTGTTTTTTGAATTTTATATTAAACGTTCTACCCCAATTAACGTTGCTAACAGGGGAAAGCTGTCCTTATTGCATGGCGTTCTCCATTTAATTCTGGATTTCAATACTTTAAAGTTGCTTTTTTTCCCTTTTGTAGAGTAACTCATACACGTGACACACTTTCTAATTCCCTTCATCAGAGTCTACTGAGTTTTAACTGGGCTAAACCAATTACCTGTGCGCACTTGCAGCTTCCTACCATGCTCTCCTCAGTCTCATGTGCTTTTCCCCCTTTCACTTGTTTTCCCTGCTGTTCACAGCACGGTGTTATGCTGAGAAAAGCATGTTGCTTATCTTAGCTATGCAAGAAGGAAGGCTGGGCATGACAGATATGAGAAAGACCACAGGTATGTTAATGAAACCAATGCTTCTTGTTGAAATCTTCAAATTTTTCTGTGCAAGCTGTCATCAAAAATTTTAGGGCACATCAGTAAAGAAAAGGAAGATGGGCCATGCTGGGGTTCTGTTTCTAGTGGTTCCTCATTGACATAGGATCCAATTAATGATCGACTACAAACTCTGCTAATTACAAGTGTCTGAAGGTAAGTGGTGTCAAGGTCATAGTCCACTTTTCAAAACCAAGGAAGATGGCCTTCTCTGATGTATCTGTGTGAAAGAATTCAATCTGATGTCTGCAATTTCAGGAAGTGGTAGTGTGTTCATATATATCTTAAGACCAACAAAGTCCATTGACAGGTTAAGCTTCAAAACTGATATTGCTAACTACAGCACAGGAAACAACAAAGGGAGTTTGATTATCATTTACAAATGTTCTGTGGAAAAAAAAAAAAAAAAAGGCATATAAAGAAAAGACCAACATTGTTTAGGATTGCCTAAGGGGTTGTGACCAGGGAACAAAATCTTGAAGGAAAAAATGAAAACTAAAAAAGGCTACTGGGAAAGTTCAGTGACAGCCCAATCCATTGCTTTGTAAATATGTTGCTACAGGAAACTTCTCAGATATGAAAAGGAGGGCTACAAAAAAAGATTTGGGTTCTAACATGGCATGCAGTGGAGTGCTGGCAGGAGAGCCAGAATGATCAATAGCCTTTGGTTTCTGTGATTCAGAATGAGTTGCATTTTCTCAAACACTGTGAAACACAGGGAGAGATACTATGGGAAGATAGGACTCTTTACTGCAAATTTCATAGGGTTCTGCATATATTAAAATATTCCACTAGTCACTTAGAGAACTACACAAAAGGCCTTACATGATATGCTGCAGGTAAAGTACTGACTCTTTTAAACAAAGCCTGGATTTCTGAAGGGGTTCTTTTCGCCATAAAAACTATTATGTGCATAACTGTGTTTCTTTCTCTTTTTTCTCTTTCAGGAATGCTGATCTGACCAAACTACTTAAAAGCAGACTGAAATGCACCATAATAATTCTCCCTGAAATGTTTGGCTTCCAATTATCCCAGATAGATTTCTTTACAAGGTTCAGTGTCTCTTGTCTGGCAGCAAGCCTCCAGCCAGATTAGTTCACCTTAGGCTGAGAACCTGTTAAGATTCTCCTGCGTTAAAAGAGGTCAAGCCAGGTCACTACTTAAATAAGAGAACAAGACAGATTTGAGTCACTGTTCTACTAGCAGTGTCATCCCTTGGATGGTGCAAAAAAAGAGTTTCTTTTGCCACTGACAATCCCATAGCAGTTGTGAAATAATGGTCTAATAGCCTCTGTTCTGGCCAAATTCCAGTGAAGAAGATTACCTCTTCGTTGTGTAAAAATCCCTGGGTAATCCTTCAATTTGGTATGGTTTCACTCACTTTCAGTCCATTCCAGTGGTGAGTGAAAACTCTGCATACAGATGTTAGAGACATCTGTGAAATTGGGGTTTATTAGGTTATTCTGTTTATTTATTGACTGTATTATCAGGTTATTTCATCTTAATTTCTTGTGAGGTTTCTTTTTTATTGCACAGCAGAATACAGTCAAAAAGCTGTTGAGGCAAACTGGGTCCACAGTATTAACTCTGAGAGGAGGATAAAAATTCCAAATAAGCTTTCCAAAATTCCAAATATAGTTACATCCAGCTATAGAACTGGAAAATGTTAGGATTACACCTTCTAGTATTTCAGGAAAATTTCTGTTCTGCTTTTCAGGGTCTTACTCCTTCATCCTCTAAAAACACATGCCATACAAATACCATTCAATAGTTTTACTCCAGGATTTTTCTCTTTTCTCCCTTTTTTCTTACCGACATTTTTTGAATGTAATTTTAATACCTGGATTATCTTGAATATTCTTTCCATCCTTTTCATCTCTCAGAAAATAGGCAGACAAGAGGGAAGTTTCCTTACATAAATACTTTGAAGTAAGGACACAGAATTCTCTCTCTAACCATTAAACCCTTTGTTAGAGAATGTACCAAGGGCAGAAAAAAAAAGAGGAAGGGGGCATGCCCCAAATATGATTTCTCAGTCAATGATTTCTTGTCATCTACATTGTAGTGGGACACAAACCTGAGGCTATTGCAAATTATATCAATGGCCAGGTTTCAGATGCTTTAGGATCAATGAAGAATAAAGATTAATTCAGGTTGCCCTCAAGGACAACTGAGACTGACTGGAGTCTTACATCAGAAAGCAAAGTACAACTTTCTGCTGAGGGTCTGGCACTGAAATTTGGTTTTCTCTTTCTTCCACAAATGTCCTGTTTCAGCACATCTCCCTCCTGCTTCACTTTTTCCCTGTTAAAATGTTGGTGGAAGCAATGTGTCTTTGCTGCCTCTCCTTTAATACTTGGTACTTCTGTATTGGTAGTTTAGAATGCAAAACTTATATAAGTGAAGTCAATATTTCTCAATCTTCCTCAATCTGACCTTGCCTCACATAGGATTGTAATAAATAAATTAATATATGGGTAATTACTCTTTGATATTATCTTAAATTTTGATTTTTTTTATTAGCTCAACTATTTCCCCAGTCATATTTTTAATTTAATATTAATCATGATGTTTACTTCATTTAGAAAATACAAGTATACGATTTTACTATCCTGACTGATGCAAAACATATCTAATGAAGAGAAATGTGAGCTGGAGACTTGTAATTCTGCTGAGGAATTTTCTATAGCTTTTTTTTTTCGTGTCAATGTTATTAGCTGAGACATTTTTAACCAGCACCAAAAAAGAGGAATTGCACTCTGGTGTTTAACATTCAGATCCAGCTTTTGGTCCCAGTATGACAGGAGCATGTTTGCACGGTCTTACCAAACTTAACATGTGATCATAGAGACTTAGCACAACCACACAATTTGAAAAATCTGAAAAAAAAATTGGTGCAGCCTTGGAATTTCTTTAGATCCTTTGTATATTTTCATGCCCTATTAACCATAAGTGATTTCAGAAGTGCCTTTATAAGTACTTACTCAGGCAAGGAACATTCAAAACCGTGTAATGAGTGCTTTCTTTAAAGGGAATATATGTATTAGGAAGAACAATAGATAGTGATTGTGTTGGAATGGAACAATGCTTATACCTAACAGCAAAATGTAATCAAAGGGAACATTTGCTCTTCAGAGATTTAGTACCTCCTCAGCCAGTGTAAATTAGCATAACTTCATTAACACCTGCAGAGCTCTGTTGATTTAAACTCACCGAGGCTCTCCGAGTACTTCAGCTTTTTGTGGATGTGAGAAAGAAAAGTAGACCTGGAACTCTCATGTCAGTATCTTGCATCTTAGTATGCTAGTATTTGGAAAGCATAAATGTAGAAAAATTATAAAATGCTTTATGCTGAAATGTGTGTCCTTTACAGTAATATCAGAAAGAAAAGAATTAAAAAAAAAAATTAAGCTTATTACTGCACTACCTTAAAGGCAGAATTTGACAACTCAGGGAGTTTTCTGGTATTGTATTTTAGTAGCTCTAGGTAAGAATACGAATTTTGGTTGCTTTGCAATTGTGTGTGACTTTATTTGCAGCAAAACAGTTATAGCAAAGCAGATTAATTTGGTTGCAAACAATATAGCACATATGTTGAACAGTCAAACTACTGGACAGTTCATACAAGTAAGGTGACCATTTCATTTATCTATTTGAATATCAGTTATCTGTATAATTCCTCAAAAACAGACAGAGATCTAAGAACAGGCACAATTCTTGGTGGATTTATCTGGTCTACACTCTCCTTCACAGCTTCACTTCTTTAAATATCAGACCTACCACAGTCCCAAGGACTACATAAGGGGTGGAAAAGATTGGATTCAGCTTCCCAGCTGATGCTGAAGGAACTACCCATGCAAAACAGTCACATAATAACTTTTAAAGTTCAAAAGACCGTCATATCATTATGCTGATATAGGTAAGGTTAAAGATACTGAGAGAGAGAGAGATGGAGAAGGAACTTCAGTATAAGCTGGCAAATTCCACCTAAAGCAATATTAAAGTTGTGATTGAACCCTTTTTATAATCTGACTTTTTCACTTCCTTGGGATGAGAGCAACTCTATAATTATCTCCTGTTGGAGGCTGTGCCTGAAATGCAGTTCTTATTTTCAATTTTGGTTTTTTTTTTTTTTTTTTGGTTCCAGTAGTTTAAAGTTTGTTGAACAGAGCTTTCAGAGAAACCTGGGTTTATTAATTGCTCAACCACCATGTGAAACTGTACAAGCTCTGCTTACAGAGCTGGACACAGTAGTGAGTGAAGTGCAGCAAGGACTTTCATGGGCAGAGTTGTACATAGGAGAGCTCTGTGAGTCAGAGGAAAAAGCAAAACATGATGATTAAATTAACATCTTTGTAATAATTTGGGTAACATTAATTACTTCAGCCTAATTTTTACCTCTTGAAGGCTAAACACAAGGGAATAAAAACTATCAGACTTTTTCCTCTAGAACAATTTGTGAATTTCCCTTGCCAAAGGGTCAGATCAAAAGAGAAAAAGACCTCTCCTTAACTGGGAAAAGGTTGTTCCTCAGTTTAACAGGTTCCCTTCCCTTCCTACTCACTCTTCAGAGAAACTCTGAATCCAGTAGGTTTATGCATGCCTTTGCAATAGGGCTCATAGTGTCATATAGGTCCAGATACTGTCTCGAGCTCCAGATATTGTCTCGATTTTAGTGATTCTTCATTTTCTGAATTCCTCCTTCCAGAATTCTCCTAACTGATGTGGTAAGCCCTCTACTTGAACATTTTTTAAAGATACTTAATTTTTTTTCTATATCCACTCTGTTTTCTGAAAGCTGAAGGCAGCTATCCCTTTCTTCAATACAGTGGATCCCACTGAGTAGAAAAGGTTGAACAGTGCAGATTCTTTTTAAATTCTGCTAACCATTTGTCTAAAAACTGTGGCTTAGCTGTGGTTTTCCTTTTTACATACAAAATCAGCCAAACTGTCTGTCTGAACACTGTGGGCCATCTGGGAGCTGTTCTCTCTGACCGTTCACTGATAGCTGGTTGTGCTGTCACATTACATGACCAGTTTTTATTAAAAGTGAAATAAGATCGACTCCTTCATTTTATCACAACAGGACCTTACCAAGGAGCTGTGTGGCATTTGTTCTTGTGCTGTTTGAGCACTGGGAGGTTTTATGCTTATAAACATAATAATTTTTCACCAGAAACATACAAGTGTTTAGAGGACCTTTGCAGCAAACATGCACAAAGCCATTGAGCGCTTGAACTCCATGAAAAGGGACACTACTGAGACTTGCAATCAGTGTAATAGGATTGGATTTGAAAGGGTTTGACTGCAGAGGTTTGGGGAGGATGAGATTAGCACTGGTAGGAAAATTACAGAAACCCTTATTTCATTGCTGTACCACAGTAACTATTACAGGAATGGGATAACTTCGAGAACAGGTGACTTTCATTTTTCAAGGATTTGGCACAGTGTTTGGTAATACATTCAACGATGTTGGCCTATAACTGTCACTGCCTTTATCTTATCCAAAAGGTTTGTCTCATTGTGATTTCAGCAGGGTTGTGAAGAGGAGGGTCCCATGAAAAACAGCTTACTCAGTGCATCAGACAGCACCAAAAGGACCCCAGCTGAAATACTGGTTGAATTGGGATTCTGTAATTTAGAGACATGGATCAAAAGAAAAGCTTAGAAGACAGTCATGAGAAGTGATCAGCAGCCTAGAAATTTTTGCTTATGGAGATTAAAAGCCATGAGACTGATTAATAGTGAAAATAATAATAATAAAAAGAATATATATATATATATATAAACTGCTGCAGCTCAGGAGAAGTAGAATAATCTCTTCATAACATGTCAGGCAAGAAATAAAATATAGACTGCATTTTAGGAATCCTCTTTCTCTTGTAAGGATATCTCAGCAGCAGAAAGAGATAGAAACTTTAATCACAAGAAATTTCAAATTACAAGTTAAACCTGTCAGTATTGTCATTGCTTGAATTAATTTGGGGAGGATTACATCATTGATTTCCTGAGTCTCTCAACCTTATTTTTGATAATAATTACAGTATGGTACTGCTAATCATTCCAACTCAGATTAATGACTTCAAGGAAGAAGATGTCCTTATTTTCTAGTTTGTTCTGAGAGCAAGATGGAGAGGGTGAGTAATTCTTTAGCAAATCAGTACTCTTGCACTGCACTGAAAAACTAACCTGCATGTTGTGTTATGTCATTCAGTGGAAAAACAGAGAGAAAACAGGATCTGAACCAAAGAGAAAACAAAAAGATAATGAAATTATCTAATATTTTGCTTAGGTCTTACTGGTTCCTTTAACCTAATGAAAGCTTTAGCAACAGCAGGAGTGCATTTCCTGCTAAGGAAAATTTTCATAAAATTTGTGATGATGAAATTTCCAAGAAATAATGTAAGTTCTTTCATGAAAATTTCTTTTCAAAAGACAGAATCAGGCCACTTCTCTACCCAGTTCTGAATCTGCTCTTTTCAATGACTTTATTAGACTACTTCCCTTACGTATCAGTTTCCACAGGGTATTATGCCTGTTTTATGGAATGCCACAATAAAAACCTCAAAGACTACAGGATGTCATGCTGAAAGGCAAAAAAATGCAAACTATTGTCAGTAGATAACTCTAATTATTATTATCACCCCTTAGTTCTCAGAACCTATTAGCTATCCTACCCCCATCTAGAAACAAGGCCGTTATTTAAGATGAGATTTTCAAGAATGGTCAGAAGGCTTTACCTTCCACTGACTGAAGCCACCACTGAAGGAGGGAAAAGGGAAAGTCTTTTCATAATATTATCTTTAAAAAACAACCTAGTTTGCCTACACTGCTCTTTGGGGTTTGCATGCTCCTGATACAGCAAGAGTGGGGCTGCTCCATGAGCAGGGGACAAGCCAGGAGCCAAGCCTGTCACCAGCACTGGCTCTGCTCTCCCCTACAGGGTGCAGTCCTGAAGCACAGAGGGCACAGGTCATGGGTACGGGCACAGCAAGTGATGAAACAGGTCCTGTGTGCCCCCAGCCTGCTCAGGGGCAGCAGGAGACATGGCAAAAGAGGAGTTGAGGACCATGTTACACCGGCATTCCCACAGTGCTGCTCGGGCAGGGAGGGAGCACCCCAGGCTGAGCTGAAATGGGTCTGTTGGCCACGAGGTTGAGGAGGCCCAAGGAGGGGTTGGTAAGTGCAGTTACAGCCGTAGGAGCTGAAACTGAGAATTAAGAAAAACTGCAATAGTATGTTGCTGCTCCATATAACCCAAGCTTTGCTCACGTATTTCAATGGTGATCATTTCCTCTTTAAGAGAATGTTGTGCTCTGGGAAACTCCAAGGTTTCTCAAGGGCACGAGCAAGCAGCCAGCTTAGCTGGATGAAGAAATTCAGGAGAATCGTAATCTGGACCATTAACTATTTTTCATACATCAGCAATGTTTCACAGATGCATTTGGGTTTTCCATTATGAGAGCATCCTCCTCTTATCCCCACTCCAGGATTTGAATCCAGTTTTATTAGAGCATGAAAAATATGTCCTGTTCTGTGGGGATGTGGCTGAGAGGAATAAAAGATGGCTCTGATGATATATACTCTCAATTGGACTAATAACGTCTCATTTTTTTCCTGACTTATCCTGTTGCCACTGATGGAAGTGTTTCTGTTACTGCTGTGAGGCGTCACTGTGATTATTACTGTTCCCTTAGTGTCTTTTATGCTCTGGGATCCAATCCAGAAAAGCATTTTGTTTCAGGAGATTTACGTGGCCAGATTGCACAAAGAAAAATGGACACATGAACAGCAGCCCTATTTTTTACAAGGACATATTTACAAGACATCATGCCAGAAATAGCTTTTCTTGTAACACACTAAGTTTAAACCAACCTTTGGGTTTTCTTGACTCTGAAATCAAGAGGTTTCAATTTGGTCATAACTGAAATAAGCTATTAGCTATCAATAAGCTGAAGAAAAAAGACTTTCCAATAAAAACATATTTATAAATATTTTGACACATTTAACCCCTCTGCCTCAGCTGACATAAAAGTGATCTCCTAGACAAAGATGTTTTTGCTGTAGCAATGCTTTTTTTTTTTTTTTTTGGTGGAGTTACTGGTGTAGTTATTTTGTGCATTGCGGTCAGTATTTTAGTAGGAAACTGATAATTTTTAATATATATTTTTTTAAACTTTCAAGATTTTTGAAATATTTCTAAATATTCCCTGTAAGCCCTGATTTCAAAGCTGACAGTCTTAAGTGTACATTGACTTTCACATATATCTCTCACCTGGCTTCCATTTTTGATCTGCATTTTAACTACTGCAGACTGTTTTGGTAAATAAATAAGAGAGATCTCTTGCCTTCTGAAGTGGATAATGTTTCTTCCTTACACCCGCACATCACTATTCTTTTTCTAGTCCTTCACAATTTTTAAGAGCTTCTCTTTCCAATGAGTTGCTACAAGATGCCATTTTGTCCTTTAGAAACAATAAACTTCATCAATCTTTTCTCATGTTTAAATCTGAGACCAGAATACTATCTTGGCCAGAATTAGTCTATCATCTGTATTACAGCCATCAGCATTCCATACTCATCTGAATAAATACACCTGTAAACCATTTACTTCTTACAAATGGTATACCAACAACTATAAAATATATTTCAAATTCTCATCCTAACTAAATTGGTCTAAATTAGAATGAAATGAATTGACTGCACCATTCATCACTGGTGCAGGATTAATGCCTTTCACTGTTGCAAAACCAAAGAAACAAAAAGAGTCCATCAGCATTCTATACTTTTGCATTGTAGAATAGAAAAGAAAGACAGAGCACAACTGGTGTAAATTATGTATTTTATCCAGTATTGCTTAATCAATGCACCAGTTTAACATGTTGTTGTCCCAGAGAGATTCTAAACTGATACTGGCAAAATCTGGCTACAGAACAGCAGCAATTGCAGTTGGGGTAAAAGAAGCAACAACTTGCTCATCTAATGCAGTCCTAGCACATGCAACTGAAGCCGAGCAGCTTAGGAGGGCAGACCTATATTAAAGTACATAAACATCTAGGGGACTGTTCTCTCTTTTGTGTTCTGCCCTGGTGATACAGTAATTGTTCATCTGTATCCTGGCCTCAAGGAAGGATTTAAAGTGTTCTGATAAACAACTGATGACATACCATTTGTATCAGCAACTTCAGTTCAGGAGCCCAAAAACGCCCATGATCCATAACTTACTTTAAGATCAAATAATGTGTTTTACAGAGGTGCTAGGGGACTATGTGTTGAGGGATAATGTGCCTCCTTAATTTGGGAATAGTTTTCAAACTGTGCTATGGATTTTTTTTTAATTACCTCCTGAGCAGGCAACCATTACTCAATTGTGGAAATAACTGCTGGATTGAACGAACATGTTTTGTCGGAAAAGAACATGCAGAACCTGCCAAACTGACCAGGTTTGTTCTCCTGCGAGCCTGAGGTTTGACCCAAGCTCTGCTCTGGGGCAGGGAGGGTCCTTCCCACCATGGGCCCCTCAGGAGCAGTGGGACCCACCAGCCTCTCTGTGATCCTCACCCATGGAAGCAGACCTCAGGGGATGACACTGACAGCACGCACAGAAACAGCACCTCATTCCCTGGCAACTACTCTGCTTGTACAATCAAAGCTCTTTGGAAAATGAACAGTGTAAAGAAATATAGTTTGAGAGTAATGCTTGCTCTAAGAGGTTTCCTTGTGAGTTGAACTTTCAGCAGCCAGCGTGACTTTGAAAAAAATCGTGTGAAGACCATTGGAATGTGCACCAAATTAGTTCTGATTTATAATGAATTATCTAGGAATTTACAGTATTTAACATGTTTACATTCCTGGGAATTGTTATTACTAACATAGTTGAAGAATGTTTATTTTTATTATTCTTAAATACTTGCATTGAATAATTCACATAGTGTCACTATAGGCGTATGCAGATCAAATTTAAAGAAAAAATAATTCTACCCATAGAAATCTCTCTCTTCATTCTTCAGAGAAAACAAAACCAACCTCTATTAACAAATACTTATTTTCCCTTTCTTTTTCCAGAACTAATTCAAATGAAAGCTAATGTGACTAATAAAGTAACTGTAATTGAATGATACATTTGAGGTGTGTCAGAGTCTTCCCAGAACCTCAGACAATGAGCTCTCATTTCTGCCTCCATATTTTGAATTACTTCTTTAATCGGATGTGCTACGGCATGGCCGATTTGCAGCATATCATTCAGGGTGTAATGGGGATGCAGAAACATGTGTGATGGCTTTTAAGAGAGCCCTAGAGAGGTGTTCTACAAAGGGGAGATCAGTGAAGCAGCATAGCACAGATTTATTGCTGTCATACCAGACTACTCCTCAGCCTACAGCTCAAAGATGCCGAGGGAGCTGCTTTGGAAAAGATAGTTCCACATAAGTGTTTCATTAGCAGTACATGTCTCCTCAGCAGGTTGGCTAAAGGGCAAATTAAACAGCAACAAGAAAGTCAAAACTTCTATGTCTCCTAAAAGACCAGTATCTATGTCCTTAATAAAACAATGCACCTTACCAAAGGGTAGGTGAAGATTAGAGATTTGGAAACTCTCACCATGGATTCCTGTCACCTGGGATGTCTATTTACATATTTTATCTCATGCCTATGTGTGTCCAAAACACATGAAACTACCCAGAGAGTTGGGAACAGAACCTGGGACTTTGTCTTGCTCAGAGATCACTAGACAATAAATTGAAGGTCTCTCACAAGGCCTTCATGAACTTTTCCTGAGACACCAGAATGCTCAGTGAACACAACTCCTTTCCCCAGAACCTGAAGTTAGCTGGAGGTTAAAAATCCTGCTACAGAGGAAGAACTGACTGTGATTCTTCTCAAAGACAAGTGGTTATTATATTCTACACATCCTGAGGAAGTTCTCAGCCAAAGAGTTATTGTACAAAAAGACTGCAGCAGCAATGCTTCCTCTGGCTGCATTTCAGAAGATAAAAAGTAGCAACTTCCCCCTTCTCCAATGCTCTTCCCTGTTTTGTTCTCAAAATAAAATCTAATCCCAGTGTTCCAAGAGTCCTAAAATTCCTGGATTAAACTTCATTTGGAGTCCCAAAGTTTTATAGTAAACAATGCAGTGCTTAGGTCCCTTAGGTCTAATCCTTCATATATCAGCCTGTGAAAAAAATAACACTATGCAATATGTTACAAAAGATAAATGAGGATGTTTTGTAAGCAAAAGTCTGAGTGGGTTAAGTATAACTCTCAATATAGTCCAGAAAGGAAGATGGAACAAGTAGCCTTATTTAGTGCTCAGAAGTAGTTACATTTTACTGTTTAATCACATGTCTGATTATGAACAAATGTATGGTATGGAATGGTAAACTTCACTGAAGACACAAAAGGAAGAGGGGCATGAGAAACATTACCCTTGGACCAGAACAAAACACTGACAAATGAAACTGGTTATTTCAGGGAGACCTACTTAATGGAGTAGAACTATAGAAATGAAGATGAAGGCCTAAGGGTAAAAATTGAGTGATATAGGAAAATGGAGATCAAATATGAGTTTGGCATGCACAGGATTGGGCTGAAAATATTAAGGGATTGTCTGCTAATCCCTAATAATTCCATTACCTGCTATGCATTGGTTACTGTTGCTCTCATCTTTTTCATCTGAGTGATTATTTGGACTATCAGGATGACTATTAGAAACTAAAGCATCAAATGCCATTTAAAAGTGAAGGGCTAAATGAGCAGATACCTCAAATCTTTCCCTCACAATAGCATCCTTAACAAGCAGTTTAAAGGAATACAGATTTGGGGTTTATTCTTGCTATGGTTTGGTTTTAAGGATTTAGTGCAGTTTCTCTGATGCAAATCAAACGTTCCAAGGCACCAACATGATTTTTAACACAGAATATATTTGTACCAATATCTTGTAAAATAGTTTAGTCTAGAAGATATCATTCACCTTGAAAAGTAACAAGCATTTACATCTACACCAAGTAGATTCTAGTCACCAGTCCATCTCAGTTTTACAAACCTTTAAGTATCCACCATTTTCTAGCTGAAAAAAAGCCAAATAATTTTTCCCTCCTTCTACTTGAAAGCATATTATTCACAGTTCTGAAATTTTAAGTATTAATTTAATCTCATATTACCTTACTGGAAAAGAAAATCTATGTCATTAAAAAATCTCTAAAAGCAGGCACTCATTCCTAGTCATTTATAGGTAGGTTGAGGCTATTTCTGAGTTTGAAAACTAATTTTGGTCACTTGTAGACATTTCCAAAATGCATTACCTAAAGTGGTTTTTCTGTACAAGTTTGTGTTTAGTTACCTACTAAGCAGGTACCTACTAGTTGGTGATTAAAAAAATAAAATTGTTTACTATTTTTTATTAATGACTAGTAAACAAAAAGAATAAGAGATGGCATTAGTAATTGCAATTGTTTTCTGTATGGCTTCAGGCAATTACAATAGTCTAATTAAAGAATAAATCCATATATTTTAATTAACACATCTATTCTGGTTAGAAGCATGCCATTGTTCATTTTATCACGCATATATACTTAGCCAAATGCCCAAAAAATATGCATTTCTATATGCTTTGTGTAGAGAAGCTTAGATATTATCTTGAGGGGAATATATTGCTTTAACTACTGTACCTTGGAAGGTCTAAATCTATACAAGTATTCCAAGTCCAAAGAAGTGTACACCAAAGTTTTTTGCAGTACTGAAGTTTGCTAAGGCAGCACAAAAGAAATTTCATTTGTGTTGCTGGACATTAGTAGTTGTGCAAGAATCTTGGAATGAAAGATACTTCAAGAAAAAAAGGAATAATAAGAGAAAGAGTGTGTAGTCATTTCTGTCGGATAGGACTCTAACCCTGGAAAATAGTCATTTGAGGCTCTTCTCTTTTGCTCCCTATATCTCACATCAAATAATTTCTGGGCTATATGCAAAAACACGACCTTTGCAGGAGAACAGAACACTTTTGCAAGCATTGAGTTTCTTCTATTTAAAAACATTGTTAATTCCATTCCTAATATTATTTATGAATATTAAATATCTGTGTAACGGGAAGAGACAAACCAAAATAACAGCACGAGAGTTCCCTACATCCCTTTGTAGCACAATGTCTCATGAATATTTTTCTCTCATACTATGCATGTAGCCCCTTAGCACACAGAACAAGGAGTAGCTTCTTAAGAGTTTTGCTCTGAGCAGAAAAACAATGGATCCAGAGGCTTTAGCACTGTGGAAAAGCTTGTTTAAGAATGCTAAGCTGGGCTTGGTTCAACAACCTATTATTTGTTGTGATCCCATAAGGCAAATTGTAAGCACTATGATTCCCCTGCAACCTCTGAGGGTCTTTTACAAAGAAGAAGAAAAGACTGACCCTTTCTGCGGAATCAAAAGAAAGAAAAGTCAGTAGGAAACTCTTGTAAACTCTTCAAAGGAGGAGTTTTCCATTTGAATGCTACAAATTATCTATCCCTTTGAAGCTACTTAAAAAAACCAAACCAAGACAAAACAATATTTCCTTCAGAAAGAGTTAAAAGGTCCTAAGTGTTTGAGAGGTAGAATTGCTGGGAAGCTCTTTTTCACATGGTGTCTACAACACAAAATTCTGTTAGTCTAGCTCTCCAAGTTACAGCTACAAAAGGGCATGCTCACTGTGATATCAATCTGCAGGCAGAAATACCCTGAAGCTTCTTTTACCTCTTGAAAGGCTGAAGGGAATAGCTAGAATTACTTATACACTATAAAGCACAGCTCTGCTAAAATAATCTGTGCTAGGAGTGTTTTCCTAATTCAGCAACAGTGTCAGTAAAATATTGATCTAGTCTTAGGTTAAGCCAATTCAAGGTAATTCTTTAATTTGGTTCAAGACTTTAAACTACAGTGCTGTGTTAATACCACAGAAAGTATTTTTATGTATTTAATTCATTAAAAAAACCACCACCAACAACAGCAACAAAAAAACAACAACCAAACACACCCCTTTCCTCACCTCCCCTTTGCATTGCTTCCCCACACAAAGACCCTATTTTTAGTTCCTTACAGCTTGATTTGTGTACTCCCACAACAATAGCAGTAGTACTGGTCCAAAGTGAGACAATTTCTGACAATTTGAGAGAGGTACCATCTAGGAATTTAAAAGAACCTTTATGTACAAGATCATTTATGGATAACAGCACCTTCTGTCAGAGGGATGATGTGGATACAACTGTACTAGGAAATAGCTAAACAACAGTGGATTTTTTTATTAATTAATTAGATCAGAAAGGGAGGTACTAGGAAAGGAAAAAATTAAAGTATCTCAATCCCCAAATTTCTTACAGATCTATTTCTGTGTACTTACATGTGTTGCTTTTCTGAGATACTTCAAGTTCCTTCAAGCCCTATGAATGAGAGCTGTGTATTTATCTTGCTAGAGAAGACAAACAGATCTGCATTTTAGCTCAGAATCATAGAATGGTTTGGCTTGGAAGGGACCTAAAGACCGTCTCGTTCCATTTCCCCTGCTATGGGCAAGGTGACTTTCCACTAGACCAGAATGCTCAGAGCACTGTCCAACCTGACCTTGAGCACTGCTGGGGTGAGCTTATGAAATAGTTTTCCTCAACATAGTTCAAGCTTTGACGAGGACCAGAAGAGGTCTAAGACATGTTAGACTGTATGACAGGAATAATTGGTGATTATTTTCCAGAAACAAGAAGCTTTTTTCTTTAGTTAGATTTAAATTGGACTGTCTTCTCTTTTGAGTTTGTAGCACATCTTGCCTACCGATACCTCAGTTACCAAGCAGAACATGTAGCCACTGTCATAATCCAAATACAAGCAAAGCAAATAATAATTTAAAAGGTGTTACTTCTGTTAATATATTATTAAGAGACTTTAAAAGCATAAAATAAGTTGAAAGTTTTAAAGATGAAGGAAGAAGAGCAATTTGATGTAATAGTTTGAAATTAGAGCTTCTCCAATTCATACACCTTTGCCAGTCCTCTCTGCATTCACAGACCGGTGTAGATACACAAAAAGAATAATCTGCAACATGTGTAGGGGAACCAATAGAACAGATATAGGCACCATCTACATTTGTGTTCAGTTGTGATTTCTAGATTATCTGTTTTTCTAATCTAGTCCTAGATTACCACAGTCAGCAGCATCTGAATGTTCCATGTTGTGTGGCTGGGTGCAGGAATGTCTGCAGCTCTTTGTATAATTAAATGGACAGTGACTTGGTAGATTAGCTCCTTAACTCACCCTTGGAGCCTGAATCAGGAGCAAGGGGGTTTGAGTCAGTGCGAAGCACTTTTACACAGAAAACTTTACTTCCTGTCATGCTGCTGTCGAAAAGAAAGGTGAGGAAGATGTGAAAGTCCAGAATCAAATGTGGGACACTAAGCAGTTGTGTAATCCATCAATTTCAAATCCCTTCTTGTTAGGCTCAATCTTGGATGAGCTTCTTTTGATTGATGACCTCCATGGCAGAAGTCCTGCAAAACAGTCTCGCTCAGTATAGGGGAGTCATCCCTAATGACTTACATTCCACTTTCTTGCTCAACAATTCCACTCTTTTGCTACGGCCCAATGCTGCCCAATGGATGACCCTTCTCCCTTAATTCCATAATAACACACTCTGCAGCCTGGAACTGTGTTGTTCATTTATCCACAGCTGCAAGATTCGACTTCACCAAACCAAACACTGCCTTGTGCCACCAGGCAGGCCTGACACGGACCTCCATTTAACAAATAGACTGTTGCTGCCTTATTTGAAACTTTCTTATGATGCTCAAGTTCCTCGGTGAGCAGGTACACTGGTATCTGCATTTTTATCTCTGAAGAAATGGCAGAAAACAGGTAATTTTCCATGTCACCTTTGTGAAATGAAAGAAAGATTAAATAACTATAACCATACTTAAGCAATGCTGGGCCTTCTAGAGCCACACTCTTGGTTTAATTTCCAGTTGAAATATAACATAAAAACTTTAATTGCTTAACAATGGTCTGGAGGGAATAAAGAATGGTGTAAAGGGCAGAACCAACATAATCTAAATACTACATAGCTGTTTGAGACTGCAACTCTACAACCATGTATGAAAGTATGAAAATTTGCTAAGTCATATTTTTCTCAATTTACATACTTCTTAATTATATGCCTTGTCTTCAGGTGATCCGCATATACATCTGGTAATGTTTTATGTACTTCACAGACAGAAGCCTGAGTTATGAATTACCTTATTTGTTTCAGTTGTTGGATTTGGTTTTGGATTTTTTTTTTTGGATGGTTGGATTTGTTGGGTGTTTTTTTAGGCTGAGATCCATAACACAATGAATATGCTAGAACCGTCAAGTTTTCATGTTTGATTACATAAAGGGAAGAAAAAAAAATAAAAAGAAAGTTTTGGGATGTAGAGCATCTTTCTCAAGTTTCTATTACTTTAAATACTATATATATTTATTCAGAAAAGGCTCATTGAAAAAGACAAACTGCACTTTATTTCTGAATATGAACAAAAGGTGCTCAAGAGAGCTTGCAGCTGAATTAGGTCAGACTTGACAATAGGTGATGGCTCATTATTGCTTTGAAATTCTGATCCTAGGCTTTTAACCCACAGAGTAAAGGAAAGTGCTTTCAGGTTTCAAAAAGCATTAAAGGAGCAACAGTTGGAAAGACCAAAATCTTGGAAAATAAATATACATCTTGGAAATCTTTTACAATCAATCTTACTGATTACTAGTGGTTATCCTGCTTTGTTTGATAATGATGAACAAAACTAAACCCTTTTCTCTTACAGGATGTGAAGGTTCATTTCTGAATTGTAAACAGCAGAAAAGAAGCCAAATCTGTGTAAAGCCTTGTGCAGCACGCATTACAAATTCAAATACTGGAGGTGTTTCTATTCATTATCGAGTGAATCTTCCTAACAGGAGATGAAATGAGAATTCAGAGCCATTCCATTCCCAGGGGTAAACAGTGGTGGTTGGGAATCTTTCCTTTGCACCTCCCCAGATCAGAGCAGCTCACTGGATACTGATATGGACTCACAACCCAAACCTACCTAAAATAGACAGGTAGGTTTTGCCCATGTAATTTTGCCACTTAAAGTTGTTTCTGCAGGGAATAAACTCACTGTATATTCTCTGTAAGTAGAGAACTAGGACAGAAGTTGAAATAATTTGCAGTAATTTTAAGTTAAGAACAATGTGGCTTCTCTTTTTCATGTCTGCTGTGATTACTTCTTAGATTTCTACTGTTTATAGCATTAAATAAAGAAATATCAGTCTAGACAGTGCTTAGTGGCAATATATGCAATTGTCTTGAGATCTGAGGATTTTTAATCTATTCTTTCACTGTTAAAAAGATTGTGTGGAATTTATAGCATCTGTTGTCATTATTGTTATTCTGTATAACATGGACTCCACAATACAGTTAAATGATCTCAGTTCTGAGCATGATACACACAAAGTGCAATGAAGAGTTCCTAATCAGAATTAGGTTCTTCACAGATGCAAAATGAATGCATTCATAGTCAAACAGTAAAATTTAATTGCAGGTTACCAGTGGAATTAATCTTGATTTGCAGCTATTTATGATAAATAGGATCCAGGATGCTGGTGTCAATGACCTGCTCTTCACTGAAGGGAGAGATAAACATCAACAGCAGGACTTTAGGAAAATTAGTTGCCAGACTTGTAAAAATAACTGAACGAGGAGATGCACCAATTAAAAATCATTTAGCAATTTGCATATAGGTAACTCACTAGAAGATCACAGATACTTCAGTTTCATATTTGCATTTTATATCTTCACAGCATATAATAATTAAAATGGCCATTAATGATAACAAGAATTATTCATATAAATCCCCTCATTCAGTTATTTGACATAACAGAACTCACAGTCTATTTATGTTGTTTTTGCTTTATTATAATCAACTCTCTAAATCTACAAATAATGAAAATAAAATGCCTTGACTTCTTAAAAAGTCAGGGAAATGGGTCCACATCATGGGGATGTGGATACATATCTATGTGGATGACTGTACCTGGCTCTCAAAGAATAGACAGAGGATAGGGAAGTTATATTTGGAATATGCCTGAAAGATTCACCAGCCTGAAAACTGGTACCAAATTCTCCAATATCTATCTCTATTGTGTAGGATAATTGAATGGTTTAATTAAGAAATTCTTAAAGGAGATCAATTTAGTATAAACCATGAAATTCTGATGACTGTCAGGAAGGTAATATACTATTTTTGAAGATCCCCGAAAGGAGGAAAAATTACCTCAATTTATGACCCAAATAATGCAGTACCAAATGCACAGGCCAGTTTTAGATAAGCATATGTTAATGAAAAAAAATTACTTAGAGTATGAAAAAATAGCAAGGAAATAGATAGAAGTATTTTTAAAAGGTTTTGGTATAGAACACAGACTCAAAACTTTAGCCATCTATTGCTTTCATGGCTGAAAACAGGACAACTTTCATGCTTGAGCAAACAATAATTTTGCCTTTCTTTTATGTATTTCCTAGAATCCTTCTGCTGCAAATTCTTTGCTCATGACTACTCATGACAGGTATTTTACCAGAACACCAAAGCTCAAAAATTTAACAGCCACAAAAACTTTCACCATATTTCTTTCCATTTAAACTCATTTTTCATAGAACAGTAAGTTAGCAGATGTTGACACACATGCCATTACTAAACAAGAATCTTGAATTTTAAAGAATAATTTTAGGGCAACATATAAGGGCTAGATTAGCACATGGGCAGGTACCTGTTAGATGGCAGTCACTTACAGTGCTTCCAGAATGGAGTTCTGTTGGGCAAATACTTGAAAAATGAAGTTTGCAAGAGACAAGACTAGAAGCAAGACTTTACACAGCAATCTACAATGAGGAAAGATCTTCTCATTTACTGAACTGAAGTTGTGTATTTAAACAGGGCTTAAAGTATTGCACCAAAATGAATGTTTGTGTGTGCATGTGTGTTGTGGATATGGCCAGGAACATTCCCATAAACGTCTGTACTTTAAAACTAAGCCCATTATTTAGTTCCTAATTCAAAGCATTTGCTATTCCCCTTGAAGTAGCATTTTTATCATTGTACCTTCTCTCTAATTTAATTGAGTCCTTCTCTCTTAGGTAGACTGTTTGCAGGTATGCCTACAAGAAAGAGAACTGTCTGTGCAGAGCCTTCCATGCCAGAGCTCAGCCTGTGGATGCTGTGGCCTTTTGAACACTCACTAATTGCATGACAAAACTTGAAATCCTTCTTCACAGGTGAACGGCTGACAGTTGCTTAAAGGCTACTTGAAAATTCTGGTGGAAGGCTTGCAACTGAGCTAGGAAAGAAGCAGTCTTCATGGCCTTTATGATCAATAAGAAAATTCTTAATTGGCACTCTTTCCCACTTCAAAATAAGCTTTGAAACACAGGTGAAAGAAAAGTTAAAATATGCAAACGGTAACAAAATCCAATCTGTGTTTGTTTAAAATATGAAAGACTGGAGGGAGGGAAAGTTGGCACTGTAGTCAAACTTCTGCTCATAATACAGTAATATTTAATTTAAAGTAATATTTATAGCCAAGACATTTTCTTGGAGTCTAAGACCATTCTATATAGAAAATATTCTCTAAAGCTAAAGTAGAGCTTATGTAATGCAGGATTCAGAATAACATTTTCGTGGGAGAAATTATTGTCCTGAATTCTGCATATACATTGAAAGACAGAACAAAATTTTTCAGTTTGAATAATTAACCTTTGCTAAGCTTGTCACATGAATGTAATGTTACTAAGAACAAAGCCCAGCCCAACAATTTGTAAAAATAATGTCAGCCTTCTGCAATCTCTTCTGCACTGCTGTCTCGTTCTGAGCTCAGCTACGGTGAGGTGAATGAGGTCATGCCAGCACAGACAAAATTCAAGAAAAATTTGTACCAGTTATTTGCCTCAAGTAAGATAGAACAAGGTTAAAGAGAGTGACAACATCACTTCTTAGCAGAGCCTGTGGAAGTGCAAGAGTTTTTGAGCACAAAGAGCAGTTTAAGCCTTTTTTAAAGAAAACCAACAGATTTGATGACGACGGACCTTTTACAAACACAAGTGTCCCATAAAAATATATGTATATAAATACACAAACATATCATATAGCCTTACTACAGAGACTTGTAAGAGAAAGATCTTGGAATGCAGGTGATGCTATGCAGAGGTCTGTACTGACAGAGCTGTCACTCAGAGGAAAGTCTCTGTCCTATCGTGACATTTTGACTCTTCAGTGCATATAAGAAAAAAAAAATAATCAAAACTGATATATTTTCCTTCAGGAAAAATTGAGAGTAAACCTGTTTCACCAGGTAGAGAATATTAATGCCTGATTTCACAATTTGTACCCTCACAACATAAACATGCTCTTCCTTTAAAGGCTTTGTACCCCAAGAAAGATTATTTATAAGACCTATACAGGTCTCACTTTACTGACAATGAGAACAACACACCCTCTGCATTCTCCTTCCAAAAAAGTCAGGAAGTCCACAGAATTGTGTTGATTACAGGTCCTATTAGATTTATGTTGAATTCCTTTCCACACTACTTTGCATGTTTAATGAGGATGAAATATTTCTTATTTCTGTAAGAAATAATCCACTGTAGGTGGATTACTTGTTTTCAGACTTACAACTATTTAAATCTGCCAGACCGATCATTAACATTCCTTTGTAAACTCCAACATCAACAGTAAAACTGAAGCTAGCTGCAAAACTGCCCTAATTTTTCATTTGCACCAGCAGGCTCTCTGTTCCAGAGGATTTTGATGCTGTTGGCTACCAGTGCACAAAGGAGGATTCCAAACTATGAATTATCCTAATGACTGCTCCCAGTAATATGCAGCATATACGAGAGATGATATAAAAAACCATAATAATCCTAGAAATATATAGAGTTTTTTTAAAAATTTTATTCTTCAAATGCCATGAAAGTAGTGCAAATATCCTCATCCTTTTGCATAGCTGCTGCAAGGCTCCCATGGCTCCTGGGTGTTTGCACACAGTGTATTAAATTCATAACTCATCTTACAGAGCTCAGCTTACCAAATCTCTGTCAATCCTTAGAAATATTTGGTCATGGTATTAACTAACAAAAAATGTTTCTGGTGAACACGGTTACTAAACCAGAAACTCACATGAAGAAAAACTTACGTGTTCAAAAAATTCTCAGTGTAAGTATGACCTCCAAGAACACCAGATATTGCCTGGGACTTTCATATTTCCTCTCTTCTGCAAATTACATTCTTTTTATTCATTCCGTGTGTGAGTCGAGTTTTGCCTCACATCTCTCCATAAATCTATGCAGGTATGGCACATACACAGTTTTGAGGTACAAAATTGAACTATTGTATCCATGCTTCCATGAGCAATTGGCAGAAATACCAACTGTGCCAAGATGCCACCCTTGATATGGGAGTTTTATATGTATCTATATCACGTATGTCTATATCATCTATCTCCAATGCCATGAGAACACCTACATGGACAGTCAAACAAATAATTAGTATAGATGTGGTTTGAAATTTGACAGGAATTTGTTAAATGTAGTTCAAAAATCAGTACATTAGTTAATATTCAAGATTAAACACAATTTGTTTTTACCCTTAGGCAAGGGCTGATTAAAAGGGAAGTGTCATTACTATAGCCTGTTAAAGGTTTAATTTTAACAGCAAATAATATTTTTGGTCAGGAATAGTTCATCACTTGTTTTGCAAGAACAGTTGTGTTTGAAGACCAACCGACAAAGAACTCTCCCAGATAAATGTTTTTGTTTTTTCTGAAGCTTTTGTATGGAGTTCACCTGGCAATGTTAAAGAAATTGCTTGCAAGCGCTCCACATCTACAGAAGCGTGTTATTTCTGCACAGTCACATAACCCAGTCACTGCAAAATTATTTGTATTATTTGTTAAGTATCTACTGAAAAATAGATCAGATTTACTTTCAGGAATAAACTGCAGTGAATGCCAACATAAATACATAATGCAGATAATCACAGAATAGCAAAGTGAAGAATAGGTGCATAGATTATTTTCTTTAGTGTTATTTTATCGACATAAAATTAGACAAGAGAAAACAATTTTGTATGCACAGAGAGTTGCATTTGAATGACTTCATCAATACTGCTATTTCATGTCCCTATTGGGTATATATTTTAAATATACTAATCATTAGTTCTTCATCTCCAACAAAGAAGAAATAATTCCTTTTAACACAAGTGTAATACGAAGTCTAAAGAAAACACATGAAGAAACATGGTCATATTCCATGCTCAGTTACAGTGTCACAAGTGTGATAAAATTTTACTGATCAGAAGTGCTTCTATTGACATAACAGAATCTGAATCTTTGTCATAAAAACTAACAAGGATTTGCAGATACAGTGTATACACACATGTGTATACACACCCCTCTATGCATATGTACATACACAGGCATGAATACATAAAACTTTTGGGGGGTAAAGTCCTGTAAGGGAAATTCAAGCATTTTTTGTTCATGAATTGAAGACATCTGCTTCCAGGAGAAACAAGCCTGGGGAAGCAACTCAGGACATATTAAGTTGGATAGTTATCATCAGATTTTAGCACCTTAAATAGAAACGTGTGGAAATTTTAAAACAAACTTGCATCTGAATTAGCCAAAATCAAAATAGAATGCTGCTAAGTGATCAACTTTTAAAATTACATGCTAAGAGTATTTTTCTCAGATGCACTCAAGAATGACTTGTAGCTAATGGTCAGGCAGCATTCATTTTACTAATATATTCCTATCCTGAATTTTCTCATTGCAATTTTGGAACGAGGAGAAGGTAATGCAATAGAACTTTCAGCTTTGCATGTGTCTCTATGATAGACACTCAGTTGAGGTCAGTTTGAAATGACCATTAATTCAGAAAGGATGGAAACAAAGGGGCTGCTAGTCCTTGTGGGTTTACTACATCAGCAAGAGGACCATCCTGAAAGCGAATTAATCCTGGTTGTTGAGTCGATTAACTCCTACCATGTCTTATCTTCTGTACTTAAATACGGTTTATTTAGTGGGAAATTAAAAAGACTTTATTTTGCTATTAGTAGGGAGGTATCTGAGAGGAACTTGCACTAAAGGCAGGGAACTGAGCAGTTCTTTCCCTGTACTGGATTGTAAAGGTGGGGTCACAGTCACAGTTGGCATGAATTATTCTTCCCTGGTCAGCCCATGGCCACATCTCTTTGCTGCTGACTGTGCCTTTTTGTTCTGTTATGTGAAGTGCCTGTCTGTGTGAGGGCTCCCTTCACCCCAGATGACATACAGGGTTTGGTCAGCCTCCTTCATGGCAACAATACTGTTAGTCCTGATCACGTTTATCAGAACTCAAGATCCTTCCATTCCCAAAGAGGAAGACTCAAATAACTATAATCCCACCAGCATATAATGTGTAATCACTCAACAGGGCTAAGCAAGGATAATGAATTACTATGTGGAGGTAGATTCTTAAGGTAACCAGAATTTACAGCTTTATTAAAAATATGTTTTAGTGTATGATGGGTGGTAGGCTCCATGAGGTTTATCCTGTATTTAATTTGTAAACCCACCAGATTAAATGGTCTGGTGCAGATAAGGGCACTAAAAAAAAGAAAAGAGAGAAACAAAACCAAAAGAATAACTGTGGGCAGTAGTGTAAGTAGAAGACCACATTCATATTCTAACAAAGATCCTCAGAGGCAGCTTGCATCAGAAATGGCAAAGCAACAGGTCCAGAGTGCTGAAGTGGCACAGACAGGGTGTTCAAATACAGACACTCTGCTTATATTTAATAAGCACAGCAGGTGAACAATTGGATTTGAAAGGGAAATTAAACGAGCTGACCTAAGAGCACAGGCATTTATTGTCTGGCTCTGTACTTTCTATTCCATGATTACTGCCAAGCTCTTTTGTAAACCAATATGAAGGAACACTTTACTGTGATTGTACATCAGCTAAGCACAGTAGCCACAGTAGGAAACACAAAAGCACTTTTTAAAGTCAAATTCAATCAGGTTTTACCTCCAAGGTTTTATATTCCCTTTTCTTTTAATTTCTTTTCCTGCATGATGCCTGCTTTAACCCTAACTTTGTTTGTACTAATGCTGTTTTGGGATACCTGATAACACAGTAAGGTAGAAAAATTAGCAAAGACTAAGAGGGAAGCAGAACTCTCATCCATTCTCACTCTAAACTAAACCAGAAATAACCATTTATGTGGAACCACAGACAGCCAACTAGTCTCAAACTGCAACATTAACTCAAAAGGAAATGCAAGGAACAAAAACCTTCAAGAGTACTACATTCGGTTTGTTTGTTTTCTGGTTACAGGTGAAAAGCAGCTTTATGAGTTGAATCCATCACCATAACATGACTATGAGATGTTGCCAAGGAAAACAATTATGAAGTCTCCCCTACCTGACAAACAAACCCCATAAAAGAAGCAAATAAAAAAAGCTGGAAAAATGTGACCAAGTTCTTGTGGAAGTACTAGTGAATAGTTTCATCTTCTCTCCTGAATACATGATTTGTAGCATTTAGCCACTGAATGCCACACACTTTTACTGTCCCTTGTGCAATTGTTAGAAGCCTCCTTGAGAAGCTCCCCAGACAGAAGTCCACATTTCAAAATAGAATGCAAATTGTTGAAACCACAAGTAAAATAAAACAGATTATCTAGGTGAGAAACAGAGGATATGAAAGCAGGACAATGGGTGTCACAGGTAATTATAAAGATGCATCTGGTCCCTAGTTACTTTTGACAAAGCTGGTTTTGTGATTTATGGCAGGTGCTTGTTTATAAACCTATTTCAGCACAGACACACTGAAGCACATTCATCATTCTGCCTGGTCTTCATTATTGGATAAATGTCATTTAAACAGAACCTGCATCCAGACTTCTGCTACCTTGACATAAAAATCAGGATCTCCTATTTGCCTGAATTTATTTATTTATTTCCATTGACCTACAGAGGTGGGTTGTGTTTGACAAAGGTTCTAACTTACTCTACAATGAAAGCAAATGAAAGTGTGCAGAAGTTCAGGACAAAACACAGGCAAGCAGCACTGCTTTTAATATCAGTATCTATCTTTTTGGTGTCCTGCAGTTGTGTTTCATGGAAATTAAGGATAACCAATGTGCAAGTTTGAACTGCTACAGTTCTGACAAACAAACAGAATGGTTTTGATTGGGTTGTTTGGGTTTTTTTGAAGGAGGGTGTTGGGGTTTGATTTTGTGGTTTTCTTTGGGGTTTATTTGAGGTTTTTTTGCTGTTTTGAGGGGGGTTTTTGCTTTTAAGTGCACTTTTGAATCTAAATCTAAAAGTTTTCTTATCCTGCACCAGGAAAATCTGGACTGTGGCACAGAGCTGTGCATTCACCTCATGTGAACATCACGATTTTAGTTTCTTTGCTGTCATCTCACCAAATATTTCTTGCTGGAATCAAAGCTAAACAAAAACAGTCCAGCAAAACCCAGTGAAAACAAAAGCCTTTGTACATGGTTACAATAAATACCTCAAGCCCACTTTGCTAGAAGAGGTAAAGCTGCATAAAGATACGACGTGGTTTTGTAAGTTTGAACTGTCGATAAACAGCTAAATGTAAGAAAAGGAAGTAGAACAACTTAGAAACTGTGCACAACATGAGGCATATATTGAGGGATTTGGGAAAAGCATGGTAGTAAAGAACATTTTTATTATAGTTGTAGGTTAAATGCAGAAACTTGAAGGCAGCATATTTTCATGCAAGGAGGAAAATGTAAGGGAATAAAAGTTGAATGTCTAAAACTCAACTGCATCATATTCTTCCTTCTACTCAGTACATTAAGTCTGAAGCCCAAGTAATTTCCCAACTCTTAATCATTACACAGCTTAAAGAACTTATTAGAGGTAAAGAGCTACTAAGGAATATATTTGGAAAAGAGCAGACAAAAAAGCCTTTTGGTTACAATTAAATCTTCAGATTTTTTTTCTTTGTGAAAGTCAAGGTAAAACGATATTATTCAAATCAGAGCCTTGATTTCAATAAACAGAATAGAGATATCTTTTCTCAATTGAAACAAAATATACCCCAAATATTATGTATTGTTGAAAAATTCTTGCTCATCATTTAATATCAAAACATCAAGAGAATTTTTAGAAACAGTTATCCATTTATAGATCATTCTGGCTATAGAATGAACCATACAAATTATTGACTGAGACCTCTTTTGCTGGATGCCAGCAGATTGCCAGCATAACTACTGGAAACTTGTAGAAAATACAAAGAAACTTATAGAAAATGTAAAGTATTAATGAAACACTATTTCTCTTAATTTCAAATTAGCTCTGTGGATTGGACTAATACAGGAAAACAATTCACTCTGTAAGACTTTACAGAAAACCTTATTGTCAACAATGATACCAGATATTGTAAGATTAATTTTTTATCTAAGTAGTTTCTTCACTTCCTATTAAAGACTATCCACACAGATTCAACTGGTACCTCCTTCCTGTAATTTGGTTGCTGAACGCAAGTCAGCTGGAATATTGCTTACCTGTAAATAAATGCAATAACTTCTTATTTTAACAGCAAAACAGTGTTGCTTAGAACATTTATTCATCATGAAATTGCATGCTCAGCACATGTATGCACATTTTGTAACACTGATCTAATCCGTGCATTTATCAATATTTTCAAGTCCATTTAATAGAACATTATTTGCTAGCAAATATGAACAATTTATCCTTTGTCTGAGTTGTCATAGTTCAACTTACAGTATATGTTCAGTATCTGAAATTATAATAAATCAGTACACTTTTGAAGGAACACAAGGCCCACTTTAGTACAGCATCACTGAAAAGAGAGTCACTGAAAGATTATAACAAAGTCTTGTTGGTCCTTTCCCTGCCCAAGCACAGAATTAAATATATTTTTATTTTTCCAGATAGGTGCTTATTCTACCAGGCTGTAAAGACCTCCAGTGTTGTTGTGAAATGGCCCCAAACCAAAATTAGAGTCTTCAGGTCAGGCTATCTTGCTTTTCATTAAAAAGAGCCTGTCACCTGGAAAATTATTTCCAATTTCTACTCTAAGGAGTTTTTGTTGTTACTATTATTGCCTGAAACAGCCCTTGAGACAGAAAAAAACTTAAAAGAAGAGGTTTGAAACAAATGCCTCCTCAATCCTTTGTATCTTTACAGGGTAGGTCTCTCCCTTCAGGTTTACCTTCAGTCCAACAGCCCAGTCCTCTCCTGAACTATACAGTCTGAAGTTAAGCTGAGCAGTTCACACCATCCTTTTGCTCCTATTCAGAGGCAGACATTGCAGATATATTATTCATTTCTCTTATCCCTTTCCAGTCCTCCATGTGCTCTCAAAAATAACAACTGCAGATCTGAAGTATCCGCAGATGAAGTTCATCAGGCTCACCTGGTTCAAGAGCAGTACTCTGCTTTCTGTTCTTTCCTTGATCAGGATTCAAAGGTCTTTTGGTAGTTGTTTTTTTGCCCACTACTTCCTTCTGCTCAGTTTTACATGTTTTTTAGGTAAAGTATGATTCAAAACAAAAAAAAGAGTCACTAAACACTTACTTTCTTAGCATCACCTGTAAACAGCCTTCATTCACTCAGCAGCGAGTGCACAGATTGCAAGTTGAGTTGGCCACTACACACACCGTGCAAGGGAAAGGGGGGTTTCTTCACTTGGTTACACTGCTCTACATCCTTGAAAGTGCCAGGTCTGCCAGCCAAGTTTTACTGACAAATGGTACATATCAACCTCCCTTTGGCTTTACTGGAAGCACTGATTTTTACATTCCTAACTAAAATCCTATGCCCTCTGTAACATTCCTAAATAAAGAACGGCAGCAAGATGACCTATTTTCTAACACATGGAAAGCTAAAGGATTCAGTTAGAATTCTTACACAAAATCCAGGTAACATAAGCAATTTAGTCATATGTTAAGCATTTATAAATCCTTTTTACCACATTTTTCAGAGATTTTTTTTTTTTTCAGTTATGAAGAAACCATCTCCAAGCAGAATGCCTCACTACAAGGGACCACATGAATAAGTGCAATAGACTATAGTCACTGTATGTGATTACCACTTCATTTTTTTTAATGAGATTTTTTTTCTGCTTATTTCACTGGATTTTTAAAATTCTTTCTTTTCATGTCTTGCTGTACTGGATACTTCTTTAGGGATTTCAGTTTCTAGGTTACAGAATGAGCGCTCCCCCTTTCCTTAAGGTCTCGTGTCTATTTTTAAACCTAACCTCTTTCCAAATCACATTTTTCACTTTCTGATGTGGAAAGAAGCCTTTTTCTTTTCTTTCAGCTTTATCAATGAAAAACAACTCAAAAGAAAATTCCCTCATCTTTTAGTCATATTTCAGTCATCAGCAGTGGTTATCTGCCATCATTGCTGCAGTGATGGACATGAAAGGAGCTAATGTGGATTGTCCTGCTGTTGCTTATTTGAATTCTGATAGAAGGTGCTTCAGCATGGATATAGCCTGGATGGATCACAGTGAAAGGATGCAAAAATGCATTCTTCTGTCCATGGTTCATATATAAGACTTCTTCTGAGGATGAGGTTGCAAATTTTCTCTACTCAGAAGACCAGGGAAGGAATTGGAGAACACCCTGTCGGGGTGGGAACGTTATTGTGAAGGAACAGCTACAAGGTGTTTAAGCCTGGAAACACATGGGCTCGGAATCCTTTGATTTCCCTTTGGCAGGGCAGGTGCTCCAGTGTGCTTGCATCCCAAAGTGCTGAGGACAAAGGGCACCACACTTACAGAGAGGGGGAGAGGAGTATTAAACCAGAGGATCTTAAACCTTTCTGTTAAATTGCAAGAAATGTGGAGAGATATCTATTTTAAAATATTCAGGAATTCTTTCAGAAATATTCCCACTGATGTACCCAACGAGAAGCAGAGAAGCAGGCAGGTGTAAAAAACGTGAATAAAAAAAATTCTGATACACAACTGTTCATTTAACCCACTTGAGGACCTGATCCTCACCGGGGTCTTCATGAACCACAAGTTAAAACAAAAACTTTCCCCAGTCAGCATGTCAGGCATGAGAGGAAAAGGTGCAGTCAGGTAATCTGACAGAAAAAATGGAACAAAAGAAATGAAGAGAAGGCAGAGACCACAGCTTGCTACAGCACATGGGCAAAAGTTACTGTCAGGTCAGCAAGAAGCCTTTGCACCAAGTTCTCCCTGAGGGACTGGGGCCTCAGAAATACAGAATTCACACAACTGTTCCAGAAGTAAAACTGAATGAGCAGTTCAAATCCTACTTTTTTTTTTTTTTTAAGGAAATAAGACATCCAACATGGCTCTCAGTTTAGTTATTGGGTTTGTATGGCAATAATGTGTCAAAATTATTTTCAGTTCAAATAGTGTTTAGTTGATATTTTAACTGTTATTTTTCTTTTTTTGCCACCACCTTAACTTTGAGGTGCAAACTGTCCTTTGTGTCTGTTGAAATTCTAATTTTAATGATCTGCTTTCTGATAATGTTCCAGGACAATAGTTATTAGGGTGATGGATCAAGATACCTATTACTTGGTGTAATACAGGTTATCCTTTGTCTTGGCTTTTCAACTTTACATCACAATGACCATATAAAAAGTTAAATCTATAATTTGTCTTATGGATTCAACTTAGTCCATTTAAAATTGTCAAAGGAAGATGGATACTTTTATGCAGAAATAATAGAAAATATCAATTAAGTTGTGAAATGCACATTTGTAAAATTGCAAACTTCAGTATACAAATCAGAGTAAATGTGCTCAACATATGACATATGAGAATACCAAAGTTTAACACACACTGGCTTTTATAGAAGATACTAAAACCTCTTACAGCTCTGCAATGTAGCAATCATCTTCATTATAAGACTCAAACCACTTATAAAATTTCAAGGAGGATGGATATATTAGGTCTAAATCTCAGATGTGTTGTACAGAGAATTGGTTTCTGATATAACTTTCATCTCAGAAATGGATGTAAGCTTCATTAATGGAGAGATTTACTCAAAAAATAAAAGGAATGTTATGATTTCAAATCAGCTTAAACATAAGGATTTTTTTTTTCCCCANCCAAACCAAATCAAACAAAAACAAAAAACCCACAACCCATGAACGGGGCACTTTAGGAACTTAAAATTAGAACCCTCATCTGCTTAGTTCATACTCTAAAGTTTTTTTGAGGAATAATTTGCAAAACTATAATTAACTTTAAAAAAAAAAAGGAACAGAGAATTTACATCATTCTAGCTATAGGAATACTATTAAAATTCTACAAGGAAAATACTTTGCAGTCAGAATATCTCAAGTCTTTTATATTTTTATTTAATGATCCAAAGACAGTGTAACGACCCGATTCTGTCCAGTCTCAAGATATCCAAATTATCAACCCTGCTCATACCAGTATAGTCCCAAACAACTTGCACCCACCCTAGTAAGCAAGACACACCTATATTGTTCATTTTATGGGGCACAACTCCCAGCTTTTCTGAAGACACTTGTGCCACACCCTGCTCTGAGTCTGCTCCATGGCCCATGGTACAGGGAATGGTAAGATAAAGCCCCAGCTGGCAAGATAAAAAGCCCTGTTGGTTTCAGCACCAAAGGGATGGTGGGAGTGGGGAGGGAACAAGGAAAAATAGAAGCTAAACCATTCGAAATCTTTGCCCTAAAACAAGCTGTCACCATCTATTCTCTTGTTTGTGGAGAATTACTATGGAGACATATCTTAAAAATTAGTTTAAAATGTTAATGGAAGTGAAATTAGAAGATCATGTCGGTTGGCCACACGAATTCCTGCCAGCCCCGTTGGCAGGATCAACAAGAGAAATAAACATCTGATAAAAAAAAAATAATTTATTTTAAAAATTAAGCTGAATGAACCTTGTGAACTTCAGAACACCATCAAAATCCTGACTCTTTTAACAAGCCATCCTGGATGCACAACCTCAGAGTTAAATAAATAAATATGCCTATAAGGGAGGTTCAAGAGAAGGATCCAGCTGATGGAAATCTGAATAAAAGCACTGCAACTGTATCTCAACATGTATCATTGCAATGGGGGATGCTTAAGGAAAACCTTCTATATTTAGAAGTCCTAGCCTGTAATCAGGCATTTCCAGGCTGCATGCATTAGCTGCTTTGCTAGCAAGCCTGGTAGAAATCAAGAGACTGCAAACAGAGCCACGATGCCTCGTGTGCTTCCCTTGCAGTGAATTGTTAGAAAATCCAGCAAGCCCTCTTCATGTAAGCTTAGCCTCAAAGGCTTTAACAAATGCCACTCCATGGCACCTTAAATAGCCTATTAAACAGGAGCAGAAGATCAGAGAAAGTCTTCATGCCAAACTGCCTCTGTGACAGGCAACAATGCCAGGCACATGTTCTCAATACTCCTCCGGCATTATCATAAACAGCTCCGCAAGGAAGGTGGGAGGGTGAAATCTGCTTATTCCAAGCACCCACACCATGAAAGGCACACAGGAAGTCTGCCCCAAGTAGAACATTTCATGGAAAACATCAGCCACAGGACAGGCCACGGGATGGAATTAGTAGGAAATGCACTTCATGTGTGCATACATGTATTTTACATGGCTCTGATAATCAATGTAATGTAAGAAATAACTCCAAACTAGCAGTCTACATTACTGTCCTAAAAGCAACCTAATAAAATAAGATAATCTTAACTATTCTTGGGCTGCCAGAGAGCTCTCTAATTGATCTATTTAAACTGTTCCGTTTCAATTAAATTGAGAAGGAAAAAAAGAAGTAATAGAATTAAGTGCTTCACTATTTACAGTCCTTGAGTGAATACAACTCACACAATCTGTGTAGGATCCCTATTAGCAGAGTTCATGGTAAGAGACCATAGTGATTAAATCATTATATCATATCTAGGCAGAGTGAACATTCCCATTGATATAGGAAGCTTTGAAGAGATTTTAAACAATTAGAATCATCAAGTGCTTTTATGAATAGCAAGGATTCTGAAGGCAGAAAAGGTTTTAAAAATTGGGGTGTTCATATACCTAATGTTTCACTTTCTCTTTGCTTCATCAACACTGATACCATTTGCATCCACTTTGAGTCATTAAATGGTAGTTCAGCTCTTCAGTATTTCAAGCCCTAGTCATTAATGGGAATTCATATTATCTATTCCCTCTGCCCCTCCTATCTTTTCCTCAAAGAGAGCACCCTTTTCAATAAATGGCTCTCAAATTGGTGTTAGGATAGTAATTTCTAATTTCCATGGTTACATTTCCCAAAAGAGCTGCTGCTGATAAGAAAAAACATATTGGAGAACTGGAGAATTGGAATAGTATAGCTGCCTCTTAGCTTCCATTCGTGGGAAGAGGGGTGAGAGTGGATGTTGGTTGGCATTTTAAAACCTTTTTTCTTTTTTTTAGTAACCTAGAAGATCAAGCCCAAGGCCAGTAAATGCATGCATAAAAATGTGGATCTTGTCCCACAGATCTTGAAGACAGTGCCTTATTAATTTCTTGCAACAGGTTTGGAACTGTTGAAGAACATAGAAAAGTGGAAGTTTATCAATAACACCAGATTGTCCGGTGCCTTGTCGATACTAAAGTACTGCTGCAAGATCAAGTTGTGGTGTCACACTGTGACAACAAGAGCCCCAGCTACAAGACCAACGATGGTTGTCTCACATAAGTGAGATGATAAAGCAACCTACAGAGTTGTTACTTTTACAGCATGTATTTTATAACACCTCAGTGTATTGCACTGGTGTCACACATTTTAATTCAGATGTCACATTTTAATTATTTCCAAATCAAAATTAGAGGTGCACAATTATTCACACCAAAGATAAAAGTACAAAATAATTTTGTGTAGAGATTTGGTCTTGCATTTTAACATCCTCATTTTCTTTCCAATCTGAGATCAATGCTGCAAAAGTGTCTCTAATTTAACTTTGAGCTTCACTTTTGCACTTGAAGGTGTACAGCTGAAGCTGCTGGTCAGCCAGAGTGGAAAATTATTGCTTAAGCTGCCCTTGTAAAAGATCAGACTGCCACAGAAATTATGCAGCTCAAGATGATGTGTCATATCAAAAAGTACAGCGTTATTTCAGAAGTGCCTGTTGACACAACAGACTAAAAGTGCCTTTGAAGCATCCAGTGGCTTATTTGGAAATCCTTCCTACATCGTGGATCATTGTCCTAAAAGATAGGTTTATCAGAGAATGCTGAGGCAATCTTTTCCCCAGTGGCACAAAAACTCTGCTATAGTTTTAGATGTTCTCTGTAGTCCTCTTGACAAATTCATGAGGCTTGAACTTCTACTCATTAATAAATAAAAATCTAAGAACAGTGGCACTTAGGATATTTTTTTCCCTAGTCAGAGAAGTTAGTTATTGTGATTATGTAAAATAAACCTAATGCTTCACAGACATTGTGAAAACAATACCTATAAGGAAGTCTTTTATTCATGATTTAATTTTGTTTCCAGCATGGCTGAAAATTTTACACCTCCATCTTCATTAGGAATGATTGATCTATTAGTGTGAATTAAATCTGATCAGCATTCCCTTTTGCTTAGCAGAAGACTAAGAAAATTGTGAAAAGTTTTTAAATAGTGCCATTGCCTTTTTAAAACTTGGTAGAGAAATAGTTGGCAATACTATTGTTATTAAAAAGCCCACTGTCTCACCATGAGATTGTGAACTTTGAAAAAGAGAAATCAAATAATCACCGCATCTCTTCTTTCCCTTTTCTCCTACTTCATGCACAGATATTTATAAATATCTTCAATATATTCACTTTCTCCCCTGTCCTTGTTTTCTTTTTCCCTGTGACAGGCACTGTTGTGGCCTGGTGCTTACACTGCTGCTCCCTGTCTTCAGTGGGCTCCTCATTAAGTCACACCAAACTGACTTCAATCTGAACTGCACCTTGACCAGCTACAGAGTTTGCAAGTTTAACTACAGATAA
This sequence comes from Formicarius rufipectus, assembly GCA_013399695.1. Classification (NCBI taxonomy): domain Eukaryota; kingdom Metazoa; phylum Chordata; class Aves; order Passeriformes; family Formicariidae; genus Formicarius; species Formicarius rufipectus. The sequence goes on from VXAU01002749.1 coordinate 196,938, forward strand.
TTCTCTGAAGTCCAAGTGTCAGGACTGCGGCACACAGTTTGTCTGTTTATTTGCTTTTCTGAACAAGCCTGGTGAGTTCATTAAGACCTGAAAAAAATACAAAAAAACCACAAAAAACAAACAAACAAAAAAACCACCCCAAACCTGATTTGTAACATTGGCAAGAGTGTCAGCAAGCTTAAGAGCTGAAAAAGCACTGTCCTTTTGATAAACTCCAACAATAAATTTTCCTTATAATAATGTGGCTCTCTTGAAAGAAAAAAAAAAAAAGAAAAAAAAGAAAGGTTTACACTCCATTGTAAAGATTTCCTTTAGAATGTGAAACTACCTAGAATGTTCAAAACATTTGTCTTTCAAGGGGAGTTCACAGAGACAGTTCTAGGCAGAAAAACACAAAAATGGCAACAAAATAACAGCAAACATTGGGAGAAGGGGCAGTATTTTTGCAATAGTTTTGTGAAATTGTTCTTAAATCTTTCTTTAGGAGAAATTATGTCTATTAATGAGGACTAGTGCCTCTGGTAGAAACTTTCAGTACAACCTCATTAAAGCCTTAGTAGGTTCCATGTATTAGGTACATGAATGAGACCTCTGAGCATTTCCACAGCTTTTGAAATGAAATCAGTGCACATGAAAATGTTCACAGTGACTCTCTGTAATAGCTGTGCATAGGTTACACCACCACATTCCACCACTTGCTGGCACACTGACAGGTCCTTGCTATAAACTTTAGAAACTCCTGTGAATTTAGCCAGAGCAGACTGCAGCATTTCTCACAAGGAAAGGAACAGTGAAATTCTACCTAAACCACCACAGGAAAGCATGTATTGTTTAAAAGGTACTCCAAAATCTCTGCACTAACACATCTATTACATAGCACATTTGAAAATGAGTGCTTCAAACCCTGTTTTACTATCAGTTGTATATGTATATAATCCAGTAGAAAATATAGTTTCCATCCCTTACTATCAACTTCTGCAGTTTCAAAGTGATGCTTCTTAGAAGCAATTAAAGAAAGTTCAGAACAAACTAGTAAAATTGACTTAAGCATTTAATTATTTTGCCATAATCTCTTTGTCCTATGCATTTATGTCTTACAAAACATTAATGGCTTGGTAAATATAGCAATTACTAACCTAATAAAAATGCTGTGCCAAATGGAAAATAAAACCTGCATAAAAATGTAGATGGGTACTCAGGAGATATGATACTCATCGATCTCCCAAAAATATGCTTGCCTGTATAAAACACAACAGTTAACACTGCTTTATATGCCTCATAAGAGACTATGTGGCCATGAAAATAATGGTTGCAAATGATGCTTTTAGGGAGCAGTAAGTTGAAGGTATAATGGTTCCTGCTAGTTTAGAGGACAGTAAAACAAATATTATCATATTTTTCACATTTGTTATAGGGACACCTTGAAAGTTAATCCAAATTAACAAGAGGTATCAATTTAAACTGCATTCATTAAACAGTATTAAATCTTGATATTGACACTCTAAGGATTAGAAATGTGGTCAAGTTACTGCAGCTTAACAAGCTAAGCTCTAGTAACAAGCTTTGTATGTACTCATGCATTATAAAATGTAAGATGGATTCATTTAAACCTCTTAGGTGAATATATTTAATATCACATTGGCTATGTTCTAGCAGCACATGCATGAACACACACTGCAGCTAAGCCCAGGCCTAGGAACTAATTAGTAAATTCCAATCTACAAACTCTTAGACCCACTCTGACCATTGAAATTATTTTTTTTAATACCTAGTCTCTAGATTATATTTCAGGTGTGAGGATGCCAAGGACATAACTTCATAGTCCTTCCCCCAAAGTTTATTTCATCTGTAAAATTAATGTTTTTAATAATGGTATTTAAATGAAATGGACAAACAACCTCATCACCTTCCATTTCCAGGACCTATATCTTGATTCACCTTGAGTCTACTGGTCTCAGGAGCAGTGGCTGCTATTAGAAAGATGTGTGAAGTTCCCCAATTCTTAATTCAATTGATTCTGGAATAGTTGAGAATAGTTCATCATTACCAAACATTGCTTTTTGTAAAGTAAGCTGCCTTGTAGTGTGATCCTTAAGCCTCTAAAAGAAGAAAAAAAAAAAAAAAGAAAAATAAAGAATAGCATAATGATTAACAGTAGAACCTGCAATCAGTTCTGAGCAAATCCATTAAAAAAAAATGATTTCATGTACAATACCTTGCAAGTGAAATGAAATGTGAACAAACTGGCACTGTGAACCAAGAACTGTACTTCCCTTACTGCAAATCCCAGTCATCAGGGGAAAGAAATAGTGTATTATGGTTGAACACACATCTAAAATAAATCTAATCAATGCTTCATAGGCATTGAAGATCCTGACTCCCTGCTTTAAAGGTAACAGGCTATTTTCATTAGCATACATATCTAGAGGAAAGGAAATGCCTTTTTAAAAGTTCTTAGGTTTAATTTTAAGCATGCAAAGTTCTAAACATCAAAGAAAAAAAGTCAGTTTTAAGTGACTCACTTGGTTTGTACTGGTTTGTGCTGACAGCTCTAAGCTTTCCTAAGCCTTTTTGTGGAAAGGGATAGTATTGGGCAGCTCACAGAATGAAGCTTTTTCCTCACAGTTCAGAGTGCTGTACCACGCAGCCTCTGAGGAGAAGCTCATCTGCTTCAGCTGTGTGTAAGAATTGCCCCCAAATTCAGAGACTCAATAAAAAATGATAAGTCAGGACTTATGAAGCCCCTGAGCAGCTCTAAATCCTGCAGACTGATCAGCCTTCTCTTACATGGAAGTTTTCAACCTTTTGTTCTTTTGAGGATAGTCACACTGCTGAGACGTGAACATGCACTGTGGCTTGTTGAAGACCAAGAAGTTCAGTATCTTCTCAGCCAGGCTATCAGAGATAAAGTTCTGTAGTAAGAGTCATTTATTAATTACTTCTCTTTACATAGTGACATGCTACCCACTGAGGAAAAAGAACACACTTCTCTTTTGAAATGAATTTACACTGGGAAATCTCACTTTCATAGGCACAAAAAACCAAATAATTTACAATGCCATTATTTGGAAGGAGCAACACCTAATAGTTGAATGTAAGATGTTTAATCTAAAGAAATATGTTTTGTTTCAAAGGCCTTATAATCCTTGTTATTATTTATTAGTTAAATGAAAACATATCTTCTGTAGAATTCATATTATTAGTATTCTGAAATATGATACCTGTTTTAGTTTAATCCCATACCTTGGCTAAAGAGCATGTCTGTAACGCACTAGACAAATTACACAAGAGACTGTGCTACAAAGCATCCTGGTCATACAGATTCACCTAAGCCATTATTTAGGGATCTGAAATGCTTTCCAAGAAAAGTCCTTTGTAACCTTCCCACCCTTGGGTGTTCCTCGAAGTAAAAGAGGAAACTAAGAATTGACAGAGTGAAAAGCAAAAAATTAGTACATCCAGTATTAGTACATTTTTGTAGGGTACTGTGTATTTTCACTGGAAAAGAAAATACTGTTACAAGGGCGTGGGTAAATTTCTCTCCTGTTCCTGTTTGTTTAGTGCATCATAATCAAAAATTTCAAATTGTAATAATTGCTAGGGAGAATTTAAGGATTTTTTACTTGTACTTCCATGATACAAGTACTCCTTTAATCCCAAAGCAATATATTTGTTCCCTGCCTCTGCAGAGAGAAAAGCAGTGTGGAAAGACCACTTATAACTGATTCACCCAAGTAGAAAATGAGACCATTAGAGAAAGCTTAAGGTGGAGGGTAAACATAAGCCCAAACAAGTATTCCTATCTTAGCAGTGCAGGTTTTTCACTCCACATGTAAACCTGAGTTTTTTCTTGATGAAAAGTAAAGACCAGTGGAATAGTATCTGCTGACTGCCAAAATAAATTTTTCCCTTCCAATTTCCATATAGAGTGACTTTGCAGGTACACTTGTGTGAATATACTATCAAACACACATAAAGAGCTATCCTGTAACTGCATTTTCTAATTCCAGACTTCAGTGAACTATTTTTTTTAAGCATTTGACAGAATACCTGCTTAAGGTATAATGACTTACATTCTCTTGAAACTCTTGAGTGTGTTGTGAAAAGAACATCTATACCTGTGTAAACATAAGCGAGTGACCCTTTCTCACTACCAGATCTCTTCATGTATATTAAAAAAAGCACATTGACCCTGATGTTGAGTCTTCTGTTGACAGCTATGCATTAATAAAGCCTGTGCTTTACCAGATTTCTTATTTTTAGTGTCACACTTTTTCCAATTATTTCATAACATCTACAGTGTAATTTTATTAACTTTTAAGATTACTCAGTTTCAAAAGACAACCCTTTTTGTGTAGATTGCAATCGAAATTTTAAGAAAACCAAGAGGTAAGATTACTTGATTTGTGCTTTTTGATATCAGTGTACAAAAATAATTAAACAAAAGAATCCTAAGGAAGTTAATATTCATCTCTCTCACACAGAAAGTATATTTGATCATTAAACTGTTTCTGTGCTGAAGAAAAAATCCAAACAACTCAAGCAGAAATGGGAGCACTAAAGGAATTACTGTTAAAGAACTATAGAACCAGTTTTAAAGTGCTTTAAATTTTCTGAACAGCCACTAATTTTGCTCCACACATAAATAAAGATGGGGTTTGTATACTCCACACTTGAGGGAATCTACTTTTCTAACTCAGTTTTATCAAATAATGAGGTTAGTTACAATAGATTCAATTGAAGCCTGAAAAAGCTTAGCAATTTGCTTGTCTGAACATTGAGATCAGTCCTTCCAAAGGCTAAAAATTAAAACTGTGGGAAGTCAGAGCAAAAAGTAATTCTCAAAATACCGTAGCTTAGCAGAAAATACTAAGAGAAATGAAATTTATAGTTTGAATCATGCTTGGCCTGCAGATAAGAAACCTGAATTCCATTGGAAATAAGCAGTAGACTAGATATGGTCTGAGAAGAAATTAAAGTGAAGTATCGCCAAAGTGGAAGGAAAGGCACCCACAAGGACAGACAAGACAGCAGAGAGGAGAGGTCACACCACACTATGGAGGCAAAAATGAAAGAGCAGGTGTTAAAACAGCACAGACAGCAAAACACACACTCTTCCTCTGCACAGGGCAAAGGCCTGGACACAAGTGCTATTTTGTGAAATTTTAGCAGGAACTATTAAAGAAAAGTAAAAAAGAAGGCAAATACCTTCACCTGGAAACCTTGACTACGGATCCCTTTCAGCTGTGAGGAGCAGGCCATGCAAAGCACCTCATTCAACACAGCCAGGGATTGCTTTGTTCACCTGAGGTTGCAGTTCCTTACAGGTGTCCGTGCCAGCACCACTTTCGGATTCCCAGTCACAGGTCAAATCAACATCAATAACAAACAAGACACATTGAAAAGCAGGTTCATCTTTGCTGACCCCTCCTCTCTAAGTGGCCAAATCAAACCCAGCGTTTTGTAGCTTCTTTCCAACCCTGCCACTCCTTGTGCGCACCAAAAATGATTGACCTTGAGCCTGACACTGTCCATCACCTCTTGCTAAACGGGACCACTATTGCAGTAATTGTAGACCTAAACCACGTATACCTGCACAAACCATAAGGCTCCAGAAACAGCAGTCGCTCTGTAGTCATGAAGTAGCCTCACTACAAATAATCCTCCAAATGCAAGCATTTACAGATTAAGAATTAATAACAAGTCTAATAAATATTTTTAAATGATTCAGAAAAAAAGAACCTTGTCATTCCAGCAAACAAATGGATTTCCTATAACAAATATAACCCAACAGAACTTCACAGCTGGCATAAACCATTACATTTCCATTAACTTTAATGGAGAAACTTCAACTTCCATTACTGGGATCAAATGTAGTTAATATACTTGTCATGCATGATATGTACCTATATACCTTTCAGGCAAAAATATTCAGTCTAGTCATCATGTAAACACATTTTAAAAAATCCAAGTCTGCAACTGCAAAAACAGAAAGTAACATTGCACAGGAGATGTAACAGAAAATACGGATCCCTTTAAAAAAACTGAAAAACTTTTAGAACCTAACTTGTAATTAATAGATATCACATTTACAATGTAAAAAGCAGCAAAAGAGTAGAAAACATATGGCAATTTCTTCTTTGATCGATGAGAACAAAGAGAGTTATGTCTGAGCCTCTCCTATGCTCTCATCTCTCATACCAGGTAAGACTTGACTCACTTGCCTTTAATTAGCATGATGTTAGATGAAAAAAATCCTCAAGACAAGAGCAGAGCAAAAGGCAAAGGCAGCAAAACTGTCAAAGTGGCAGCAGTGCTCCTAGAAAAGAGCAAAAACTCTCCAGAAAAGGCTGTGCAAGCCGTGACTCACCCTGTGGGAGATCAGCCTCTGCCTCAGGATGCTCAGGACATGAAGTGCTGTGTCCCCACCGGCTGCAGGGAAGCACCCTGAGGAATAAACAAAACAAACCCAAAGAATAAGGTCATGCTAAATTAAACTTTCTTCTTGCATTAAAGCAAGCTGGTGCTGTAAATGCCTTCGCTGTTACTGATCACAGCAGTGTAAAAATTTTCTGCACACAAAGTAGAGAAAACACCTTATTTCTGTTTCTCACTTCCTTTTCAGCAGTTTTCATTTTGCTTTTAACTTTGACAAGAGGAGCTGGGGAGAAGAATCACAGACAGGCTAACTCAAAGCAGCACTCCCAGGGTCCCAGCCCTGCATTCCAGGCTCCCCACAGCCCAGGGTCCCAGCCAGCAAAGTCCTGTCACAAAGCAACCCCCCATCTAAACCCCACAGAGGGTATGGGTTGTGTAAATGAAGCAGTTTCTTCAACCTTTTTCTGTATTTGTAAGGCTGTAAGTGTTTAGAAAGAGCGCAGGAGAAGAAAACAACATGTTTTTAGAAGCTGACTTCCATTTTATAAGAGGAACAGATGTTTCATTGTAATTAAAGCTCATCTTTTTTGTACAAGGTGACTCTTGAAGCACATAGATACTTCAAGTAAACAAGTTTACTGTATTGCTTTCATATGATGTTGATGATCCACAGTTTTCCTCTAAACCTACCTTATACTCAAAGAATTACTTTATATATATAAAATATCTATTTCAGCTCTTATGGCTTTTCATTCTATTGCTTACACTCCCTGCTAAGCCCTAAATAATTACTTTTACTTAGTGTGTCTTCAATATTTATGAAAATTTCCTCCCTATAATATAAAAATGAAGCATAGACATCTGAGATTAGTAACCAAATGAACCCAATGCTGAGTTGATTAAAACCTGCTTAGCAGCAGTGTACCACACTGTCACACTCATATAAGCAATTTTACATAGTTAGAACTATCCAATTACTTTTTCAAATATATTAGTGAAGTGCTGTAAACAGTGCAGTGTGCTACTTTAAACAGCACACAGTAAAATATGTGTACAGTTAAGTAAATCACCCTGTCAAGCCTGGCTCCTTTCTAGCAATTGCCTTGTCAAAGGCAGCTCGAGGTCAAGCCCCTGTGGCCACTGTAGGATGTTTCCAGGTGGGAACCCACTGGGTCACATTCATGACTATAGTTGCAGTGCAAGAAAGAAACAGTGAATGTCACCTTGTAGGGCAAGTCCTCTGTCCCACCAGAGAATCCACCAAGTAAAACATGGTGCTTGTTTCCTAATTCTTCAGTATCTCGGGATTAATTTCTTCGAGACTTCATGTTTTCTACCATCTTTATAAGATTATATTCTTCAAAGCAGACTTGAGAGCAACACTACAAAAATCTCTCTGCTGACAAGGCCAATAAAGTTAAGGTAACCATATCCTTACTACAAGTCATGGACTACTGGCAAATCAGCAAGACTTGTTAGGCAAGTGATACACAACCATATCTATAGACTAAATGTATCTAATGTTTACAGCAAGATAAAGATGCTACTATGACAGAATCTGTGCGACAGCTGGGAAGAAAAGGAAGTGGACAGGTTACTCATACCGAAACTACTAAAGAATCCTACAAAGCCCACACATTTCTGGAGCTGTGACGTGCTGAGGTACTTTTCCCCAGCTTAGGACAGACCTGGTTATAGGTAATTTTCTGTAGACAATGTCAACCTGTTGATTAAACCTACATGTCAGAGAAAATACAGACTTGACTGTGCATGTGTGAATGATTCATTACCCAGATGAAAGGAGGGCTGTGCTTGAATGCATACAAACATCACCAACATGTTTTCTTCCAGTTTTATGACTATCTGCCATGTTATTTTAGCAAAAATAGCATCACAAAACGTAGTGGCACTCTTGCTTTCTTTCTACCCTTTCACTTTTAGATGGAGGATGTTGTACATGGCTGACAGTTTTCAAATGAAACATTTGTCACGTTTAAGTCAGAATAACATCAAAAACAGAACCCATCTTGCTTTTGTGACAACAGGAAAGTCTCCACCAACTTTTTTTTTTTTAATGGAATAGGAACACTACTCATTTTATTTGGTGTTTTATCTGGAAGAAAAATGCAACAGACAATTACTCTCCTAAAATCTGCATCTTGAAACCTTTCTTCTGTTTCTGTATTAGGTGGCAGTCTGATTTTTTTGTTTTGTTTAAAATTATTTAAATGCCAGAAGACCATAAATACATGTGAAGTCATAAGTATTCAAGTCAATCTTATTTTGTGTGCCTCAGTCTTCTTTTATATCATGAACATTGGCTTGATGTGGCAGACTTCAGGACAGCAAGGACTTTGTTTTGGCTTCAGTGCATGCTGAGAACACTCAGACCACTGCTTCTGCAACTAAAGTGATTTCAAGTGGTTTTACTAATGAATTCTTAATCTAGTTTGGTGGAAATGTGCATTAAAAATAATACTAAATTCTGGGATTAACATTTCAGAAAGCAATAAATGAAATGTTTGAGTTCAGAGCAGAGTAACAAAGGTGACCAACATTTTAACTTATAATGAAATATTAAAAGAAGCAGTGAACAGAACTGCAGTGAGCAATAATTTAGGGGTTATAATGGTAGTGTAACTTTTTGATAGCAATCCTTGAAGAGTGTGAGATAGAAAGGAAGTCAATGAAGTATTGAAATCCGCTGAATCTAGTAGTAATTAGGAAAAAAAATCAAGTAAAAAAATGCAAACAGAATGCTGTGAAAAAAAAAACCAACAAAAAAAACACCAAAAAACACAAGACAAAACAAAAAACAGTGTGGTCTCATGCAATAATCCAGTGGAAGGAAAGGAAGAGTGACAGAAACCCTCCAGCAATGAAGCTTTTAAAAGTAGATCTGAAAATAAAGTATAATGACAAATTCCCTCTAAGTGACATCACCTATTAAGTCACATCTGTACATAAGTTCTGCTGCTGAATACATCACTCTGTTGTTATTTAAATACCATTAGTCAATGGTGTACCATAATGCTCTATGTTGTGGTGACATTTTTGAAAACATACCTTTTACAAATATTTCTGGGAACAATAACACCCAAAGTGTTTGAAATTTGCAACCCAACATAAATAGATACAATTGAAAAATAAATTCTCTATTAAAAGTTACTGTATAGCTCTTGCAAAGGTCATTTTTCAGTTTAAACTCCAGACTAGTTTTTTTATTCTCTCAAAATATCTAATTCTTCCACTGCAAAGGAAGGTGAGGAAAAATTGTGCAAAAAGGAGAGCAATTCATTGCATTTTTAAATTAAACAAAGTTTAACCACTTCTATGTTGGTCATTTTTTTATCAATAACTGAGTAAGCACATCTTATTTACAGTTATTCTGATCACCACCATCTAGACAATCACTTTGAGCTCAGTGAGGTGTTCTGGAAACTACAGAATAATCTCTTAAAATCTTATGCATTCTAATTCTGCATTGATACAAGTAGAATAATGGATGCTTTAGGCTGACATATGACAGTAAGGGTAAGCAAAAATTTTACAGTCAAGATGCACTAGACAGAAGGAGGCCTCAGCTGGAAGTGTTTTACAGGTAACTGCTTATTATGAGTCCTCATTAATGTTAAACTGGAACGGAATCCTTATGGAAACTTGTAAAAACAATTTTAAAATGATTGAATCCAAAGTTATGGGGCTCTTAAAATGTTCAGCAAACAAAACTACAAGGAAGGACACAGATTAAACAAGTAGCTCTTTGCTGCCTTAAGAAGTCATCACCTCTAAACTGTCTAGATCCACTTAAGAATGCTTTTAGCTTGATAACTGTAAATTACCAGTAATTGCACCGTTTACCATAAGGAACTCAGTTACAAATGGATGACTCAATGTCTAACACACAACACCTCTCAAACTGCTTTTCACATATTTGTGGTAGAATAAAGAAATGAGAAAATACTTTTGATATTATTAAAATTTAAATGTTAAAAGCTGTGGTAGATATAGGCTTTTTTGACTTTACTCTTCTACAAATGGTGTTATGATGATTCGTGAAATTAAAAGGCTTCGAGCTATCAACTGGAAAATTTATTCAAAAATGAACTTTATAAAGATTCTGATTCTCTTGCCTTAATTACAGACAAAACAGAGATTATCTCTTAATAACTTCTGGTTATAGGGGAAGGTCTTACATAGGTCTTAAACACAGAGGAGTAATAATTCTAATCAAGTTCCTCTCTTGATGGGAACAGAGATCAAGAACATTCTGTGTCTGATGAGAACATGAAAGTACAAAGACGCCAAAGTTAACTCTGTCTTACAAATGTCTGTAGAAGACAGATCTGCCAGCAAGGAAAGATTTTTAGTGTTCATAAATTTTGATTTGGAAAAGAGCCTTGCATTATTACAAAATATCACATTTGCCTATGTGGTTGAATGCAAAGTTGCATCATAAACAGAATATTCCAAAATAACATCCCTACTAAGTTTATCTGTATTATGAATTAGAGATGGCCAGTAGACAAGGTGAATGCTCAGAAATAAGTAGGTTCATACTGAAATGCACACTGAATAAGAATCTCCTTTTTTAATTGTTATTTTAGAACATTAAGTGGGTATCAGAGACCAGCACGTGCTCTGCAGTTTAGTGTTTGTTTGTATAATAATGGCCTCTGTGGTCAGCAGCTTCACTGCTGGATCACAATAATGGATGATGCCTCATAATCATCCCTTACCCACTACCTGAATGGCAATTACAGCCATTTCCTCACTGGAAACTGCAATCTCTTCTTTATTTGGCACTAAAATTATTAGCTCTTTTAAAGAGTTGTAACATGGATTAATCAATACAAAAGCTGTTTATATAGTCGTGATAATGATCCATTATCCCTTAATCTGATTCTTGAACTTCCTCAGGGTATGAAGGCATTTTTTTTCATTTTAAATGAATATCATATCTTTAGTAATGGCACATGGAAAACCTAAGTAGACTCTCCTCCCCAAGCTATATTACCCAAATGATTTTGTCTTTCAAGACAAGATTCATTTATGGAAAATAATTATATTCAGGAAAGGGAAGTAACTGCAATAATGTACCTACCTAATACAAACAAGTTTAAAGTGAAACCTGACCTAAGAGTTTGCTGGAAATAAAAAAAAAAAAAAAGGTCTTTTGGAGCATGATAAATCATACCATCTACTAAAATGCCTAAAATAGGCATTTTAACACTGGGGAGTGTTATAATCTATTCCTAGACATGGCTGTCTAATGTATGGATTGCAATCAGTACTACAGATCTACTCTGTGATAACTTGAAAAGGATGGTTTGTCACTTTGGGTGTTAAAATCAATGCTTGGCACAGCTTGGCTTTTGGTTCAACTTGATGTTTGTCTTATCTTTGCAATTCAGTGATTAATAATGTCATATGAAGTAATAGAACAAAAACAAACCAAAGAACATCACCCAAACCCTCAACACAGCACAACAGGAAGGAAAATGTGATTAATGAAGTAACTATGTGACAGGAATCACTCAGCAATGACCTGAGCAGTGAGTTCTTGAACAGCTGCACTGAACATCTGCAATTTGGATATATAGGGATGGCTGTGGAAAGTAAAAATTTGAAAACAAACAAAAAAAATTAAACTTGTCATTTAAATGTTGCCATTTCTTTCAGACCATTCTCATTCCACTGCCAGTCTTCTGCTAACTGGGATGTCCATTCAGAGTGTTACAGGTCTGCTTTGGAGCAGAGAAGAATGGACCTACATGAATGTGACTCTTGTGATGATTAAACATTAATCCAGAGAAGAGGGAAAAGAGCATGCAAATTACCAGTTCTTTCAGGCAACTCAGATCATGAAGGACAGTTTATTCTTTAAGAATTAACTCAAATAGGAAATGAAAGAACCAAAACAAACTTTCTTTGTACTCAAATTGTCATACTTCAAGGTTCAGTGCCTCTTCATAAAAGCATGAATGTCTTTATCTCAGACTGAACATTGCATTGATAAATAGCATTGAAGGTTATGCATCCAAGTGTAACATATGACAGAGCTTTGATTTCCCCAGAAAACCCTTTTAAAACTTTTTAGTTTGTTAGGGGTTTCTTTGCTTCATCCCTTCTGTATTTAGCAAAAAGAGGCAGGGAGAGCAAAGGGGGAAAGAAACAAATATTATCTAGTCCAAAACAAAAGAGGCCCAGAAATTTCACCCACCTAATTTGCAAAGCAATATCTGGAATATATACAGGCTTAATCATTTTGAGGTGTGTTAATCAGATTTTTCTAAAAGAGTCATCTGCTCACTGAAAAAGAGCTCCTGTGGAATTTGTGAGGTGAGTATGTACTGGTGAGCCAGTTCTTGCAGCAGAATTGAGACAGGTAGGACAAGTCTTACTGGTGAGACATACTTTCTGAACTATCAGTTAGTTGGTTAGACACATAACAGTAAGAGCATTTTAATTAAAATTTCCCAAAATCATAGAATAGTTGAGGTTAGAAGGGACCTCTGGAGGTTGTCTCGTCCAGTCCCCCTGCTATCAGAGAGCCACCTAAAGCTGGTTTCTCAGAACCATATCTAGACATCTTTGAGTATCTCCAAGGATGGAAACTTCACAGACCCTGAGAACAACGATCAGTCCTTGATTAAAATTTGGATTGTAGGATTTCTCCCCGTATATATTTTCTCCCTTCATTGACATTGCTTAATTAGAAAAGTTCTCTTTTAAAGGCAGAGGATATTAGGTTATTAGGATTTGTCTTAGTTATTGATACAGAAAGTAAATTCTTACAACATTAAACATGTAAACATCTATACCACAGTCTGCTAAAACCCTCTCCTGTGGCAAGAAATGGCATCTTGCAAAACATGACTCAATACCTTGTTTTAGGTGGCAGCAGCAGCACAAAGTGGAGAGTATTCTGGAAGCATATTTCTCTACACTTACTCAAGCAAGGTCCGAGTAACCCGCCCAGATTTATACATGCACATTCCAAATACCTGAAATTAGGTCAGCTGCGTGCAGTGCAACAGGCAGTGGAGACTGAAACACACCTATGGCCTTGCTAAACAATTCCAACATTCACTATAAACCTATCACAGACACTATATATATTTATAGGGTTTTATCCAAGAGAACTTGAGATACAAAATTAACTTGTTTTAATGACTAGAATAAAACATTTCCTATTGTGAGGTTGTTTCTCTGTGCATCCTAGTACTTTCCTTGCCCAATGGCTGCTGTCACAGGTGTAATTTTAAGGAAAGTTAAAAGAATATTTCTCCATTAGGGCAAAAAAACAACTGTCTTTAGATTTTATAAAAAATTGCAACATCATGATTATTATTTTATTGGGGTTTTTTTTGTTGTTATTGTTGCAAGCCCAATACTCTAACATTGACCACTTTCCCCAAAACATCTTTCAATGACAAAACACGTAGTTTATGATAATTTATACCACCTTTCCTTCTTTCTAACTGTATTTGAAATTCACTTTCTAATAAAATTTCACCGAGACGCTGTTCAGGGATTTATACACTCAATTAGTTAACAATGTAGAGGTATTTTCAGTGATGATAATCAGTGGTGATTATTGACCAAGTCTATCCATGCCTATGTCAATATCAAACATGGCAAGGCACAATTAAGGGCAGAATAATTTACTTTACAGCAAGCAAGATAGAGCTGAGTCAGTATCTCAAATCAATTTCTGCTAATAGCCACTTTAAGAAAATAATCAAAACTGCTTTGCTCTTATTTAGGATTCCTTTCAATTAATTTACAAAAAATACTACTGTTTCATAAGTGACACTTAACTCTACCTTTAAAGGAATAACTTTCTTGTTTCATTTATTCCGTCACCGTCCATAAAATTTCACTCACAAACAAACTTCAAAAGACATTCTGAGTTAATTAGTCACGAACTAGCTAAAAGGATAGTTCACTTAAGTCTCTTTGGAGGACTAAGGAAAGAGCAGCTGAAGCTATATATCAGGAATTCAAGGAAAACCAGGGAGAAAAAGCGCTATTACTCCCAAGGGAGTCAATTCCCAGGGTTTTAAGATCTTTGTAATGAAATAAGACAAAAACTCGGGTGTTTTATGTATGATGTATATGTATATATTTACATATATATTTATATGACCATAAGTGAAATATTCCCTCATTTCTTCTTTCTCTGAACTACCCATACATAGCCCTTAAATACACAAAAGCACAGCTGGGATCTAAGTCTTCTCTCTTGCTCTCTTTTCACCATACTCTGGTGGAGTCTTTACTTAGTGAGGCACGACTTTTTATGTTGAGAAGTTTTTTTTCATAACAGGAATATTACTTTGTCGTTCTAATTCCCAACAACACACACCAAGAAAAGAGATTATAGATGTCAACAACTAAAAAGTTTCTTTTTTTTAGATGCCAAGAACTCAGTAGTCCTTCCCTGATTCACCAGGGCAGCATGAACTGAAAATACATGTGAGACACCCTGAGGCTGCTGTTACACAGGGAGGGAGATGGGGAGATGCAGCAAACGTGAGCACAAACAAGTGGAAAACAGCCTTTGGCTTCAGAGTCCAAGTGCTGTGCCTGTGTATTTGCCCAGTGCCCACAGACCCACCCCGGGACCTACATTAGCCTATTTGATTTAGTCCTAAGAGACGAACGATCATTTGCAACCCTGCCTACTTTTCCAACGTTAATGAATCCTTAACTATAGTTTCTGGACCTCTCTGACCTTTCCATGATTAAATAGCTGATCCCTATGGCACCATAGAGTAATTAAATTACTTGGAATAAGCATTCTCCGAAGTGGTAAAAACCAGTGCTTTGCGTTGTTCGTATAGTTTGTACTTAGATTATGTATGGTATTCCAATAAATATGGGATGATACAACTGCTAAACTCCTTCTTTAACAGTCTAAAGCAACATTTCTGATCCAAATTTCCAAATCAGCAACGTTTGTCAAATGGCCACGACAGGATGTCATGAATGTAGTGTGGGAAGCACTAATTACAATAAATCTAGGATGGCAATTTTGCAGTCAAGATCTTTTCAGGACTTTTTTGCTGTGTAAACAGAAATAATTTCCCTCACATTTTTGCAAAACTGAGCTATCTGAAAACAAATAAAATAGTCCTTCCAAAGTATCTTTCATATCACTATGGAGATCACTGTTGTTCAGAATCAGAAACATTCTTATCTACATTGCATGTAATGACAACAGGAAAAGATGTTTTTACCCTCAGGTAAGAGAAATAATATTTACTTATCCTAAGTTCCAGATTTAATTGTTTGGTGATTTCTGGGGAAGATAAAATTGATAGAAGTAAAAATCAAGCTTTCTGGTCAATCTTTTCCACATTAAAACAAACAAAAGAATACAACTGAACATTCCCAATTCAGTGTATAAACATAATACTCAAACACCTTATAATTAAGCAGATAGTCCAGTCTGGGTGAGCTCTGCAGTGCTCTCAATGCAAATTTAAAAATCACTGAAGTATTTTATTAGGAAATGATCAGCAAAGCGTTTGTGATACACCAAATGGAATCAGAGAGGACAGAAAGAAAGGAGGAATGAAAGGTTAAAAGAACAATCTAATTGATAAAGTCTGGGGAAAAAAACACCCAGAACCAGAATGTAATTTTAGAGAAACATAAGTGGTGGAGATAATGTCAAAGCTAGTTACATCTTTTTGCACAACACAGGAGGAAAGGACAGAAGGCATACACAGAAAAAAGAACCTGGAGCAAGACAAATTCCAGGGAGAGGAAACTTTTCATCACTGCACATTAATGCATTTCTGGAAGGTAGAGGTTGCTCTTTCCATTGATTTCTGTTGGGGTCAACAATTAGATGCTCTTTGGCAAAAGCAAGTTTTAACCACTGGCTGAAGCACTCAAGAAATCACAATATTAAGCACTTGTCTTTAAGCAGCACATCTTAATGTGACTTAGGTCTAGAATTAGAGTTCATTTGGAAAACTACTTCCTAAGAGATTTAGGTCACAAGATACTGGGTTAGCTTCTTTACACTATGTATATTTATTAGTGTAGAACCCCCAGTATATCAGGCATTATTTGGAGATATCTCAAAACACAGTTGTTGTTTATAAAAGCTCTCAGCCTGAGGGAAATAAAGAAGACTGTTCTTTGAAATTCCTTTAGCTACCCACCCTGTTCTGCAGCACACAGCCAACAAAAATCTATATTGTGTTTGGAACTGGACACCACAGAAGAAGTGTTTGGGAGAGGCAGTTGTGGTCTCACTGAATCAGTTTCTGGGGGAAAGGAAGAAACTTTTTTCCAGAAATTGCTCTTTTTGCCTTTTTCTTTCTGAAGTCCTGTTTAGTGTTAATATTTAGCATTATAATTCTGGCTTTTCTTAACTCTGGTTTGTAAGCTGCTAGTCTTGGACCTGGGTGAGCTCTTCTCTGGGCCTCCTGCTTCTCCTTTGTCCTTGTGCCTTTCTGTGCAAGCCCCTGTTAGAAGCCCAATATGCAACACCCTGCCACAAACCACACTTGTTGTAGCCTTCCAGACCATCAGGATTTATTTCCTTGTCAGAAAACATTTGCCATAGGGTTTAAGAGATTTCTGAAGTCTTTGGATTTTGCGTGCTGGTTTTGCAGAAGGTGCTGCACTAACTCATCTTGGAAAATATGAAGCAAAGAAGGTAAATTATCCAAAGGAAAGGACACCCTACTATTTTGATGTACTTCCAACTCTTGGCTACATTCCTGTTGTACTTGGAATAATATTTAGCTGTTATTTGCAGTAACTTTGTGAGGAATTTGCAAAGATGAGCTTCATGTTTGGTGCTTTCAATCTGTTAAGAGTGTTCCTAGAAGAAAAGTTGCCAGAGAAAAGGCCAAGATAAATCTTTATTTGGCACTGAGATTTTCTGAATTAAAATCAAACAACAATCTACATTTTTATTCAACCCTCGCTAACATGCATTTTGTTTTGAGTAGCATTAAGTAATATTCTGTATATTAAGCTTTTCACATTGGAAGGTAAAACACTGGACGACACAGAGGTGTAATGATCAAAAGATTAGAACTGTGATTTATTTTTTGTAACTAAATATATAACTCAGGATTCTTTTTTGTTTGTTTTTAAACCACCTTAGGAAATTATGACTAGTGTTTTCATCAGCATTTTAGCACACATGGGTGCACATCTTTTTTTTCTAGTGATTTTGCTGAAAATATTCCAACTTGATCAACTTCAGAACATTATTATTAGCTGCTCGATTATATCAGAGTTATAATTAAAGTTTCATCTATTTGTCTTGCTCTTGATGTCTGATATACATTATTAATTTAAGATTTTATTTATTCATAGTCTTAGTATCAAAAATTATGCAAAATGAAGACTTAGGGGGAACAATCACAGATTTATTCTTTTGTCTTCAACATCATTATTGTGTAGCTAAGCCCACTGAGAAGTTTCTGAAAGGTATCCTAAGTACTACCATACCAAATAAAACCAAACAGAAGAGAATTTAATCCTCAGGCTTTTGCTAAGCTTACAGAATCAGCAAGACATTCTGCAGAACAAAGACAGTTCTCGCTTTTTAATAAGCAATTTTGTGTTATTCTAGATTTCATAGATTCTTGCAAATTATTTTGATGTCTAAAAACATTGTATAAAAAGATAATCAAGAGGCTTGTTTTCCAATACTTGCTTGGATTATATCATCACATTCAATTGTATTCTTACATAAGTTAAATAGTTCTAAAAGGACAATTAAAAGCTGATACTTATGCCATGTACTATGTTTACAGAGAAAAAGATCAAACTACACCTCTATGATAACCTATGTCTTATTTTAAAGTACTACATTTGTAAACCTACAGGTCCTCCTACTCATGTGATGTAACCCAATGTTGCCAGTAACTTTTAAGAAAGGTAATTATCCAAGTCATCTCTATTTCTTGAAAGTAGGCAATAAGACTACACAACTTATGCACTAAAACCAGCTGTGAAATTTTCTGGATTTTACTGCACTTTTAATTATAGGCATTGTCTCAGACACAGACTGTGCCTGGGATGGTTTTCTGCCCCTGTAGCAAAAGGCAAAACAGAAATAGTCAATCTAGTTACAGAATTTTGCTCATGATGGAAAAAATCCACAGCTGTCAAACAGCTGTCTCTAGTCAAAAGCGCCGTCCCACATTAACAAGTTAAAAGAATCCCTAAGACTAATGCAAACCTGAGTGATTACACCCAAAGCAAAAAATTATTGCTGTCTGCCAAACTCAGTTTTCCAAGACATTACTTTTGGGTGATAATACATGATTTCTCCAAATAAGTCACTGGGCCTTGGCTGATCAAATTTCATTGTGATAATTTACTTGGGATAGGTTGGACCTTTAACCTTGGAATGATATAACCAAGCTTTAACCAGATATAACCATTATCTGTTCTGAGAATCTGAGCAGAAGTGCTTTTGCTAGTGGTGCTTGTTCCCCTCTGAAAAGGGGTTGCATCAGTTATGGCAAAAGGAATATAAACAGTGACAGAAGAATTTTCATGTGCAAGATTTCCACAGGGGTCTCAGGAGTGAGGTAGAGAGCTATATATATATATTTCTGTATAAATAGACATACAGGAGAGAGCTTTCTGTCTAAAAGTTTCCACAAATAGACAGGCTTGAAAGCAGTTCAGAGATCCCAAAAGCCACAGTGTTTAATTAGACAGTAAAACTCCTAAATTTATCCTGACATACACAGTTACAGTGCTACTGAGGGGACAAGTTCTGAGTACTACCTAGCTTTTATCCTCAGTCTAGCACAGTGCCCTCACTGACCAAACTGCAGAGCCTCAGATGAGTAAATCTATTTTACTATAAGGAGATTCAATATCACCTTAACAGAAATCAGTAACCACTTTTTATATCCTTCTGAAAGGTAAAATGGCCTAGTACTTACCTGTCACTGAGGTTGTGCAAAACGCCTGCACTATAACTTAATATGCAAACAATGGCACGGAAGGGGAAGGGTACTTAGGCAGTTGGATTAATTATTCACACAGAAAAGGGAAGAACTGGAATTTCACTGTAGGATTTGCAGCATGAAAGGTATAAAAAAGTTAGTGATGTGTTGGACATGTGATGATCAGAGGGACTTGCCTCTGGGCCTGGCAAACACACATGACAGTGTATATGGCTGCTGTTGGGCTGTCTCAGAGATCAAGTGCCTCATGGATAAAG
Organism: Formicarius rufipectus; assembly: GCA_013399695.1. Lineage (NCBI taxonomy): Eukaryota > Metazoa > Chordata > Aves > Passeriformes > Formicariidae > Formicarius > Formicarius rufipectus. The sequence goes on from VXAU01002749.1 coordinate 216,538, forward strand.
GTGGATCACAATTATAACGTCAGGTATTTGCTATCTGGGCATTAAGGGGCTGGTTTAGCAAGGCTTTTACCTTTGTACTTTAACCTTTTATTCTATTTTTGATTATTCCCAAATTGTTTTATCAAAAGACAAACAAAGCTGCCTTTTTTTTTTTTTTCCCCTTTTGTTTCCTTAGGGTTTCTTTTTTTTTGGTTTAGGATTTTTTGTGCCATTAGTCTTTCATTTCATTTTAAGATTAGTTGATGAGGTAAAAATTTTAATGTGTTCAGGGGCAGTGCTTTGTCTATATTCGAAGTAATTCTTTCCAACCTCTGAAACACACAAACACTTTGAGGCTTTTAGAGATAACTGAAGGGCAGTCCAATAGGGAGTACCTCGAGGAAATAATTCACATGAGGGAAGGCATTTATCCTAATAGTGCTTAATCAGGAAAACCAGAGCAAGGTAAGATTATTCTGCTTTACAATGTCTTTTGTTCTTAATCTGGTTCACCGAGAAAGACTAATTTAATTTTAAGGGATCAGAAGTTCAGTGAGAGAAGTACACTCCTAAGTGTTTAACAGAAGTTAAGAAAAATAAGTGATATGAAATTTACTCCTCATTTATTCAGTGCCCATAGAAATTCACAGAGAAATGAAAACAGAGAGGTTACCAAAATGATTGGGAAGTGTCCTTGCTCACATTGAGGGCTGGACAGTGGTCTCGAGGGTGGTGTTAATGCCAGTAGTTGTCCACAGTGGCCAAAACAGCTACATTCCGGGTGAGTACTGAGCGAGCCTGGGGTTTGCATACTCAAACCCTTCATGATGAAGGCTCTTAGTCCAACATGGAGCCACAAGTGGGTTTACAAAGGCAGTTACTCCTGAAGAAGTTCTGAGGTGGTGCTGAAAGTCGGCTCTACATGGTGGCTTTAGGGAACTTTGGAAACGAGCAGCTCAGGGCTTTGTTAATGCAACTTGTGGCCTGATATTTGCTCCACAGAGCATTGCTGTGTGAAGCAAAACAGCAACAAACACATAAAATACTTCAGGTTCTGAAACAAAGCCCCCATTTGAGCAAGCAGCAAAGTAAGTTATACCTGGAGCTTAATTGAAATTAGGAGCAGTAAAACTGTTTTAGCCTTGAATACAGATTCTGGTTTTGTTTAAACATAAGGAAAAAGCTTTACTACTCTGAGCTTGGTCAAGCAGAGAGATTTTGGAGTTGAGTTCCATCCTGGACGTAGCCCTGAACTGCCTGCTATAGGTGACTCTGCTCCCAGTGAGAGTCTGGACAGAGTGGGATGGTTTCTGTACACCCCATGGATTCCGCTGCTTTGTGAGACTTGCAAGACTCTGAAATTCAGGGGAAGTCATTTTGTATGCTGAATTAAAAGCTGCTGTTTCCTTTGGCATAAGGGTATGAATCAGAAGTTCTCTCTTGGATCTTTCACAGATATTCTTATCCATGACAACTTTAGCTTGCATAACAGTGCAGACTGTTTTCAAGAGGACAGGTCAACTTGATATAAATCAGACCATTTCCTCTAGATGGATCTACACTAAGCAGTAAGTGATGGTATTTCTGTTTTCCTGAAATCTTGATATAACTTTTTTGTTCCCATATAAGCTGGAGCTGAGCTCCTTTTTTTGCCAGTTATTAGTTGCTGGGTTTTCTCTGAGCCATGAAAAACAAATGTCTTGCTTTGCCACTGTACTTGGGGAGAACCATTTGTATTAAAACACAGTTTCTGAATGCTAAAACTGTTGGACTCCTGCCATAAATCTGGTCGTTTCATGTATATAACAATGGGTTAGAGAACCAATTGCCTATGAAGAAAGCTCAGTGCCAAATGACACAAGAACAAAGCAGAGTAAGATGAAATCAGTACTTCAAGAAATTTTGAAAAGGATTACAAGGAGTGTAGACTTTTTCACAGGCTTCTCACTCAGATCTCAGCTATGTCACTTAAATTCTCAAATACATAAATGTATTTTTTTCTCATTTGAGAATGAGAAAAGGGCTCTGATTCAAGTACCACTGACTCAGGAACAAGGAAATTAGAACAGTCCTACCTGTAAAGAATTTATTCTTTCTGTAAAAGACTTTCTTAACACAAATTCAGTCAAATACATTATTCTCAAGGCTCTGGCCAGGCATAGCCAGCCTTATATATGTGATATACATAAATCACAGAATATGGAATAGTTTGGGTTGGAAGGGATCTTATTTCTTATTCTATCTTATTTCTAACCTCCCTGCTGTGGGCAGGGACACCTTCCACTAAACCAAATTGCTCAGGGCCCTGTTCAGCCTGGCCTTGAACATTTCCAGGAATAGGGAGAAACAACATCTCTGGACAACCTGTTCCAGTGACTCGCCACTCCCACAGTAAAGAATTTTTTCCCTAATGTCTAATCTAAATCTGCCCAATGCCAGTCTAAAGCCATTCCCCTTTGCCCTGTCACTACTTGCACCTGTAAACATTTAGATCACCCCAAAGCCTTCTCTTTTCCAGGCTGAGCAATCCCAATTCTCTTAGCCCTTCCTCATAGAAGAGGTACTCCATCACACTTAGCAATCTGGTGGACCTCCTCCTCCTCTATAAAAGATGTATAGAATAAACATGAGGGTCTAGTTGATAAATCTGTGCTTGGTACTGAAGACCTAAATTGGGCAAGTTTTTAAAAGGTAAGAAAAAATTATTTCATGAGACCAGCAAGCAGTCAGAGAGGTCTTAGACTGCTGGCCTGGCCTGCAGGACTTAAATATCCAAAGTCCCAGGACGTGTGAGCAGATGACATGAAAAATCATCAAAACTACCTTAATTGTGAGCACAGTTCTCTTTCTGCAAAGCATGTGAGGTCTAAAGACCTTCTGTGAGATTTGTTGTGCTGTTCTCAATCAGCAAGTCCCAGAATCCCTCTGCTTGTCCTCCCCAAAGCTTACCCAGGCCCCCCGTAATGCCAAGCCTTTCATTTAGAAAAGTCAATACCAGCAGGCAGAAAATCACAGCTTGTCTAAGTGTGGTTGTGACTGTCATGCAGGTGGAAGTATTTTACATGAAAAAAATAAAATGTATATGTAACAATGTAATTTCAGAGGTATTCAATCACTGGATGAGATGGTGTATACTTACTCTATGAATTTATAATCTGCTTTATGTGAACAGCTTACATTTAGCAACAAAACAGTTTTCCACAACAGCAGAAAATAATTTGGCAAGTCTCTATTATTTCTGTTTCCTTACCCACTAGTCCCTTGATTTCTGTGCTGATACTTAAACACAGGATTATTCACATGAACCAGTCATATTATTTCTCATCCCACACCACAGTAAACCAAAGTTATGCTTTCTTACAAACTCAAGAGATGTATCTTTCCCCCTCTCCCCCCCAAGTATGTCCTTGCATGTGACCAGGGGGTGCAGATCAAAATTCATGCACAAAGTTCTACATTCAGACTTTCTGAGGTTGAGACAATACATTTTTGCTACATCTAGCTGCAAAATAATTGTAATTTCCAATGCATGCGACTGTTCCCATATAACAAATTTAAAATATACATGTGTGAGCCTGGAAACATTTTCTTGCTGAAAATTCTCACCCCCCCAATGAAAAACAAAAAAATTAGACTTTCACCTCAAGTTATATGTGGAGTTGCAAAAAGCTAGTAAACATTAGATTACTGCTTCCCAGCAATAACCAACACCAAATATAAGTAATGAATGTATTTTATGACATTGCTGCTGTTGCATTCATCTTGGGAGTGTTAGAATGTCTGTATGAATTTTACAGTCACGTCTTCATGTGAAGAAGTAATTTATGGCCTAGAGAAGAACATGAAAGAGTTTAATAAGATCTGGAACCAGTTTAAACTTTATTGGAAGAAAGTACAAATATTTAGTAGAGCCTAATCTATCACTACACATATGCATTGGTCATCATAGTAGGTTGGAATAGAGTTTTACTTTTATTTCATTCATACGTACATGTTTTTCTCTCTGTAGTAGTAGAGGCAACTGAATTTTGTTGATGAAGCAGTAACTTTTAAATATATAACTCAAGAATGAATGTGTGAACACAGAGAATTTAGTTTCAGGGAAATTAATGCAAATGCTGTATTTTCTAGAGTTTTCTTGTTAGTGGGTTGTACATTCTCTGACAACTACAAGCAAAGGCAATGCCTTTAGAGGCTATTCTGTGCTCTCATTTTCTCACTCCTACCACACTGGACAAATGGTGCAAAAGGGATTTGGCTCAGCTTGAGCCCTAAACTCTAACAACAACTATTTTTGCTGCCTAAAGATAATAAAACCCTTCCAAAGTGACTATTACTGCTTTGTTCTATTCCCTCCGTTTTCCTTCCTGCATAATTCTCTCACATAATTCCTATTTACATCAGCTTCTGCATGGTGGAATCCCCTTTCCCTGCTGCACATAATCCCTGTATACTGGAGTTTCCTGAAAATGGAAAGCAAAATATGAAAACCCACTCACAAATTGAACACCACAGTCAATAAACTGTTTGTTCCTCCAGTTTTTAAGCAAGCCCTTGGTACCCCCCTGTGATAAATGTCATTACGATTCATGTCAGTGAAAGCCAAATGGGTTTATTACACCCCCACAAAGGAAGTGTGTGAAGTATAGCAGAGCTGTTTAGTTTCTCTTCCTTATCAAGGTAATGTGAACTATGGTAGAAATGTTTAGTTTCTCTGCTTCCCTATCAAGGAAATACTTGAATTACAGCGGAACTGTTTAGTTTCCCTGAGCCCTTATCAAGGAATACATGAATTACAGTGGACAGAACCGACACAATATAGAAACATATGTTGAAGACTGTTTAACATCACACTGTAAAATGTATATGTATATGATGTCATGAACATGTATGAAATAACTGGATAAACCACCAACCTGTGCTGTGTTTAGTATGTGGTTTTGGGGAGTCAGGACTCCCACTGCATCCAGTGCCCTGTTTGCTTTCACCATATAATAAACCCTTATTCAAAAACCCACTCGGGTCTGAGACACTGTTTCTCACATCCCCCCTAAACAAACACTTGAGAAATAAAAAGATTTTTCCCTCTACATGCCATCCTCTCCCTGAGCACAGCCTTACCCGGCTCTTACTGATAACGGGCATGAATATCCTGCTGCTGCCACACAACTGATGGGCCTGATACTGTAGAGCCAATACCCCTAAGAAACCCATCAAAGCTGGGTTGTTACTGCATTGCTGAGGCTGCTGACCCCTTCCCCCTCCATCACACACAAACACACTCCTGCACAGCACAAAGTCAGAGCATAGCTCCCTGCAGTCACTCCAGCTGCCTGAGTGAGACCAGAGAGAAAGAAGGCACCATCAACAACTCTAAATTGATACTCAGGCGTTAATAGCAGAAAATTTTCCTCCACGATCCAATACAGAGCACTGAGAGATGTGTAAAGTCATCAGGAAACTTGCCAGGGATTAGCATCTCCCCCCCACGGAAAACCCTAAAAATAGCTTCTCCACAGATCAGTAAAAGCTCATTTTGTCAGTACTACTGCATAAATTATGTTATTCTTTCATGGCAGGCAACATCTCACAGGTTTCTTTTTCTTGTACGTAGTTTATGTGTGGTGAAGAACACAGGTCTAACCTTGCACACACCTCTTTGGCTTCCTAGAAAGGAAAACTGTGGTGAAAGGCTGTTCTCATCTCACCCCACCAGCACAAAGAACCCCACATCCTCACTGAAATCCCTGCAGCACAAGGCTCCTGTGAAGCCCTGAGAAGGTGGAGGTGGTTTCAGGTCACAGGTGTCCAGAACAAACACCAACCATTAAAGCACAGCAGGAATAAGAACACGGCAAGGATTTAACCAGAGATGGCATTAAATGGTTGTGCTGCTGTTCTGACTTGAAACATGTCGTTCTAGTAAGTGCTACTACTTTTTTCCCAGAACCCACTTGGGTATCCCTGCATGAATTTTTCCACGGCCATGTAGACACAGGAGTTATCTCAGAGGAAATCTGGATGTCTCTGACTGATGTCCTCCTGAGTGATTTCAAATGGAGCACAGGTGTAGCCACAGAGTGCTGTCCTTGACACCAGGGAGCTATTCTCTACCCAGAGAAAAAGCAGTTTGTGGGCAGAAGTGCTTTCTCAAAAGATTTACTTGCCTCTCTACTCCTAACTCTAAAGAGCCTCCAAGGGAGATCTTGATGTGTAGCAACAGTGGTCTTCTAATAACCAATTTTCTTCAATTTCGTTTTGCTGGCTGGTGGATATCAAACCACTCAGCTCATGTTTCTGTTACTTTAGGAACACAACTGTGACTTTTCTTTTTGGGCTGTCTTCCAAGATTTTTGCTGTAGAGTAAATGGTGAAGGTAGAAGGCCAATAAAGTCAGATGTTAAATGAGGCTTAGGGGTTTTCTTGTCATCATGGTGAGTTATTATTTTTAAACATGTTTCATTATTGCCATTGCTTCCTGGGGGGGGAATGCTGGGAAAGAAAAAGAGTATCTGTAATAATGACCTGCCACTGCCTTTGTTCTCTCTACTGCCTGTTGCATGTGACCATAATTCTTGGCCACGACATTTTTTGAAGAGACTCCATTCATTTATGAACATCCCTGGTGATGGACCCAAAGGATCAAAAAGATTTCTTCTTCCCCTTGGCTACAACAAAAAGAAGTAACAGGGGAAATCTACAGCTGATGACATTTGCAGGAAATTAGATTTCAGAGATGTACAAGATAATTTTTCTTTCTCCAGTTGTAGAAAACGTGGCATTTTAACAACATTTAACAACAAAAGCAGCAGAGGTTTCACAACACCAGAAAATTTTACAGATACCAACAGAAATTTGGACTCTAAGGCCAGTCCAGTTTTCTCATAGTTGCACTGAAGGCAGAAGGAGGGTATTTCATTTCTCCATACCTGCTGCTGTTGAAGATTTCATCCTGTCATCGGTTCCTGGTGGAACGCCTTCAAGTGCAGGCTGTACCATCAGCATGGGCACTGGGTGTTCAGCTTTAGCTCAAGAGAACCACGAGGCAGATGGCTCCTACACCCTCCACTTTTTATTGCCTGCCTTAATAGAACACTAACACTTTACTAACATCCATAAGTTAAAGAAACTTTATAATAGCACATTCTTGGTAACAATGAAATAGTCTAAGAGGTCTTAATGACGATTCCCTTTTTAAGCCAGAGGAATTTGAATCCTAATTACTTTAGCTACTTTACAAACTCCCAGTGCCAAATATAACAACTTAGATTGCTTTTAAAAGAGTCAAACTAGGCCGTTAAACATGTATAAGTGTGCCACTGTCACATAGTTAAGAATGCCTTGGAAAGCATGCTTCAGATGCCCCTACATGTTTATTTTAAATTGAAAGTCATTATTTAAAGTTATGAAAAGGGGTGGAAAATTGAGTTATCCCACTGTTTTATAATCCCTATTCAAGGATTTAACACATAGAACTTCTTGGCAGGAAATTTGTGCCTCTCATCATTTAGATAAGAATAAGAATTGTGGGAGCAATTAGTGCAATACAGAACAATTTAGGGGTTCAGGATTTATGAGTTCCCTCAGGTAACAGAAAATAGGAAGGAGAAATGAAGTGCTATCACAGGAAACCCAGTGTTCAAAGAGCAGAGACTTAAATACACATTACAAGAGCACAGATTGCATGATGGGGAACATGTCTAAATATACCATGCTCATATATAAAACATTTTAGTGTTTTGTCTTTGCCTCTGACACTTCAGTGAACTTCTATTAATTCTCAGCTAATTGTCTGACAGTCCTGTGCTTTATGTTTTGTGCCTGCTATTACAGTAGCTATGAATTATAACAATGAACCATAGGTCCTGTCATATCAGAGCACTTTGGTCTGACATCTAAATCATGAATCAGATTTTTTTTTTTTACCCACTGCCACATCCAGAACATATACATTTTGTATTTGTACTTGGCCCTTCACAGCTAGTGAGCAAGTTCAGTGTCAATTGACTCTTATCCTGTGACTAATTCCTCCAGTGAAAGGCTCATTTGCTTAGCTATAACAGGGAGTTTCCTGGTGAAGTTCTAGCTCACCTCCTGGATGAGAAGTAAAATATGTAAAGAAGTAAAAGTGATACAGAGGTTAAAAGCCAGATCCTAAGTTGTAGTTGGAGACCAACAAAAGCAAGCATGCACCTTTCAGGGTTTTTTGAAAGTTCTCTTTCACTGTGACCTCACTTCTAACTCACAATGGTTTTTAATGGTACTACTAATCACAAGCTGCGTTTTTTAAATTACATCTTTCAAGTAAGTAAACTTCTGTACCCACAGAAAAATAAATCTGTAGGGTTTGGGGATTTACCTGTTATCCCCACAGAGATTCGTAATCCTCCACTGAGATTCATCCTTTCAGAATGAAACCATTGCTGTCCATGTCAAAGCAACTCCTGATACAACTTGGATAAAGATACATGAACACAGGCTGTTCTTCTGACAGCAGACACACGCTTAGAAGTTTTACCCACAGAAAATCACTTTACAGATTTCTTTTAAATATCCATGGAGGAAACCCAAAACAAGACAAAATGGACACCACCACTCTCCAGCCCCCCACAAGAAACATGGCAGGAACTGAGTAGATGTATTTATAGTCAGCTGTTATCTCTCCTACAGAGATAGTAGTCTGTTAATACAATGCCAATAAGAGCAAGGACTGTAGTCTTAGAAATGGAACAGAACTGACACGCGCCCTGAAAATCACAGTGTTGGCAGAAGGTGGTATAGGAGACAGGAGGGGAATATACAATATACAAAAACTAAAGACCACTCCAATAATGAGAGTTAATATGCCACCCATACGTGGCTTATGACTGTAGAACATCTTCAGTCAAGCCTTTTCCAGCACCACTACAAATCCAATGATTCCAATATGGGCTGAAAAGATGAATGTGGGATTAAAAGCAGACAAATATGGGCATAAAAGAGATAATGAGGAAGAAGGCAAAAGATGAAAAACAAGAACACTCTGATAACAAGGACAGAATATGTTTCCTGGCAGCTTATTTCATAATTTTTATTTCCCACCTGGATTAATATCTGCAGTATACTGATAAAGCTTATCTTGCTTCCAGTGTCTCCAGAAAACAAAGAGCTAGTTAGGGAAGAGAAGGTACAACAGCTCATTGGAATCCTGCTCTCTAATTTCTGTCACAAGAAAGCGTGTTTACTTTCTCTCTATCGTTCTCAGTTCTGAGAACACGATTCAGCCAAGTCTACAAGTGACTCAGCAAGCTCTGCTGTAACTTTTACAGGGTGTTGCTGGATTTCTGGCAATGGTAAAAAGCAATCCTCACATCAATAGAATGAAGTGTGCATCCAGACCCTCATTTTCAAATAGCTTTTTAAAAGAACAGACAACCTCATGAATCCACAAGAATACACAGACCTTGTTAAACTAGACCTGCCATTATTGCTTTCTAAACTACCTTTTTTTTTTTTTTTAGCATAGATTCTCTAAAAATTGTTGTAAAGAATACGCTCTCTCTGTGCCCCTCCCAAAAGAAAAGATCTCAAGGGACAAGCTTTGCAGCACACCTGCAATCTGACTGCTGAAGGAGGACTCAAGCTGGCAAATGCACTGTTGCCTGGGTGCCTCCAAACAGGTGGTTGCAGCACTGTGATAGAAGAATTAAAATTTCTGAAAGAAGCCTGTGACAAAGAGCTAACCTCTTTTTTCATCCTCTAGAGCAGCCACACAAATTTTTTGGCACACATCACTTAAAATTCACCTTCATTACTCTGTAGGGTCCATATCTAACCCTCCTGGTACAACAGGCTTGAGAAATTAGCAAAGGAAAATCCATTCAATGGACTGAGGAATCCCAAGGATCCAAACAGTCAAGACTGTGCTCTGAAACCAGGAAGCATTACCTTTAAAATGGGAGTGCCTCTAATCTGGATATCAGGAAAGACAGAGCAAAAGAGAAATTTGCTCAATGCAATCTTGTGGCAATGAATAAATACATATGATGGTTGGGAAGGTGAACAAAGGAGGGTAAACCACGTGTTTGTGTGCAATCTGGTGGACAGGCGCTTTTAGAAAAAATAATGAAAATGTCTATGTAGTAAAACTTGTTTCCCTTTGACAATCATTAAAGGATACAGAGAACTGGTTTAGCAGACCTTTTCAGCCAGCCCTTGGTGCAGAGTGGGCAGAAAAGTTCCTGTGTGGCCAGAACTAACAACTCGAACACTGAACACATCAGTCACAGGGTATGGACCACATCAGCAGGAAAATTTCACTTGCAGTTGCACTTTATTCTTTTTTTTCCTCACAAGAGAAGGCAGGCCTACAGGGTCAGAGGCTTTCTGCCTGCCCATGAACATTTCTCCAATCCACATAATATTTATCATAATTATCTTTTACATAATGCTGCATGGCACTTCATATGGAGTAAGAGAATACATGGAATTTGCTTATAATCATCATCTAACTCCCAGAATACTGTTTGTCACAGAGGAAGAAACTGTGTTTGTTATCACTATCTGGGAATAATTGGCCTATGATAACTCTTTTTTTCCTACTTGTTCTTAATGTTTGTCAAACACTAAAAAAATAAGCAATAGTGTTCCTGGGTTAAGGAGAAGAGTGATGCTTTCCCCTGCTGTTTGCAAGGTAATATTTATTTGCAAAGAATCTTAGACATATTTTGAAGGAAATACACAGAGGCTTCCTTGTCCATGCATCCATTTCTTCCACACCACAACAAAAACTATTAAACCCTATTGCCTTCAAACAAAGAGGTAAATACATGCAACTGCAGCCTGCAAGTGGCTTAATCACCCACTTACAACTGCTCAATACATTTGAGTTCAGAATTCATTGTCTTTTCACCTCATCAAACCAACAGTTGCTTATGCATTTATAGTGCTCTTGAGCAAGTATTTCATCACATACCTTTCCTTTGGAAAAGGCTGTCCGAAACTCTATATTTAGCCATCACAAACACGCTAGTCTTAATCTTCTTGGCATAAATGTAGAAGGCTGTCATCTCCTGAGAATCAGCTGGGATTCTGGCTCAATGTTTTTTCAAGTGATAAAGCAAAACTGTGGTGTCTTATCTAGCATTGAACTAACAGAGTGTTAGCCACATGGGGAAACGACTTTAAACATTCATTAATGTTTTAAAAAAGGGTCATGAAATGCAGTCAAATAACTGTGCCTGAGGTTAATTTATGTTTTCACAACTCTATACAGCAAAGGGACTTGATAGTTTGTCTTCATGTTCTGGCTGTGAGAACAAATCTGGTGTTTCAGTTTGAAAACAAAGTGTTAGAGAACAACCAAAACACTCAGGCAAAATGCAGTATTTACGAGTACTTCAAATGCCTAATTAGTAATACTGTCCCTAAAATAAGAAAAATTTATATGTTGAGCACATTTTCTATGTTTACTATCCTATTGCAATGTTGCAAGAATAAAACAAACCCTCTGGATTCTCAGCTGATGCAAACTGACATAGATCCCTTGAGATAAAAATTCCACTGAGTTCAATAGTGCGCCACTGACATGACAACTAATGTACTCACAGATCCGTGGCTAACCTCTTTCCCAGGTCATATAGTGCACTATGGCCACCTCAACACCTGGCTGCCTTTTGCCAGATACCACAAAATGCACACTTTGCTGATGCATGCCAATGTTGCCTGGGCACCCCCCAAACCATCAGCTCTACAAAGTACAACCAGCCCTGGCCTTTCCCTGAATTACAAGAACCTAAAATCCATGAAGGAAAATTGCTCTTCTTAAGTGGCACGTTTCAATTCACACAAAACTTAACAAAGAGAAACAATAGTTTCTTTAGCTTATTTTAAACCTGATCCTAATCAGTTTAAGGTAAGGCAAACCTCAAACAATGCCTAAGCTCAAGCTGGCCCTGAAGACAACACCAAACTCTGACAGCACTGTGGCAGGTGAGCAGAAAGGCAATGTACTTTTAGTGGTTAACTGCAATCTGGGGGCAAATCCTTCTGTAGCTGCCAGCATGACATAGGTGGTGATGACAATGTCCATGACTATCCAGGTGTGTGAATCTGCTCTTTTAGGTATAAACTTCAGAGACAAAAAAAAAAATGGGAATGCAACAACCTGCAAAGAGCAGAGCCAATAATGAAATGGCAGCTGAAATGGCAATGTCTTAACACGCTTTTACATAAAATACTAATTTCCTTTTCCTTATAGACATTTTCAATGACTTTTTTTTTTTTTTTTTTTAAAAAATCTCAGATTCAGAAAAATATAATCCTTTTAAGTACCTCACCACAGAACTCTGACACAATAATTTATACAGAACATTAAACAATACAGAAGTTATAGTGGAAACTTCTCTCTGCTTCTCTTGTCATCTGTTCTGTGAAGCTGCAAGACAGTAATTTTAAAGCCCCATGAAGGTAAATATGTCTCCACTCAAAGCATAACAAGCCTATGAGATCTTATGGAATGAGTAACATTCAGATAAAAAAAATCAGTGCAATTCTTTAAAAGGAACAGATGTTTATGTCAATAAAAAGAACTTCTAGAGGTGCTATAAAAAGAATCTCAAACTAAAGTTTTGGAAAGGATTTAATGCATTGTATAGTAAGATATGGTACCCACAAATATAAGAAAAGTGGCAGAAAGAAATATTTCCAGTGAAAGCAATTATCACAGTATTTCTCATATCTTCTCCTGAAGCACCCAGCACTGGCCACTGGCAGAGAAAGATATTAAATTAGATTGATTTCTCTTCTGCTTTAGTACAGAAATTTCTTCATTTCATCTTCTTCACTCCTCTCAGTACTGAGGATTTAACTCAAAAACCATCTTGCTGGCAATGGCTAAACCTAAGTTCCTGTTATTCCTAGTTAAAGGATGTCACTATTCTGTTAGGGTAGAACACTAATGAACTTTGAGTTCCAAAGAAAAACACATTAAAAATAATAAATGCTATATCAAAAATGACAAATAATAGGGCAGTTGATTGTATTTTTCCTTTTCTGATTTGTCATATGATTAATGGCTCATGTGGATTCTGAATTTGTCTGTGTGTTATTTCCTGGGAACTCAAATTTTATCCTTCATAGCCCAGCATTTCTGACAAAAGTGTTTGTACAGCAGCATGATAAATTGGACTGGGGCACAGAGTTTACCGTTGTTGATTATTTTTCATGCTGATCATCTTGCTCACCTGGGCCATTGCAGACTGCACACACAGACTGCAGGGGGACATGGCACAAGAGTAGCAGTGCTCTGCTAGGGCTGTGCCTTTCCAAGGCAGCTTTTTGCCATGGTGGAACTTTAGCTGTTACCTGAGTCTCTTGGTCATGTCAATTCAAGTGTCTGTTAAAATGGACACGAAAGACTGGTCAAATTAGGGAAGAGAACCAAAAAAAAAAACCGACCAAAGCAACAAAAGTTAGTTTTTTCTTTTCCTTTTTCCATGCCAGATACCAGAAAACAACTGCACATCCTTGAATGCCTTGCACCAGAACTGCAGCTGGGCAACAACAGCTGTGGGAGCCTCACAGAGGCTGCCCCGTGGATGTGTGTGGCACCACATACCATGGGCAAGTTACACAGCAGGGAAGACTTGTTTCCCTTCGTAACATACAGATCCTGCAGGAAACAAAAAGCTTGAAGTCTTCAGTAAAAACATTACTCTTTCACAGTTTTGATTCCCAGTTTGCATTTCACTGGACAAGGCTTCAGAAACAATTTTTTTCTTTTTCTTTTTTTTTTTTATTTTGCACAAAAATGCAGTAAAAATATGCTACTTGAACCTGGACAAAATAAACAACCCTCTTACTTCTGCACCCTCGCATACTATTACAACTCAGGGTTATAACAATCAGACCTCAAACTATTAGAAATTTCTTCAACCCTGTATCCCCTTGGGGCTTCTCTTCTATGAAGCCTTTGTGTGGTTGAATACAGTAGCTGAAACAGCTGAAATCATTCAGACCACAGAGAATAATATTTTTATTTTAATCTTTCAAAAGGTCAGTAAAGCTGAACAGGAGTAAATTACATTGCTAAAAATGCATTGTCTGTCAGCACAGCACACCTTCACAGCTGCTTTTCCTCAATCTTTGCTGTCTGTGTAATTCAGTCCAAGAATTTTGTTGGGTGGGACATATTAGGTTTATTTTTATTTAGACAATATTTCAGAATTTTCAGGAAGCAATGCTGCCTGTTTTGAAAAGGAGATTTCTCACCCCCTTCAATAGTACATAAATATTTTTATTTACAGTAATTCTTCTAAAATACTTGATTTCCATCCTGTCTTGCCACCAAATGAAAAACAGCAGTGCTAAGCAGAGGACAATGCCACCATGGGGAAGTCTCTGCAACCAAAACAGAAGGCAAACTGTCTCATAGTCCTGTCTGCCTTTAAATACCTGAGTAGCAGAGCAGAGACCGAACTTCCAAATACTTATTCTGTAGGGAGGTGTTTTCACCCCACCTCTCAGCACCAGCTCCACATCAGAGCAGAGGGTTTGGCATAACTGCCTGTCAAAGACTGTAGGGAAAGTAATCAATGAAAAGGGCACCTCTGCCCTGCTCCCCTTTACCCTCCCACTGGGCCCCAGGAATAGGCAAACTTGGCTTAGCTGGCTCATCTGACAGGACAAAATCCCTGCCAAAATCAGGCATAGCTTCCCAAGGACTTGCAATGACTTATCCCCCAGCTGCAGGGCAAGGGACAGCAGCAGCCACACCACTCCTGTCAGGTGAGATCCTGTTAGACACAAACATCTACCCAAAGAAAACCAAAGACCCCTGTTTTCCACCCAGTCTCAAACACCCACCATGCTGCAAACCCAGTCTGAAGTGATTTTAAGTAATTCTGCATTATTATTTACTGGAGATATACCAATGGAGCTACACTGCCCGGGAGAAAAGCTCATTGCTCTCCCTATGCACAGTTGCAGTGAAAGAAACCTTAAAATAGAATTAATATTTTATATTTGATATAAGAATCTCTAATACAAACAATACTTTGTCAGCTTCTACTAAGTCTGATGACAACTATGGCTTCTGCTGTCCTGAATATTCAGCATAAAGCTATTAAATGTCATCAGTAATGAAAATCAGAGAACTTCTGTTTACCAGGGAAGATCAACACTTGTTAAAGGGGATATTTCTGTTTGAAAGCACCTGCAAAGTTATTTTTTATAGAAGGTTTTGTTTTGACAGATCTCTATCTGACAATATATTGCTGTATATGAGAATTTCTAGCCTGTCTTAAAAATGTATAGCCAAGGTATGAGGTAACTGAATTAAACTCTTAAAGGAAAGTAAGAAATTATCTATATTGAAACCTAGAGCTACGGTATTTTTAAGCTTTTTGTGAAGTTTTATAAAACTGTGCACAAAGAGGTTTGAAAAAGGACCTCAAAAGACCAAATGTGGCATGTGAATTTTGTCCTCAGATTTATATGGCCATTGCCATATAAATCAGCCACAATAATGTGCATATAAAATGCATTTGCTAATTAGTGACTTCTTTTCCTCCCTAAGCTGCTCACTTAAAAGCTGGTACATCCTTTAGACACAAGCAAATTAGGTGATTCATATTCCCACAAAGAAGTGTCTCTGCATTTGTAATGTCACAGAAGCAGATCTGGTCTCCTGCTGCTTCTGCAACAGAAGAGAGTCTAAAATTTCAGTTCAAAAACATCATTCTGTTTTCTGACTTGACTAAATTTACTTGACTAAGTAGAAACTATGGAAAAACAAAGAATTCATCTGTGAGTCTTTCATCTGCCAGATCCCATACTATCTGAGAAGTTATTCCCTGTATACTAAATCAGTATTTTAGGTTTTTCTAGACGATGCACATGCCCATAATTGTTAGAAGCAGCCACACAAGTCAGCTGTGCAGAGCTCACATCCCCCAGAAGAGAGGATGCAACACTCCTGTGAAGATTTGGGTTGAGAACATCGACATGAGAGGGGAGGCATCATTAGCTCCAGAAGACCTTAGGAAGGATTACAGCTGCATAGTGAGAATCAACCTTCCCCTCAGTCCTAGGAAGGAATTTGCCTCCGGTCCCAGTGGGAATCATTGTAGCTGGCTTCCCAGTTCCAAAATACCTACTTGCTTTGAACAGTAATAACATCATCCTACATCATTTTACCAAAACAAAGTTCCAGTATCCTAGTCTCAACATGAAAAAACAATACTTCATGGAATTAGGTCTAATTGTCTTTTAAAAAAACAAAAACAAAACAAAAAAACCACAACAACAATTAAAAACAAACAAACAAACAAAAAAACCCCACAAAACTGTTTGTGAATGTATGTTGTTTTTACAGTGCAGTCCAAAGGATATGCAGATTTCAAGTTAAATAAATGGATAAACACTATTTAGTGATAAGCAAGGTCAGAGAGTGCCTTATTAGCACCTGAGGAAGTGAAACTTTCTTTTCAAATGAAACTCTTGAGAATGTTTAATAAATGGATCCTTTCTTAGCTAGAAATATTTTTATGACATGTTATATTTTCTATTACACACTCAGAATTTACACTGTCATCAAGGATATGTGTAGACCACCCAGATAAAAGTCCTTTTCTGTGCTGGTATTTTTGTACAGTAAGTTAAATGAATATACTTTTCACTCACTATGCATTAAGGAGCGAAGGCTTTCAAAACAGGGAAATATTAGGGGGTTTTAGTATGTTTGTTGTCTAGCATAACATTAAAAATATCACTAATTTAATGTTCATATAAATGATGTTTCATGAATTGCTGTTGCCATAAATACATTAGTATCTCTGTGGCTTTATAAGAAAAAGACCTTTGATATTTTCTAGTGTTATTTCCTCACAAACAGCTCAGCAGTGAGCCAGCAGTGCACCAGAACAAGCAGTAACTAAAGAACAGCAATTTCTTTGTCATAAAAACAGTAAATGAGGAAAAAGCAGATAATGTGTTTTGTAATTCTCGTAGCAACAAGATTCTCATAGCCAAAACAAGTAAGTTTATCAGAGGAAAAGTGAAGTTCAGTGAAAGGCTTTCCCCAGAAGGCAGGTCAAGTGAGGGAAAAGCCCTGTCTTCCAGCAGTGTTTAGCAAGGGCTGCACAAATACAGCTGAATTTGTGTGCATAAGTGGTTTGCTTCAGTGACAACCTGCACAAAGAGTCTATTGGCAGTTACCCTTTGAAAGATTATGCTTTCAGTTTGAACTGAAGGAGCAAACAGACGTCAGAAAGTTTTCTTCATGGTCACCCAAGACTATAAAGTCAAAAGGAATATATAGGTTTGTTTTTTTTTTGTTTGTTTTTTAATTTTGCATATAATTTCTATTTACCTATAATATTTAGTTCTTATCTACTGGGTAAACTAATAAGATACACTTGAAAGAATTTTTTTTTCACTAGTGTTAAGACATTTCAACATTTAATAATTTTAAAAGCACAATTCACAATAATCCGCAGAACTGCTTAAAATTAATAACACTACCTCCTGGTGAATCGGTGC
This sequence comes from Formicarius rufipectus, assembly GCA_013399695.1. Lineage (NCBI taxonomy): Eukaryota > Metazoa > Chordata > Aves > Passeriformes > Formicariidae > Formicarius > Formicarius rufipectus. Next base: position 234,037 of record VXAU01002749.1, read on the forward strand.
TGTTAAACTAAAAACTGTGCCATACAGGCACTAGAAACCTGCCTCCTACTTACCTGGGAGTAGCTAAGGAATGACTTCATTTAATCAAATTACAGTGGTATGAAAGAAAAGAGAAATAAATTCTAAATCTTGCTAAAAGTGTTCTAAGTCTCCATTCTCCGACAGACACGCAAGATGCTGTCTTTTTATTACTGCAGGTACAAGTGGCTTATTCCCCTTTCTCCTGACCTCCAGCCAGAGCTGAGCCTTCCAGACACCTGTCAGCTTTCAAAAACGCATGGCCAATGCTACACCCACTCTAGCTCTGAAGTGTTTTCAAAGCTGGACAGATGGGTATCCAACCCTAACTTAGCTCATCACAGCCAGGACATCGAGGCAGCCGTGTAGGTGGTCAAGCAGAGGGCACAGGATCTAATGCCATTCCCTGAGCTGCCCAGCTGAGCTGGCATGAGGGACACATGGCCCAGAGGCTAAGCAGGGGCTCAAAATACCCAAGGTGCTAAAATGGCAGATAATTTCAACTTGCCAGTGTTCACTACTGAAATGTATTGGAAAATTGCATGCAGACCCCCTTCTGATGTTCTAGAATTCCAGGGCGGTTTTTTTTTGCTTTTATACGTTTATGTCATTTTAGCTAACATTTCTATCCCCACTGCATCAACATATCCTGCAGCACAGGCACAGCTCCCAGGAAAGGACTGTGATAACAAGATAGATACTCTAAGCTCCAGTGTAATTCTGGTTCTAAACAGTTTTGTACAACCTGCATGCAAAAGCCTTTAATAGAGAACAACACTAGGAACTCTTGTTATCAGTTGTTTGCCTTGCAGGTGAGCTGCACAACCAGGGCGACTGCTCATGCCTCACAGAAGTGTCTTATAACTCTAATATCATTGCAGGATTATTTTTCTTTAATAAAAAGGTTTCCATTTTATTCAATCTTTTTTTCCCCACTGTGACCTTCAGAGCTCTTTTTTTTCCCCCCAAATTCTTCTTTTTATCTATTCCTAAATGTAATATTTTAAAACCCAAGTCTAATATATGGCTATCTGTGCGAGTCTAATTCAGGATGCCAAAAGTGTAATAAAAGCCAATATTAAAAGTTCAGCTTTCATAGTTCTGATATCTTCATACAGCACTTTTTCATTTAGGTGAAATCATGAAAAACTACAGAATTCACCTTTTGGTATGCAGCCTTAGTTGTCACTGATATTACAGAAGAGCCAGACTGATCTGCCAGATAATGGAATAGAAACATTTTTCTGTTAAAAAAAAAAAAAAGAAAAAGAAAAAAAAAAGTGGAATATCAGTATCTTTCATCTAATGTCAGTGGACTTCCACTGTCTCACAGGAACCAAACCCAAACACAAGAACAGTGTTTAAAGTGTCTGAACACTTTCTAGTTCAAAGCCTTGTTAGTTTTTGGGGTTTCTGTTTGTAGTTTGTTAACTGAAGAGTGAGTCAAAAACATCACATACCACATATATTATGGTCAACAACTCCTTCCCTAATGTGAGTTTTATCCTATCACAGAACAACATAAACCTAAACAATATTGGTCATTCAACTGACACAAAGGAAAGCCTCCACCCATGGAAGCAATTCATCTTGTTTCCCCATCCCTCCAGAAGAGCAGCCTGTTCCTCCCATGACCTCCTATAACTTCTCCATTTCTACACAGCTGCGTGACAGACAAGTCAAGTTGCCAGACAAGTCAAGTAGCCCTTTCCTGTGCCTTTCAACAGGCCCTTTTCTTTCATACCTGCTGACAATTTGGTCCCAATAACACTGGCACCATTTTTGTCTTGAAAAACACAGCTGAACTACCCATGCACCTCTTTGCTTCCAAGACCGTGGATGGGGGGTTTTTACATCAAGAAGACATTTCAATTCTCCCCCTCGTGTCAGCAGCTCCTGACCTATGGCACAGTGCAACAGCTGCTCGGTAGGACAATGCTGAGTAGGACAACCTTACACAGATATTTATGTGGAGAAGGAGGTTGGGGCTGGGTCAGTGCATCTAGACCCCTCTAGTTACCCAGAGGTTTAGCTCTTATTGTCTCAGCCAACCTACACGTGATTAAAGCGGTCTTTGCACCACATCAGAGGAGGCTCAAAGTTACACTGAGGTGTGACACAGCCATCACTGCCACACCCGAGCGCAGCACACTTGCTAATTCCCAAGCTCTTTTCCTTTGAACCCATGGTGAGGGACCCTTCTTTGTTCAAACTCACACAGGTAGTGTGCGCAGTGTGGGCATAGAAACTGCATCTCCTAAATCATAAGCTAAAAAAGGAGGAGTGCTTTTCTAGTTTAAAGCTGTGCAAAAACAAGACCAGAAGAGATACCTTGCTGATTTATTGCTCTTTAATCTGGCCTACTTCTACTAAAAAAAAAAAATAAGACTATCTCTCTCTGCAAATGTTTGTTCTTTATTTAGAAACAAACATCCAAAGGAATTCTGGTTGAGCCTGACATCCAGTTGCTATGCTATTTGCTTGTCTACCAGCTACATATTTTGTGGACCCCCCCAAAAAAGCCTTTCCTAATGTATAGCATACAGGGAAGTATTTCATAAGCCATCCTATTATCTCTGATCAGTTCTCTCTTGTACCCATCTCCGTCTATAATTTTGATATCTTTGTAGCTGATAAACTGGCTCAGGACTTCTCCAAAATATTGCTATGATTTTGAGTTGCTCCATCAGCCATATTTGCATACTTAAGCAGATGTCCCTAAGTGCTTTTTCTGCTTTCTTGCTCCCCTTTATGGTTTCTTCACTTTCAGATTGCAGGCAATTGCCCTGTTGTGTGCCAAACATTCAATCTTGATAGATACCAATTTTGTGTAATATACACAGAGGGCATCCTTCATGGCTTCTTCATATAAATTACATCTAAATTGCATGGAGATAGAACACAAATCATTCATGCAAGAAGTCACAGGTGAATAACTGCATAGTTCATGACAATATTATTTTCTTTTTAAGGAAAATTAAAAATATATGTCTCTACAGCCACCTACCTGCAAATGTTTACATCCAAGCCTAGAGTAAAATATTTATTTGAAAACACACTAGTGTTTGATGTAAATTTAGTGCAGTAGAACATTGATTCAGTTGTAAGTACTGTGGATTTCACTGACTGTCACAGCATAAAGATACTTTTGGGAGCAGTGCATCACTAGGGGAAAGACAGAAGACACTATTCAGGAATGAAAGTGTTTCTAGATTTAGATAACTGGGCTGCTACCCAGAGCAGCTGAGCACAGGGGTGGCAAAAATTGACTGTATGCTGTAGGAGCATGTGGCAAGGCTCTGAAACATGGAACTGCAATGACATGCCATGCACAGCAATCCAGTAAAGGCTGCAGAGCAGCACAGTGCTGTTGTGGCACAACTCTCACCATCCCACAGCCCCTCCTTGCTGTCCTGTCCCTGTCCTCCGTTCTCCTGACATCTGCCATCCTGTTCAGCACCAGCCCAACCACAGCCACTGAGGAACTTGGATTTCATCTGTGCAGAAACACCAAGCAAAATTTCTGTAGAGAACCGATCCAATTCTTTAATTCATAAGGAATAAAATTAAGTCCATATTTCTTTGGGCTTTTAGTTGTTTGGTTGGGTTTGAGTTTTGTTTTGTTTGTGTTGTTAGGGCATCTACTTTTTAAAGTTTGAGCTATAATTAACAGAAGCCTCTCAGGTCACCAGCCATCCTACTTTAAAAAGCCTACCAGTTCACTGATCTGATCAGAAATCCCTTTTAAAGAGGAACCATCCTTTCAAATGCAGGAACTATAAGTGAACACCTATAAAGAAGTGACATGGCCAACACAGAGTACCAAATACCTGACACCACACATTTGGCTAAGATCTCTGAAAAACTTTCTAGTTGCTTGCGACACTCCATAACGAACATCCATCATTAACTGCCTAAACAAGTATGAAGATTTCAGCTGATGGCTACTCAAATTTGGCTTGAAAGTTCAAAATTTTTATCATTGCAAGACATAAATTAGTAAAAAATTCGTAAGATTATAGCTTTCTATATGATTATATATAATATATATGGTATATATTTATAAATAGATTTCTATATGATATTGATCATATATGATCTAGATGACACAAGCTTTCTGCTCCAAATATTTTTCCACATTGAAATTAAAAAAATAAGTAAATAAAATTCAGACAGTGCATTCTAAACAAGACATTTATTTTGCCTTTAATCTGTCACTTTTAACAAAATAAAACAAAAAACCAAAACCCTAAACCTTTGTACACAGATAGGCATCACTAAATCATCTTATTACTGAGGAACCACACATATATCCATGATAATAATTACATCAGGCTCTAATGTTGAAAAAGTAGAGGTGGCAAGCTAGTGCTTAGATTTCTGTGATGCAGTCTAATATTATTACTGCTTGTGTTCTTCCTCTCATGCCCCTCAAACACTTCTAAAAATGCCATTTCACACATAAAGGTTTAATATTACAAAACCGGCTGTTTGATCTCGATTCCAAAATCAAATTTATGTACATTTAACTCTCCTCATTGTTTAATATGCTTCCCTAATGAGTAAAAAGGAATTTTTAATTCTAAGATACTCAGCTAAAAAAAGCATAGCTGAGTTTTTTTTCCTCTTTTATTAACATCTCCCATTAAAGTCATGCATAGGCTCCAGTTTTAGAAGTGCTGTGTGCCACTCCACTGAACCCACGTTCTGCAGCAGTGCGCACTGCTCGTGACTCAAGCACCACTTTTTTTTTTATTTCTAAAGCCATCAAGAATTATTAAACTCTATGAGAATAAATGTCCTTATTAGCATGAAGATTAGAACATCCTAGGTACAGAAAAATGTCAGTTGCTTGTCAGAAGTCATTTTGAGTGTGCTCTCTTGACCCATTCCCAATTTAAAAGCCTGTTCCTGTGGAACAAGACAGATAATGAATGCAGCATGAAAACAGCCAGTAAATGAGCAATACAAGAAATTTGTCTTTCTAATTGAAAGAGCATAAGCTAAAATTATAGTACATTAGCTAACTATCCAAAGTGCTAGAAAATGTCATGAGAAATAAATAACTTCATCTTGGTGTCTTCCTCAGAGGTTCAGAGAACACAGCAATGCAGAAAAAGCAAGAGGAAAAAAATGCAGAGTGAAACTACGGTGAGCTAAGGTCACTTTCCTTCTAAGTGAGAAGCCTCTATAGGATGCTAATTTGGTTCGATCTGTTTTAAGCTTTCCTGATTCACCATCTAGATAAAACCTTAATGATTCTTTCATTCACATGAATTTAGAAGTATCAATTTGAATTCAGACAGTCCTCCATGACAGAACTCCACCACACTGCCATTTGCACAGTCCTGGGGACACCACCACCTGGAATCCTGTAATGGAATCTATTAGCTTTGTTTTACTCCCAAACTTTTACTTTCCAAAAGTCAGGAAGCCAAAGCATTATAATTTAACAAAACTTTAGTAATAGCAAATCTGCTAATGAGGTTAGGATTTACATATATTCATTAAATTTGATAGAGTTGCATAAGTTGGTGCAGCCAAAGGCAGCTGTAAGATTTGGTGAATATATTACAGTACTATATATGCACTAATATATATAGGTGAACATATTACAAGTACATATATTACTTGTTGGAGTAATCATGCTGCCTTTCACTAAAAATGAATGGCAGTAGTAACACTGAAATATACCTTTGAGAATAAACCCAAATAAGAGCATTGGGTACATCACATTTATTGTTTAGGCTTTTCCTTTTTTAAATATCAGTATAGAAACAAGTGTGTCTGATACTGCAAGGGAATAAGCCATGCCACATTTTGAAATGTTATAAAATAAATAGGGAAAGCACTATTAGAATTACTTCATTATATGATTTAGTTAGGGGAGAAGATTTTTTTTCTTGGACTGCACTGGGGTCACAGTAGAAAGATACTGCTGTCAAGAAGACACATCAATACAATCATCTTTAAAGTCCTCATCTGTATCACCAATTTTAAAACTGGGTGGCTCACTGTTCTCTGACAAGTACTACAAGGAAGCCTCATAACTCTAGCCCTAGGGACAACCCTCCAGTCTTGTCTTTTCAGATTTTAGATAGTCCTGGATTTGATATTTTTGACATTCACTTTCTGAAATTGGTCTGAAGCAGCTTCCCAGTGTTTGAGCATTGCTTACACTGAATCTGAAAAGCTGGTTGTGTTTTTCATATGTGTTTGTACCAGCACCTTATATAACTTTGTTCAATCCCATAATAATGCGTATGTTGAACAAAGTTATTTCTATTTTTGAGCTGCCAGCAAGACTGTAAAATCACTCACTCACAAAACTGTATCGCTTTAGTGCCTTACCTCTTCCCTGCATCCCATTCATCTTATGTGAGGCTGATAAACACATCTCCTTTCAGAGATATTATCAGACACTGCTTAAAAACACTCTGCGATTCAGCCCGAACACAAGACATCGGACCCAAAAAAGGTTCTGAAAAATGCCACTTTATCTCTTAGCTGACATTCTGAGCAGATACAGTTGAAAAATCAACAGAAAGAATTATGTCAAACTCTCGCCTGACAGCTCTGACAAGACTGCCCAGGACGAAGCAGCTTTTTCAAACTTCTTGTGCAATAACTTTTTTCTTTGTCTACAGGATCTGAGAATGCTCAGAGGAATTCACAGGGTTAGACAACTTCAGAAGTTCTGCCATCCTTTTTATACCAGAGCTCCTATTTGTCCCTTTTTGGATACCTGAATTCATCGTTTCCATCAAGAAGGTGAGAGTCGTGCTTTAATATTAAGATATTTTTCTTTGCATTAGCTCTGCCACAAAGGCCATGTATTTTCATGAGGAATACCTGCACATCTGACATCCTTTTCCACTGCAATCATGTTTATTATGAAACCCTAAGAAAAAAACTGTAGGAGTAACACAGAGTAACAAAACAAACATAACCAAGGAGATTAGGCTGATGTGCAGAAACATAAATGTATCCCCTACAAATACAAACACAATCAGCTGTTCTGCATTTGTTCAGATCTTACCTAAAGAAACAGTAAGGCTCTTTCCCTTCATACTCAGCAATTGGAAAAATTATTAACAAATACTTAGAATCAGTGAGAGCATGGCAAAAACTCACTCCTAGAAAAGTCACTTTTCTGAGAGCTCTGAGGAGACCCCTGTATTTTCTTTTAATTTTTCTTTAAAGAATTCCCTCTTCCAGCTGTAATGCCAGCTTCTCAGAAAAAGTATAACTAGATACTTGTGTGTACCCTCTAGGTCCTCTGCTGCTATTTTAGTCTGTAAAATTAGCATTATCCCTTCTAAAATATTACCTTTTTTTTTTTGTGGCTATTTGGGACCTCTACTTCTGTAATTGCCATTTTATACCACTGTATCTGCAGACATTCCAGAAGCAATGCTTAAACTCTCCTCCCAGTACTACCTCACTCTGCTGAAAATATTAAATAATAAAAAAATGTGATAGTGGTCTTTATTTTGTGACAGTGTTACTATTACACATCCTGATTTTTTTCCTGTAGCAACTCCTTTACACTCTTTGAAACCACATAGCTCCTGTAACCAGTCAAAGTCACTAAAGATGCCTCTCCTGCACTGAAACCATGTCTCATCAAACTGAATTTAGGATCTCCAGAGAGCACTGCCTGGCCTTCCCAGCTATTGTAAGAGTATATGATATTAGTGGGATTGAATGGGACGACTGCCAGGGGTGGCTGTGGCTGCACTTGGGGAGAGGGCTGTGACACCATACCAAGCACTCTGGGAAATCACCTCTGGCACCCCGTGCTAATGACCCTCATCCACCTCTCCCTCCAGGGCAAGCCCTGCTTAGTTATTAGTTCCTTTACCATGCATAGCAGCATAATCCCTTCTCATCTTGACCTACTTACATATTAGAAGCTTATTAATTGTTAATCTAATTATCAGTGATATCCTCCCCTTTACTAGTAAATGCAATCACTTTCTCCTCCTGAGTGAACAGCCAGGAACTGTTGTCCTCTCACAGGGTTTCTCCCAAGGTTTTTTCTTCTCTTCCCAGCACAGATATTAATGGAGTGATTGACTGGGATGCAAGATGCAATCCTGCATCCTGTCTTAACAGCAGCTTCTAATGCACTCATTACATTGCCACAGGTTATTTTCCATGCTCAGAAATATGAACTGTCATGTCCCCATTGGCACTGCTCTGCACAGCAGTGCCCCAAGCTTCATTTTGTAGAGATGAAGCTTGATTTCCTTCAGTCACATTCAAAATGAGGCTCATTTTATCTTTAGGTTAAGCATTTTTCTTTTCATTAGTTCATCTTAGATTAACAGGCATTTGTTCCAGGGAAACATCATTCCAGATCCCTCAAAAGGAACAAACAAATTTTATTATATTTTCCATTTGCCATAAGCCTTTATTGGTAGCACACTGTATGTATGTATTCAGTAAGGAAAACATAAAACTGGCAAACATTAATTGAACAAGTACTGCATTATATTATAGAACATTAGTAAATGCAAAAAAGTCCCAAGGAAATAATAAGAAATGAATAGCTAATGATAATTACAGTACTCACACCACACCGCCATTAAGCAGAAACATATCAAAAAGAAACTGCAACATAACTATCCATTTATTAAATACACTCGGTGTTTTAATACCATAGTGAGCAATTATCTTAGCAGTTAAGGTGAATTTCAAGTAGTGCATATCTGTTAGTTAAAAATTGTCATTGAATCAGTTTTAAAGCAAACACAATTAATATAACACCTAAACTTTGTTGTAGAGTTGTTAGGAGAGGGACATGCATGTCCTTTTAGAGAATACAGGCAGTTTTGAATTAATAAGTGGGTCATTTTACAAAGGCTAGTACTCTATATTTGCAGAATGCATTATATTCAATCATGCTGGAACTATAAAATTACAGGTGATTTTACAGTTGTTTGTTTCATTTCTCAGACCATGATGGCACTTAGAGTAATGCAATTATTCTCCTAATTATATAACATGGTTGTAATAAACCATTTGGACTGCTCAGCAATGACAGTTGAGAACAGAGTATGATCAGGTTATATATATATGTACAGCTACAAAATTACTCTACAACAAAGGATCTTTTCTCTTAATTTAGAAAGCTATCCACATTTTAATCATCATGAGATGTTTGCCAAAGGCTTAATAGTGTAATTGGATTAAATACAAACCCAAAACAGATTTCTGAAAGAGTTTTTTGGGTGTGTTTTTTTTTTTTTTTTGGTCCTATTTACATTTTCCCATGGTAATCCTGATTTAGGGATCAAATTATTGTAGCTCAATACCTACTGACCTGGGCAAGGCTTGCTGGTGGCAGAACTCTACCAAGATCTAGGAAATATTTCAACAGGCTGCCACAAAACTCCACAAAGATTCAGCTTGGAGATTTTTAAACTGTACTGTACAGTTATTTTCATTTAGCATGCCACAAATGCTAATTCTCAGCTCTGCTGAGACAGAAGATTTTAAACTGGGAAGAATGCCACTGCAATATGACTATACTGCTTCCTCTATCTGTGCTAACTAGCTTATTAGAAGTTATTTATCCTTTAGATAGCCCCACAAAGTCTGTAGGAACAGGATCTCTGTGTTAGAAAACATGTTTTTATTTCCACTTAGTAGGAAGAAAGGTTGATGGTCACACTAAAGATGTTTTTCAAAACTCTACTGGATATGAGCACTCTTATCCCAAGGACCAAAGCTCGCCAAATTAATTTGATTCAACTGACCCAAGCAGCCTTCAGGGGAATGCCACGATGATCAGCAGCTCTGTTTTCCCTCTGATCCTTCCCTTGGCTGCAGAATCTGCAACTATAACCCACCATTTTCTCAACATATCTTTCTGAAAAATACAGAACAAGTGCTAGAGTATTCTTCCAACTGTATCTTCATATTTGTTTTTCTGACTTCAGAGGTCGATTACACTATACCATGACTCAGAATTTACCGCTTGGAGATCTTTCTGTACCTCAGTGTTTGTCCTTGATAGACTAAGCTCATTTTTTGAGAAAAGAACAAAAACTTTCCAGATCCCTTCTGCTTGCTGACCCATCTCTCCCCCTCCCCTTAAAAGTTAATGCCCATTATGCTAACAAGGGCTCGGAAGCTTCGGCTTTGTTCGCTGTAAAGTCCTTTGGGTGGATTAATCAAGAAAGTGTGAATAGAGTGTAGAGCCCATGTGATTACTTCACGCATTCCAAAAGTTACTGAGCATTTTTAATATGGTTAAATTGCAATATCAGATTCCTGTATATGGTCCCAGTAGACTGAAAGCAGTTTAGTCTCATGCTCAGATTGAAGTTGACCTTGCTAGTTTGCCTCCACCACAGTATTTTCCTGTACTGCCTACCACGAGACTTTTGTTTCTTGCATTTCTTTCCTTAACGTGAAAAGAGGACCCACAAATCTTTTCTGCCTGTGGTCATCACAAACTTTCTATTTTGAAATTTTCATTGACCACAAGGCAAAGAAAATCCCCCTCAGCCTGCTTAACTGCTGCTCTTCACAAAGTTTGCTTTTGTATTCCTGTTGCTCCAATTTGGGAGTTTAACTGGAGTCTAATTAAAAATTAAAGATATCCTAAACCAACACAACTCTCATAACTCTTCACTATAAATGTGTAGATGAGCAGTCAGATAATTCTCAGTGATCTCAGGACAGCAGTACTAAGCAGCGTTAAGGTGCAAGCAATTTCCACCATCAAAGGGCAAGAATAGAAACCAGTAAAACACCATTTGCACTGAAAGTTCAAAATGTTCATCTCTGAAGCCCAAGCATCAGCTACATCTTCTGACATTAGGGAAGTAAATATTTTTCCATAAGTGAACACCAAAATGCAAAGAATCACAATGGGGTTTTTCGTTGGAGTTAGCACAAATTTCCTTCCTCACAGGACTGTTGAGTTTGTCAGGGTAAGCAATTACAAGATATTGTCAACCAACAGGTGAATTATCCTGCATAAAAAAACAGCTACTAGTTGGAAATGTGAGATAACTCAAATTTAAATGAGACTTAATTCCTAGGAAATCTCTAAGCACTTGGATCTGCTCAAAAGAAAATATTTTGGCCCAAAAATTAACTGGAAGCAAAAAGAGAATGCACATTTGGAACACAATTGACTTATCCTGTGAATGTCTCACTTCTTTCAAGAACAATTTAATTCCAAATCAAACTCTTATATTTTGGATGGCTGTCAAAAGCATGTCAAAAATGCCTGCAAAGGGCTAAGCACGTAGTGGCTTTTCATTCTGAAAACAAACAGAACTGAGACATTTACAACCTTATCTGTGAAAGGGAATTGCCAGCTGGGCAGACGCATTTGAAACTTAGTGCAACAGCATTAAAAGAGTAAGAAAAACCAGAGCTCCCACCTCTGTAAGTGATTTCATAGGGTTTTCTGAACCCAAGCAAGATAGGAGTCCTCTTTCTAATTAATGTTCTGCATAATTATGACAAATGGGAAATAAAGTGAGATTGAATGTATTTAATCAAGTTAATCATTCACAAGAGAAATAGAAAGCTTCATACCAAAATGTTTTTCAGCTCCATATCAACTATTTCTGATGGCCATAAAATAGTTAATGGAATAAAACAACCATTCAAACAGGAAAAAATATAAAAGGAAGTATCATTCACCAAACACTGTACCAAAGAAGAGAGGAAAACTGGTGTCTTGGGTTACAGAATGGGAGGGTTTCTTTTGCTGAACACATTTTTTCAGCATTCTTTGGCTCCAACTTGGTAAAAACAATTGTTTCTGCTCCTACTGAGCTCCATCTCAGATCTGCATTAGGAAGCAGACGATGAGGATAAGTTTCATGTGCCCTAAAACACTGCTCGAAGAAGTCGGCTTACAAGCCTATATGTGCACCTGAACAAAGTATTTTGCCAATATTTTGATTTTGGAGGAAAACACAAAAAGATAAATTTTTACTTCAACAATCTTTTGCAAACTGCAATAGGAATACAAAAACTAAAACAATGAGGAGTATTTCCTGCCATTTTAAACAATTATTTTTATCAGAACTGTGAGCCACAAACATTCAACAAAAAAACTGAGCAGGCACTCCAGATCATATTCTCCCTTTTAGAACTGGGAAAATCCTGAAAATAAAATTAAAACTAAAAATGTAGCAGACATACTTCTAAATAGCCAAATAATACTTACAGGACTCTCCTAGGAGGGCAGTAGGAAACCTTGAAGAGTCTTGAACATGAATCTCCTGCATTTCAGATGACTGGGCTACCCTAAAGTAAAACTCTCTCATCCATACACACACATTTTTGCCAGAAGCTCAATCATTTTTTTAAATCTGGCCTTTGAAGACCAAAAAGAAATGCATTTGGAGATTTCCGAGAAAGTTACACTAGAAATTAAACTGATGTAAAGCTACACATACACAACCATAAGGGAACATCATCCATAAGACCAAGAGACTGAGCAGAACCTTCTGCCATGGATACAGGCTGCACTGACAATTCTCCAAAACATCTGACATGTGTGATAAACCACTGTCAGCTCCAAATGTGATGCTGACAGTTTGTGAGACAGCAACAAGTCACTGGCTTTGTCCAAGTTGTCATTGATTCAAGGTGCCCAAATGAATGACCTACCAAGTTGTTTTCCTGGAGTTCATTAATGCCAGAGGAACAGTCACTCAAAATCATCTATAACATAAGAGGAAGCCTTAAAGAAAACCTTAATTTAGGGAAAACTAAAGGTTTTCTTCTCGTTTGCTGTGTTGGAAGGACAAATCATTGTTCCAGAGGGTAGAAGTCAGGTAATTTACCAGAAATCAAGAGGTGCCTTCAGCACTAATGAATGGCCCAACTTGGCTTGCAGCACCTCCTGCTCCTCCCCTCCCCTGTTTTGTCAATTGTACAAGTACATGCCATTGCAGCAAGTTTTTAAACAAAGAGACTGTATCTTTTCATGCTATAGATGGGATTGAGTTTTCAAAATTTTCATTAAAAATGCATTATTAATGACAACTGCAATAAATCTATAAACATGAAATACAGTTTGTAATTTTAAATTCCCCATTTGCTACTGCTAGAAATAACCATTCCTGCAATATTTTTCAGAATTTATTTTGGTGTGATTCAAATGGTAGGTCCATCTGGCTCCAAGATTATTCCTCCAGGACAACATTTTTAGTGCAAATTTCATAGGGGAAAAGTCAAAACCACAGTGAATTATTGTTGTTCAGAAGGAACCAGCCCATCTGCTCTTCTCATGATGATAATACAATATCACTTGCATGCAGTGACATACGGACAAAGAGTACTAAGAAGTTTCTTAGAAAGAAACAAATGTAGCTTCTCAATCACCTACCCCATATATTTATAGAGAGACGCACATTAAAGGGGGGAATCTTAAAACTTGGACTCTTCCATAGACAAGATGCAACTGATGACAACATGGGGATGGAGAATATTTCACATGGTCCAACTTTGTTATGTCTTTTAGTCTATGAAGACAGGTACCACTTCAGAAGGGACACTGGCATACCTCTTCGAGGAATACCAAGATTTTCACTTTGTTTCCATTTACACATGTCCTTAAAAAAAGAATCTAACAATATTTGGATAATTAGAAAGAAACTAATCCATTTTAGCTACTTAGATTATCGAGTGTATCCTGCAGACTTCATGACTTGGCTCCTCTGTATAATTATATATGTGAAAAAAGCTCAATTACATTTGCATGTGAGCCCAGGAAGGGGGGAAAATAAAAACCCAAGAAAAACTAATACAGGTTGAATGTGTTTATGAAAATAATAAAGAAAAAAGAACTGACAAGAGAAATGGAACATAACCAGTCTTTGCTGCTCAATTGGGATTTGCTGGGATGTAACAGGTAGGTTAAAAGCCAGAACAGATTTTTTTTTTTGCATAACAGGACATCTTTTGTATACAAAATTCAATTCACATTTCTAATATACTTCAGGCATATCAGGAAAGGTTTGATTGTTTCCAACTCAGTATATTCCAAATAAGATGATCTTGCTTCATATAACTTTTAGAATCCTTTTCATTGCTGATTAATTTTTTTCTTTTTTAAGAGATGTTCAAGATGTCCATTTCACACTTTGGGAAGAAATCAAGTCTTATTCTCAGTCTGAGTAACAAAAAATTTCTATTAGGGATTTCCCTTCTAGCTGAAGGATAACGTTTAAAAATTTAAGAGCCGGGAAACCCATGCTGCCAACATTACGAAAGGCGGATTTCAGAAACTTTTCTGTAAGTAGCAAAATGAGAATAAGTTTCCTTTCAAAGCTATGACTCCAATTCAGAGTTATACTAAAAAGCAAAATTATTGTGGAATCAAAATGAGGTTTAACAAAAGGAAAGAGCAAGCCCAAGAGAAGAGCTCATGCTGCACAGGGTGTTATTGCAACCCGGTGTTTTGTGAAGCAGGACAGAAGAGCACAAAGCAGCACATGTAACTCAGAGTCCACACACCCCACAGTCAGTCACAGTCTTGCTGTGACCTCCTCTCAACCCAAGGCACTGACTTGCTGGTCAGCACCATCAGTGTCACTGTAATGCCACAGTAACAGAGAAATCCCTAAAAATAGGCCGTTTACTAAACAGTTTATAAGCACCTGGCAAATAACAAGGTAATAAAGAGGCAATAAAATTGCAGAAAACTGGTCACATGGAGCTATTTTCATTTCCTTGGCATAGTAACTGACCTGGCAGACACGGGGCAGCAGCATGTGATGTGACCTGAATTCAAGAGGACTCTCTGGCACTGCCTCAGGTGACAGTGTCCAAAACAAACTCAATGAAACATGGCACAGCTCTTGGAAAATGTTACTTAAAAAGTAGTCATCAATAGATGTCTGTCAATTTGGTCTTGAAAAAGGTTCAGCCTCAGGTCCAATAATTTCTTCATCAACTAAGATAATAGAACCAAAGAATATAATAACTACAAGGGTCAGAAAACAGGGAGTAGCTGCAAGAAATTTCGAGGACAAGCCTAGGCTTCAAACTGATTTTGACAAATTCAAAGGAAGGGTTCAAAGCCAAAAGAGGTAAATTAAATGAAGGCATGTTTAGAGTACAGTGCTTAGAAAATAAAAAGGTCTATACACAGGTATGAAAAATAATAATACTGACCAAAAGGGACCAACTGTTGACAACAAACTCAGTGACCAACTGTGGGAAAAGAGTTCCTGCTAAAAGTCACAGAGAGCTGTGATAGCCCAGTGTTTGGCACTAGTTTCTAAACAACTTTCTTGGCAAGTTCAGAGGTGAAAAAGAGGGATAAGAAGCTGGAAAATACCATTTCAAGAACAGCTGAAGGAAAGCAGTTTTTCGTGAGAGGAAAAGTTGAATGTCATGTGGCCTTGCAAGGTAAAAAAGAGTCTACTAAGAAGACAAAAATCGATTGCTTTCCATTTCCACTGCAAGAATGCACTAATTAGCTCAATTTGGACCAAAGAGATTCACTTAAAACATCAAGAATGTGCCACTGTGTGAGGGAATTAAAACACCACATTTCAGTTATTTGCAGAGACTTGTGTAATTCCCTTCAGAGTTCTCCAAAGTCTATTTCTGTCAGAAACACCAGGACACACTTAATCACCACCACCCAGAGATGGAAGATGGATTAAGTGACCCTCCTAGCTGTGCCCTTGCAGCAATTCCTGGGAAGTCCAGTGCAGACTTTGGTGCCATATCTTATTTTATAAGGAAGATGCAAAGATCCTGTGCCAATAGAAGTAGATTCATTAACTCATATTCAATACCTGCAGGGCTGTTTGGTTTATTCAAGGGATCTGCTAAATGATATTTATAGTATAGATTAATCCAGACTATGTATTAGTTAAACAATTACCAAAGAGTTCCATGGGTTCAAAGGGGTTTTTGAGACTGCTGCCACTACTCAAGTATAAGTATGGAGCCAGATTATTTTCTTCCAGGATGTTATGGCTCCATCTGGAAACCTCTTCTGCTGTTGGTTATCCTGCCTTGAAAATTAATGAATTAAAACCAACCAAGGAAAACCACACAAAGCCACTCTAGGGAATGCAGGGGTTAAATCATAAGCTTTGAGGGGGAAAAGCTGTACTCAAGACAATGAATTTGCACCTCCGTGATTGATGCAAAATTGTTTATAAAACAAGTTGTGTGATCTGCAAGGAAAGAACAAGTAGAAAGAGGAAAGTCTGCACTAAAAATGTGATGCTAAGAAACAGGCAGTTTGCAGTAGTCTGTCTGCTGGAGTGGGTAAGCTCTGAAGTGCATGGTATGGTTTGGTTCCTACAGCCTTTGTGGACTGTGATGATAACCAGTAAGACCAATGGGATACTGTTGCTTTATAAACTCCCCAGCAAAGAGCTCAGGCTTGATCAGACTGTGCTCAGCTCCAAAACTCTTATCTAAAGTTAAACCCAAACTAGTTCCTTCCAACCCAAACCATTCTATGATTCCAGTAGCCTACTTTAAAGAGCAGGATGGTACACCAGGAAGAAAACCATCGTGTGAAACAGATGGTGCTGAGAACCTGACATTGATATTGAAGATATTTTGGGGGCACACAGGAGGGAAGGAAGGATTGCATCCAAGCCCAAGGAGTTGAAGTGCACTGGGTGGGTTCCCACAGTCTGTCCCCCAGCTTTCTGCCTCTCAGAAAGAATGCAGTGTGGGTCCTCCAAAGGCACTCCTCTGGGAGAAATTGCAAAATCCACACTCCTTATGCAAACTCTTCCCTAAGGAGCCTTCACGTACAACACAGTGATCCAGCTTGAGAAAACAAAACCCAAAAATAAAAGAATGGCACTACTCTCTTATAATTGCTACAATATTTGGGTGATTTTCTTTCACGTTAAAAATTCTATTAATGCATCTATTAAAACACACATTGTGCAATAAAATTCCTAAAAGCTGTTTTTATTTTCAATGCCAAGTGCAAATCAAACACTATTATTGCAGCTTAAAAAAGAGCATTGTTCTCCTTGGAAACTGCTGAAGACAAATTTGTTTCCTTTCTGATAAGGAGCTCTGAAAGCTAGGGGGTGCCCTGGTAATGCACACAGCAAGAGACACTGATTGTAATTCAGAATATTTCATGCATTTGGGACGATCAGTTTACTCATACTGTTTATACACCTCCTCAATCCGTTGTCTTCTGAATTTTCAAGATGAATTCAAGTTGAATTATTTCATCAATAAACATCAAAAATACATGCAGAGGATTTTTTTTTTTAACTGACATAAGTGAAACTTCTTTTGTTAGGGTGGGGAACACAACAGGAAGAAAAAAAATCTAAACATCTCTTACACTTCACTCTTTGTGAAAGTAAAACGAGATTACAAAAAAAAAATTGTTATTCTGCATTTTAGAAAATCTTTCTTTCCTTTGACTTTTAATGTCATGTCAGTACTAGATTAAATTTACATTTACAAGCCCAGGGAACACGCTCAGAAAAAAACCCCCAAACAAGTACTTGATAACCCTGCCTGCTTATTGAATGCCAGGCAAAGTGACAAGCACATTAAGCAGGTGTTGTGCTGGAAGCTGCCTCCTAGACAGAGGCAGTGTCATAAAGAGGGTTCCTTTAGATGATCTGAGTCAACACATCACAAGCAAAAAAAATCATGTCAATAAAAGCATTTTGTCTACCTTTCAATTTTAAACGCAAAGCAAAAGCTCTGAGGGAGTGGTCTTTACAAGTGATGTAACTTCTGCAGGGAATTGCCACTACTTTCACTCTGGGAACTTTCAGTATGAAGGTTGTTTGGGAAAAGCGGGTTGGTAGCTCAAAGTCTCTGCAAAACAGTGATTGAAAGTGTTGATCAACAAATAAAATACTGCTAACATTTTGATTCAACTAATGCCCGTCATTTATTGAGAATTTCAGTAATAAAGTGGAACAGGTGGTTCTGCTAGAGTGAAATTATTTAAGGAAGTGCCATTTCAAGTCCCTACTATCACAAAGTTAACATTCCCAATATGTAAGGGTGATGTTACTTCTTATAAAAACTAGTATTAAATGAATGGAAAAGACTTCAATTTGTAGAAATGAATTGACCTATAAATTGCTCTTAAATTTCTCCTGAAATATACTCAGTGCAAAAAATTCCCCAAACATTTTAAAATAAATTCAACATGAAAAGTCCTAACATTATTTTTCACATGATCAGGGGAAAGGATTGTTTCTTTGACTGTCTGTGTCAAAGAGAAAATTGCAAAATAAAGTGGAAGATATATAGTTTCCTGTCTGAAATCTATATAACAAAATCACTAGAGAAAAATACCTCCTGTTTTAAAAAGCAGTTGTAAAACGATTACTAGTTTTCTGCTAACTATGGCTATTGTGGGAACAGAGCAAGTGAATTTTTTTATAATTACAGAATTTGATTGGGAAAAAAAAGGAAGAAACCTAAACTTTTTTTATCGAGCTTTTCACTTTTCTCAGAATTACTCAAACTCCACACTTCTCGCCTCCCCCTCACCCCCACCCTGCAATTTTTATTTTTAACACTGAAACCATTGCCATGATTTCCTACATCTTGGTACTGGAAGGATCCCACATTTTACAGCTGCTGCTTGAATCCCAAAATCTCTCCTTTCTTACCTCTCACAGGAAGTTCTTGGAGCCTGGCACGCACAGGGAAGCAGTTTTCATTGCTGCTGCCCATAGCCCAGATGCTCCATGTCCTGCTGAAGGACTTCAAAGTATTGAGGTGCTGGAGCGGGTCCAGAGAAGAGCAACGAGGTTGGTGAAGGGACTTGAGCATAAGTCCTGTGGGGAGAGGCTGAGGGAGCTGGGGGTGTTTAGTCTGGAGAAGAGGAGGCTCAGAGGTGGCCTCATCACTCTCTAACTACCTGAAGGGAGGTTTTAACTGGGTGAGGGTCGGTCTCTTCTCCCAGCCAGCAATAGGACAAGGGGGCACGGGCTTGAGCTCTGCCAGGGGAAATTTAGGTTGGATATTGGAAAGAAATTCTTCCCAGGGAGAGTGATCAGGCGTTGGAATGGCCTGCCCAGAGAGGGGGTGGATTCACCGTCCCTGGAACTTTTTAAACTGAGATTGGATGTGGCACTCAGTGCCATGACCTGGGAAGTGGACTGGAGTTGGATCAAGGGTTGGACTTGATGGTCTTGGAGATCTTTTCCAACCCAATCGATTCTATGACTCCATACAAGGCTTTCATGCCAACATCCTCCACACATTCCAAACCCAACAGCACATCACATAGTCCAGAAAATGGAGAGAACTCTGCACACGACATCCACACATCCAGGAGAGGAGGAGATCTTCTGGAGCCACCCATGGAGTGACTCACTCCCTGCGCTGAGGTGGGCCCAGGAAACATCCCTTCTTGCACTGAGGCTATGGCAACGTCACACCACTAAATATTTTCCCTATTCTTTTACAGCATCCATAGTAACTGCTGATCCCAAGGGAACTTTCAGCAGTTTCGGACAGAGTCACCAAACAAATTGAACAAACTGTCCTCAAGCCAAGATTCACTGTTTTCTCTAAAAGTTAAAGCCAACCTTCTGATTATAAATGCAATTGTAGCTTTGTGAATGTAAAAAATGTGAAACTCAGAAAATTAAATATTTTGCTTTGCCACCTACAGACAATGCAAAGAATATAATGAAAAAAAATTGGGAAGGATGCAGAAATCAAAAATGTTTTCCAGGCACATAAAGTTGACAGAAAATCCAAATCCCTTCCTTATACTTAGGTTTTGATTTCTAGTCTTCCTACTCCTAGGTAACTGCAGTTTATCCAGATTAGCAGCAAAAAAATATGCTGAGGCACACAAGGTCAGAATCAGGTCATACAGCAGTTATATATGTCTTGACAGGACCCTAAATAACTTCACCTAAGGCTCTGTTTTTAAGGGAAGGTTAGATCATATGGTCTCCAGCAAACTCTACCTAGAAGTTTCTATGGTTGTGCATCACAAGCGTTGAAAGGTTTCAATCTAAATACCTCTGGTCAATAGATGATGACTGAATTTTGTGCTCATCTTTAACCCAAATCATTTTAGATTAAAGAAAAACAAAAAACCAAACAAAACCCCAAGAAAACCCCACCCCAGAAGAAAGAAGACAGAGCTCTCTGAAGAAATCCCACACTTTGTGTGCACCTAAACGTACACTGAAAACAAAAATCCTTCTTTCAAAACACTTTTTTCTTTGTTAAAACCTCTAATTGACACCGTAGGCTTTTTATTTTTTAATTAAACATTCAGATACACAGATTTAAGTGTTCATAGTTTACTTTGCTAGGAAAATTACTTGCATTACTTCATGTGTGTTAACCATTCTAGCTTTAAAATAACAAGGCTAGATTGTGCCTGTGAATCTATTATTGGATTCATGTCAGCAGGTGTGCTATAAACACCTCACACCTTACAGAAAACACTGTGGTTCCAAAACAGTTGAAAACAAATAATTTCTCTGATAACAAAGTGTTTATTGTACAGTGGAGTGGCTGCAACCTCACAAAGGGTTTAATTCAGTTACTTTTGCAGTATTTTTTATATTTTTAGAATTTTTTTGTAGAAGCCGATTTAGCTTGGGCATGTCTTATTACCCTCAGTCAGCTTTTATGTATTTCATACTTTAATTAGTTTCATTATCCAATTTCCAGCTCACATAAATACCTTTAAACAAACAGCCTTACATGATTACGGTTACTGGAAAAAGGAGGACAGCTTTGGAGAGAGAAAATACACCTTTGTCCTCACTTCCCTGCTTTAGTGCAAACCTGTATCCCTCATGTAAACTATGGAAAAGCCAGGTCAGATATTAAAAAAAAAAAAAAAGATTTAATACAGTATCATTGTTGCAATTGATCACTCAGGATATAATTTCAAACCTGTTTCAGTGTCAGAGCACACAAACTCAGTCTTTGGTACGAACTGTGTACCTTCATAGATCTGAAGAGGTTCATTCATTTCTTTTAGACTGAAGTTCCATGCATTTTGTCAGGAGAGGTTCTGCCACCATGCAGGTAGATCTTTGCACAACTTGAGGTCTGATTCAGCCCAGAAATATACAGGCTGAGGCAGAGATTTACAGTGTTTGCACTAAAGGACACAAGCACTCAAGCAATCACTTTCCCTCAACACTGCTGCTTCCTGTCGGTATCTTTAGGGCAACAGTTGGCAGCTAGTTTTCTTCCTACATTTATTTTTTTTTAAGTCCAGAATCCACTTCCAACTCATTTTCTCCAGGACCAGGCACAAGAAGCATTGAAAGATTACTTGCACATAAATAACAAAAAAAAAAAAAAGGAGGAGCTTTTTATGTTACACTCCCAATTCCTTATTGCCATTTTCACTTATTCTGCAGCAATCTATGAAAGTTTAAAAACAATTCAAGGTTAAAACACAGAACAAAAAAAAAGCACTTTAAAAAAAAAATAACTGAAACCTGTTAATTGCTTGGAGTTGTTATTCCCAGAAAAGTTTTTTTTTTGTTTTGTTTTGTTTTTTTTTTTTGTTTGTTTTTTTTTTAAAGAAAGAAGCATTTAGCAGAACCTGGGTGAAATGCCAACCACAGTGACCATGATCATGCCTTCAGCCACCCTATCAAACTGCTGCCCCAGGGCCTCTGTTCCTAACACAGGGGAATCACAACTTCCTCTTGTAGCAGCCACTTTCTTACTAAAATACTGGCAAACAAAAACATTTTTGCCCATGCTTCTTTGCTTTTAGGTCCTATGACATGGTTGTGGGTGTGTGTCAACACCTTCCTCCTTATTCAGATAAATGCAAGTTAGTCGAGGTAGATATTAAACTAAACCACTACAGTGAGGAGTGAAAAAAACCCAAAAATCCTGTGTTCCATATCAGACTCGAAGACCTTAATGCTGGCAGTTGTTTCAAGCTTACTGAAGTGTTCCTAAAACTGAAACATTTGAAAGCCAGTTTGTGAGGTTCTCCTCACAGCGTGGTGGTCTCTTCCTTTGAAACCAAACTGATTAAACCACAATTCCTGGAAGTGGTGACTGTCTAAAAGTAGTTGAATACAACGCTGAAAAAGGTGGGATAAATCTTCAGCTCACCTCATGGCCTGAAAGAGGCCAAAGGGGGGGTTTCTGGCTCTTCACTGAAAAACTGAAAGCCTGGTGAATTAAATTCAGGATTTACATTCTTGATGCACATCAAGGCACTGAAGTTCAATCAGGGACCAAAGTCGTGACACTGTTGGCCTAAATCAATATTGGTACATTACTCTTGGCCAGCCAGTGAAGACTAGTAGGAACTTGGTAGCTGCCCTGTAATAACTGGTCAGTTTGTGCAGCAACAGAGGAGAGCTGTGACCTACCTTGGAGCGTTACTGACAAAGCACATCCTGGTTCCGTTAATTCCACCAGTGAACAAATGACAAGAAAACATTAATTGGCATGCACACCTAAGAAGTACATTTAATTTGTACTAATATCTGTTGCCTTAGCATTCCTGCATTGCATGGTATTTATATTTTTTATATTTATATTTATCTATAAATTTATATATAAATATATATATTTATATATATATTTAACTATACATATATATTTATATATGGTATATTGCATGGTATTACAGGGTTAGTCCCAAATCACATGTTTGAAGGTATCCAACCTCCATTTACAACACTTGTGCAAAAAGAAAGTTAACACTGAACTTCCTGTGCACTTCAGGGAAAAGTCAGCAGCCACAAAAAGCTTGAGTAAGTTTTGATTCTTTAACTTTTCAAAGGGGGTTAATTTCAGTGGGGAGGTAGTGGCAGCTTGTGCGGTAGGTTTTTGACTATGCCTTTTTGGTGAGAGACATTAACAGTGAATCAGTCTGCTCCTGAGTAGGAGTGAACTAGAATTTATCAAACTGCCCAGAGCAATATGGTTGCATTTAATATTTATCTAAAACCAGTTTTTTGTTACAAGATCTTGCCTACTCTAACATGGGAATAGATATCACAGGGATGATCTTCCTGGTGAAGGTGCTGACTTAGATTAGCATGAGTTTACACATGATCTGAACCCCAAATCAATTTTTTCCATGACAAGACCTGAATATCAAATCCAACTTCTTACTTGGACCCTCAACATGTAAGTAGTGATGTTAACATGTGAAGGTTAAATATATTACTAAACTTAAACTGTCACATAAATATCTGAATCAGAGTGTTAACAAAAAACAGTATGAATGTTTAAGATTTTTTTTCACCTGTGTATTCTTGTTGAAACAAAAGAAACTATGCTTACAAGGCTATAAATACCTGTATTTTACAGAGTTCACTGTAGAGTTTCAATAATTACAGGGTAGGAATGTAATGGGAGAAGTGAATTTCCCAAAACAGATGGCAAAGTAATATATTCTATACAGTTAGCACATTCGAAGGCTCTCTGGGAATTAGTTCAAACAAACTTGGAAAACAAGAATGCAAGCACAGACAGGGAGAGGAGTTATAACATTCAACTAATTTGGGGGAAAGGATTGGTTTGGTAAGGGATCTGGGTCAGTACTATCTTATGAAAAGACCAGAGAAATTGAAAGAAATAAAAAACCCATGGAAAACTTCACTAACTCCTGTCCATAGTAAGAGGAAGAGGCAGGAAGGACTCACATTTAGCAAATTGGAGCCAATACTTTGTTCACAACCTCTCTTCCCTTCCTCTCTGGTGAAGGGATTTTATGAAAAGTTCAAGGATAGGTAGAGTATTCTGGTTGGCTTTGAGATCCAATTTGAGGCTTTCTGCAAAACCGAGATGCAGAATGGGATTACTCTTGTCATAAACAATTTATTTTTTTTTTTAACACAAATTTATAAAGCTTATGAAAAGCTACTTCAAAGCTGCTCTGCTATGTGCAGGTAAAAGCAAATTTTCCTTCACAAAGATGAGAGGAGAATAATCTCCCATCCATCTTTGACTACATCGACTGTTTCCAACATGATGACAATTATTCATCCACAGTCTCAGTTTCTCCCTTTGTTTCTCTTCCTTCAGTAGCTGTGATCTGCTCGAATCTGTCCAAATAGACTGGTGTTTTCTGTACTATGCTTAAGTACTGACAAATAAACCAGGTGACTCAACTTTCAAGTTATTTGACAGCTAAAAAACTAGAGGCAGAGCTCTCCTCATTAATTCACCCTGAATGGACAATTTTCAGGAGAGCAAAAAGTTCTGAATGGAGAACAAGATGTCCCCAAAAAGGGAAGAGATGACTGAAAGGAGAAGGAAG
The DNA here is from genome assembly GCA_013399695.1 of Formicarius rufipectus. Classification (NCBI taxonomy): domain Eukaryota; kingdom Metazoa; phylum Chordata; class Aves; order Passeriformes; family Formicariidae; genus Formicarius; species Formicarius rufipectus. The sequence continues at coordinate 258,293 of VXAU01002749.1, forward strand.
AACGAAAGGAAGGAAGGGTTTGCATCTTAGCTTTCTTTTTACCTTTGCAATTTCAATTTGAGACATTTGGTAAGCTCTGATGAAACTTCTAACAGTTTGTGTTTCTAGCTCAACTCTACTTGTTCTCTTCACTTTGCAGTTCCCTGCCAGTTACCACAGCAAATGCTCTTTTAACTCACAGAAGCTGCTTGTCTTCCCACTGGCACCACAACCTTGCTTTTCCTGCTTGTTTTGAAAGCACATTTCATCCTGAGAACAAGCAACTCTGCAAGCTCAGTGTCATCTTTCTCATCTTCAGCTCCAGAAATGCAAAAGGCTATTTTTTTTTAATAGAAGCTTTGCCTTGTTACCAAAAACGTCCCAGAAGAACCATTTTACTGATTTTGCCTTATGCTCAAAATCCTTTCTGATAAGTTTAACATGCCAGTTGAATTGTGTACACAGCACATGCGATGTGTTCCCTTACTTCCAGAACTGTGTTAGAGCTGCAGCTAACCAAACATCTGTGGAGTAACTGCCTAGTTTAACTGGCTGGATTTTCTTTTCTGAAAGAAAGCTCAGAAAAAGTGAGCAATCCTGCTCTGGGGACACTTTCACAAGTTTTCTGCTTCCTGAAGTGGGATGCCATGACTTGCACACCGGGTGTTTTTTTCACTTTTCCCCCTCCCACCTCCTGTGACAGAAGTTGCACAATTACTGGTGTTCCTTTGTGATTTGTTCCCAAGCCTGAAGTCAAAATTAAGTTGTCAAAGAGTAGTGGATTTGACTTACCAGTTCAGCTCTGGGCAGAAAAGCAGCTCTATCAAGCCTGACCTACTATCAAACATTTGTGGCCAAGAGCCAAAAAAATGTGATTCTCTGTTAATTGTGAGGTTTTGTCTTTCCTCCCAATAAATTGCTCAGCAGCTCTTCCCCCACAGGATCACTTAACAAGCAGGCTCAGTTCATCCAGAGAGATGAAGTTTCATTTTCCCATGCAGGCACTGTGACTTTGGAAAATGAGAATCTCTGCATTCCTACCTAAGAGAAGCACTAAAGCTTTGTACAGTCAACAATCCAGGGATCACACAAGTGTATGGTGGGTTGCTAATCCTACAGAGTAGATCACAGCCTAGAAAACAAGTAACTTTTTTTTTTTATTTTATTTTTATGCTTTCCAGGGGCAGGTTGAAGAACTTTTCCCCCTAGATTTTCAGGAAAATAAAAATAAAATGCAGAACCAAAGCATGGCTGATCAAGATGTGGGTTTGTGTAGTAACATCTTAGCACTGGAAGAAAGGTGGATCTCCTCTGTTCCTCCCTTTCTGTCATACTGTACTGACCCTGGCACTTGCAGGCACCACTCAATTCACTTAAATTTGAGTCCTGGGGACAGAGAAGGTGGGTGGAAATAAAATGTCAGAAGAAAGAGAAAGAACCAGAAGGAAATAAAGCCCAACCTCAAGCATGAAAGACACTAACTCAGCTTCAAAACTATCTGATACATATTTCTATGTTGTTATTGGGGACTTCACTAAAAAAATAAACCCAAATATAGAAAGACTGGCTCAGTTATCTACTTGGGCAGGCTGAGGTGCCATTACAAAATCTAGAAGGTAAAGGTCACCACACAGTAAATGTGGGTTGATGTGGGACATGAACATCACGCCAGTTTCTTGGAAAATGAAATGGGCCAGACACTTCAAGAGCACCTGTTAAACCTTTTTGTTTGTAGTGAGCACTAAAATGAAGGTGGTTTTTTTCCCCCCTCTATCAGAAAAGCCAGCTTTTATTAAATTACTTAAAATAAAAGTCCTTGGGTCCAGGTAATACGGAACAATATGTAAAGGCTTTACAAAGTTGTGTCCTCACGAGGCAGACCCTTTCTTTCAGCCTGGCTTTGTGTCAGTGCAGGTTGCACAGATGCTGCAGACTCCCAGCATGTGAATTCCCACACCACAGGCTCGGAGCTTGTCCTCCATGAGCACACCCACTTATTTTCAAGGAAGTATCCATCTCCCTTCCTCCCATCCACAGGGTCTCCATCAGGGAGCCTGCAGTGAAGAACTAACCAATGATGCTGGTATTTGTCTCATGACTAGAGAAATCAATTCTAATTCACTCTAAGATTTTCCTTAAAAGCTCCAAAGCCGAGGAAATGTTTCTTCTTAATCAGTGTGAAATGGCTACTACTGCTTCCTCTGGAAGTTTTAATAAAATAAAATAGATCCAGGCAGCAGCACAAAATACAGCAAGCTGCTTCAGTGTGTGCACGAGTCCCAAACTGGCTTGCAGAGCACTGAAGAGTCCCAGAAAGCAGAGGACTGAATTATCCCAGGCTTGCTGAGATACCAAGTTTAAAAAAAAAAAAAAAAAATAAGAAAAATAATATCTCCATCTACCAGTCCCCAACTCATTCAATCTTTTTGGACCCCATCTTGCTTTGCAAGTTCCAATAACATGTGGCAGCACATTATCCTGGGCTGAGAAGAAATCTGCGCAGCAGGTCTTGCAGATCTGCTTCTTTTTTTCTCTGAGATGGGGAAAGTTAGATTGATTTGCACTGGTCCTTTGGCCAGTCCCTGTGTTCCTATTTGCATCTTCACAGATTTTATGAAAGACATGAACTGCACGGCTGCCAGAGTTTTATGACTTCATCTGCAACATTTACCATGTGCCTTTCCCAGTTTGAGCTTGTTTACTGCAGTGTCAGTCTTCGCCAGAAAAGGTGAAGGTTATTTTATGGCTACACAGATGATTGCCTTGCACTCTGTGCTGTCAGTAATGTCCCCTCGTTTGCCATGCAGCTTCCTGAAACACACTTTCCAGGGATTCCTGATGACTTCCCGTGCTGTTCGCACTTTGCCATCTGCTGCCCTGCCACCACTGTCACAAGGCTTGGGTCTTTTGGTGAGATGGAGCGAGAAAGCCCTGTTTTTGCATTCAATGTGGCCTTTGTTTCTGTCTGGCTTTGAAACCACAGGGTGGGTTGCTTTTTTTTTGTTTACCACCACCACCACCCTCCACATTCTGGAAGCTTTCAGAGGACGTGATACAGAAATCAGCTTCTATGTCTAAAATGGGTACTGCCCAAGTTAAAAATCCTTTGATCAGGACACAAAAAAACCCAAAAAACAACACCCAAAAAACCCACAGCCAATCAAAACAAAAAAAAAAAGAAACAAAACACAAAAAAACAACAAACAAAAAACCCCCCCAAAAAACAAAACCAACAAAACTAAACCAATAACCCAAAAACACACAACCAGAAACAAACAAACAAAAAAAGCAGGACAAGAGTCCAGGCAAGAACAGGAGATAAATGATGAAGGAAAACATCCCAAAAAGCATCTATCATCACAAAACTGACCTTCTAGTAAAGACTGCTGTACAGAGTGGAAGGTAATAGTACTTATAGCAGAACAGAGGGGGGTTACATGGAGCCACTATGATCAGTGATATGGAAAAAGTCAGCCTAATTGAAGAATCTGGAAGGTTTCCATGGATGCAAAAAAAGGAATTTGCAGAGCATCAAAGACATAACCCAAACGCTGCCTGCAGAGTCAATGCAGGCTGTGCTTGCTGTTACTGCCCAAGTGCAAAGGAGGAGGTCACAATGGTACCCTCCACTCCTTTTTTACAGCTTAATGTCTCATGCTCAGCTGTGTTTCACAGCTTGCAGCATTGCATGGAGGGCACAGCTCCTCAAAATTCCTTTGTTATAATAATTAAACTGACTGTGATGGATCCCTCCTAACATCTTGACTGAGCTGCTTTTCCAGTGAAAACAGTTTTGCAGTTTTTCAGAGAAATGAACTGCAGGTTCCAAAGACATTCCCTGAAGGGCCCAAAATTCTTTTGGGGAAAAAAAAAAAAAAAAAGTTCTCCAAATCCTAACATATTAAGGAAAAAGGTAGTTAAATTTGTTAATTGTGCCACACAGTCTAAGTGCTTGGAAGAATACTGGAGTTTTCCAGGAGTTATTTATGTCTGCATCCTTACGGTTCTTTGAAAGTGATGATCAACTTATTTCTCCCCAAACTATTATCATAATCACAGTTTCCTCATCACACACTGCTCAGACGAATCTAGCACATGAATGGAGAGATATTAATCACTTACAGAGTAGAATATTTTCACCTCAGAATAGTGTGCATGCATTTTTGCATGTGAACATCTGTATTTTAGAGCTATACTACAGAAAATGGGATATCATATGCTACTTATGATAAGTACTTATGTACTTATTACTTCTTATGTCTATTGTTTTTTATTCCAGAGAAAAATTATGTCTGAATCTTGTAATTTGGGTGTTAATCAAGGGAAAGGTGAAAAACACCGAGCACTTACAACCTTTCTCAGAAACAGTTTAAATAATTGTGAAAGTGTATGAACAAAGTATTTGGTGATGTACCATCTTTCCTTAAAGTATATTCTGCTTCCTCCCTCACCTGCTGCATGGGTTGCATATTTATCATGCCACATTTTCATCTCAACTGTTTTATTTTATGATTGTTATAAAGATCTACAGCAACTTGGAGGAGGTGAGTGGTGTAGGAGAGCACGTTACACCTGCTTGACAAAATACTGCCTTTGTGACTAAGATCTGTATAATTGCTCAGTAAAAATATAAGCTAATAAAAAAAAAAAATCTTTGCTCATGACCATATTGACAAAAACATCTTTGGGAGAGGAGGATCATCTGTAGGACACTTGTGAATTCCATGAAATATTTTTTAAATGAGATTGGCTTTTTCAGCAGTACTTCAATAGCAATTAAACCACAGACATCTCTAGCACTTTCCTGTCTCCCTGGAACAAGCCCCAGTACCTGAATCTTGTAACTCTGCAGGAGAAACCTCAGTATATTCTGTGCACCTTAGTTTTTTGCCTCCCAGGATTTCCACCATATCCATGTGAAGTAGAAAGTTTAAGCTATAGATTCTTACTTTTTATTTTTGTTTGGTTGGTTTGGTGTTTTTGTCGTTATTGTTTAAATTGAGGGCTGTCAGGTGCAGGCAGAACCTTTCTGTCCATTTTGAAAATAGGTAGAAATCATCTTAATATCTAAAATTAAAAAAAATATATATCCTTGCAGGTCCACCACAAATTATTACTTTGCAATCCATACAGTACTCTCAATGAAAGTTTATAAATATTTATAATATTTACAATTTTTCTCCTGCCTTCTGGAAACAAACATCTCAAGATCAAGCAGGGAAGAACTATGAGTTGAGTCATCAAGAAATAGCAAACAACTGTTTCCCCTGTCATGACTGGACACGAAAAGCACATTAATCTTCTCTGCAAATATTGAGTAGAGGTCAGACAGTAACTGTTTTCCTCCTCTCTGAAAAACAGCCTGTTAAATGAAACCCTCGATAGGAAATGCTTTAAAGTTTTAAGTAACCTGGCTTTGTCCGTGGAGCCTAAGATAAGGAAGAAATCAATTTGAGAGGGAATGCAAAGCTTAACACCAGAGGAGAAGCATCTTTCGAATTAACCCTCACTCACACTCTAACACTGACTATCCACCTCCTACTCGTCTTTCAAGAGGCAGCCTGAAGCGGACGGTGTCACTCGGACAGTCCCGAGAGTGCTGCAGAAGCACACAGGCAGTCCCCGACCTGCTCAAGGAGGCAGAAGAATGAAGTGTGTCCGTTTGTGCCAAAACAAGTAAGAAAACAAGAAAGGTGTGCATGTTTTCTCAGTCTTTTTTCCCTGCAGAGCCTTCTGAGGGCTTTGGTCAGCCCAAGGAATATGACATAGCTGAAAAGGTGTCCCAGGCACTAACAGAGACACCCCAGTCCTTGCTCAGACCTTGTTACAGATTTCTGCTGCTCTAAGTTATTGAAGTCAGTATGAGGTTTTAGAGGTGAAGGATCAAGTCAAATTCTTCCAGTGTAAGCCAGAGGAATTAACTAATCTTATATTTCAGAAGGAACTTTAGACCTTACCTTTGTGTTTGTATATGAAACATGTTTTTCACTAAGACCTCTATAACTTTTGGGGCCAAAATGCGCTTAGGTGTTTAATGTAGGAAAATTCTTCAATAGTTACATTGACTGTATCCAGTTAAGTCTCCACACTGCTGGCTAGACTTGCCTGTCATTGTCAGCAAGAACCACTTAGCATTAGCTGTCCTTACAAGAACAGTATAATTTGCAAAAGAGATAAAATCCTTCTTTTTATTGTATGGGTTTTATTGTTCAGTTCCCTCACTCTACAGAATGACATTTTCACTGGGTTTATGAAGTCATTACTTGGAAAAGAATACATAACACCTTCTCCTCTTAAAATAATTGATACATAATAACTGTAATTGTTGTGAATGGTAGCAACAGGAGTGACAGACAAATGGGATTTGCACCTGGAAACTCTCTCTTGAGCACATTAGAGCTACTCGTTTCTGCACAACAAAGGTGAAAAACAGTGCAAAAAAAATGTAGTTGTGCATGTATTGTATAAATCATAATGCTGAGCATACTTTGAATCACAAGGATTCTTCTGTAAACGGATCTGGTCTTAGTCACTTTTTGAGTTTATCAGAGAGATGAAGTCAAAAAGCCTTGGTTTGTACTGAAAAAATATGAATTTTCATATTTATTCCCAAGTTATAAACTCCCTGTGTCTTTCTAGAAACATACTACTTAATGCATATCTGCTTTCCAGGACTGTGAAATCAGTACTGATATTTTTGACTGAGGCTATGGTTTGCATGTGCCTATGAGTATATTTCAGTTCATTTATTAAATGTGTAATTACTGAAAAAAAGCTCAGATATATAAACGTATCAAGCCTCTTTGACATAGGAATTGTGACTAACATGATCTAAAAAAAAAAAATTAAAATCTGGAAGTCTAAAAGATTGCTGCTGGCAGGAAGACCTAGGCTTTCCCCACTGCTTTCACTTTGTGACGGACTTCTCTTTAGGATCACAGAGAACCTCTCACAATTTCAATGCATGTGTACTTCCCCTCATTTATTTAGGCATTTTCAGAGTAGCCCAAAACAAATGAGTTTAAATATTCGTGTATTTCAGCTTTTGTTCAAAACCTGAGAGAAGTAGGAAAAAAAAAAGAGAACTAAACACAAGGTCCATTGGTAAATGCACTTCATGATCGTTTCAGTATGAATTGCCTGAGATTAACACTTGGGAAGGTGATATTTTGACATCATGCTCCTTCCATAGTATGAAAATACTTCAGAACAAAACAACCTTACTTATACTAATTTGCTCTGAAGTTTTAGTGTAGAAATAAAAGAACAAGTTCCTGCAGTTGCCAACAAGTCCTTAAACTCTTGCATAAATATTTAGCTAATCCCTGGATTCATACATAAAGACAGGATAGTTTGCAGCTGTGAGTTGTGAATGCTTTTTAACAAAACCACTCAGTGTTTCCTGAGACAAAAGCCCAAAATGACTTGTTATGCTTTGCTGTAGTGCATATATGGCTGTTAAATTCATTAGGACATTTGGTGCAGTTTCACTTGCAGCAGCAGCAATTTAACAACCCCTACCCTGCAGTGGCAATTCTAAATAGAAAATTAAATTATGCATTTGCTTCAGTTCAGGCTCTGAAAACTATCTATATATACAACAACATAAGACCTATTTGAATAATGAGTTGACATGAATATAATTTTTTCACAGGTAGTAAGATAGGTCAACTTCAGCAAGGTCAGAGAGGGAAGAAGAGAAATATCTATATATGATAGGTATTGAACCTCATGGGTAAATTACTGTCCAAGGGCAATTGTATGAACAAGAGTAACCAAGGCAATGGAGACCCATAGCAGACCGAGTGAAAACAGTTACTGATTGATTACTTCAGAGATGAGACTGATTACCTTGAATTAGAGAAAACAGCATTGAAAACATACAGAACAATGAGAGGTGCAAGGCAAGTGGATTCTGAACTTTCACTCTCCTCAGCTCCCCGAACAAAGGAAGACTGAGCAAAGGCACAGGGCTGGGACACACACAGGCACTCTGTAGCATCTGAGGGGCTTCAGCTCCACAAGCACAAGCCACAGCACCAGGCAACCTGTCCACATAATACCTGAAGGACAAAATCTCTGCATCCTGCATGATTTCTTCCACCTTCCTCTAATGTTTGTACACGTTGGAAGCACACTTGAGGAGTCAAAATACTGCCCCTGGGGACAAAAAGTTTTATTCACTACAATTATTCCCATCTAACAACAGATAAAAGCAGTGAGAATATGATTGTCCTACGTGAGACAAGAAACAGAACAGCCTTTAGGCACAGCATAGCATGGAGGGGTACAGATAACACAGCCAGGCAGTCCTTGGACTCTGCCCAAACTTTGCTGTGGAGAGGCCACTCACCATTCCCAGGCAGCGTGGTTGTTATTCTCTGCATCCTCAGCTACACTGTCAGGGCAGTGGCAGGGACCTGAGGACCCACCTCCACTCAAACAGCTCTGCAGTCACCACTGTTTGCACTAATGCCACTAATGCCCAGCTAAATAAAACCAGGAGACTCCACTGAAAAGCAGGAATATTTCAAGGAAAAGAAAAATCCTTCTGGTGGCTGGTAACCCACAGAATGAGATAAAGCTCAAATTCTGCTGTTGAAGCTTTTATCCAGCTTAACAGAAATTACCAGCAGCGTATCACAGGGAGGCAAAATATTATTAAACTTGTTATGGTTTCTAATGTGAAAGCATAAACAAAACAACCTTTTTAACAATTGATCATGCAGTAAAGGCAGCAAGTATGCTCATGGTAATACTTCCCTGGCATCCTACTATGCTGTTTACAATGATGTTCTTTAAGCTCTCAAAATGAGTCTAACAGATATCCTGGCAGGTTAATAGGACAGCTCTGCTTTCAGAAGCTCATGCCAAACAGGTCATCCATGGATACAAGCAGCTAGAAACAGTGCTATTAGATTAAATTGCATATTTACGAGAAACACATTAAACATCTTGCCCTTAGTAACAGGGTTTTCTCTTTTAAAGACAATTAGTTTGTAAACTATTTATGGGAACTCAAAGACTGAAGTCAAAGAGGTTGTTAGGCTGCCTGTGAGCTTGCCTTTTCCTGTGTTTTGTTCTAAGAATTTGATTAAGGACAATGACTAAAATTACAGGAATGAGACATTTCCCTTTACTGGCTACATCTATATATTTTCAAGGGGAGAAGGCAGCATTATATTATCTCATTTGACATCCTCTTAAGCACAACTTAATGAACACTGGTCTGAACCTTACTTTCAAGAAAACAGCTTACAGCCTGTTGTTCAAGGTGGAAATCATGGAAGAAATGACTCTGCTGTGCGAAAGCAGATGGATTACCCAGAAGAGCAAGAGCAGCAGCAGCTACAGGAGTCCTCAGCACAGCAAGGTGGAGCACTTGGCTTCTCCAGCAGGTATGGAGAGACCAAGAGGGCACCACCTTCCTCAACACTGGTTGTGAGAGAGCACTGCAGGACACCAAGGTGTTAGCATTCAGAGGTCAAAAGAACAAGACAGAAGTGAAACTTCCTTCCTCTACAAGTCCAAATAAGACACCAGCCATGTCTGTCAAAATTCATCTTGAGTTTTGGACTGAATCAAGTGCTTTTCATATCATTTTAATTGAATGACTTTCTCTTTAAACAAGTTCATTTAAGAAAAAAAATAAAGATGAAGACAGATCAAAATAAAAATCAATATTTATCGGCCTTAAGACTTGCTGACTGGTCTATATTCAACACCCAGACCACCTTGTATCTTACAAATATGAAGTGCATGAACTATAGAAAACATAAACCACCAATTTAGTTCTGAGACTGATATGCTTCTCCCAAATTTTATTTTTTTTTTCACCTCAATTCTGTTACTGCAAAAAAGTCACCAAGGTTAAGTATGAGCAATTTTATGGAACCTCATCTACCCTAAACTCAGTATCAAAGTCATAACACATGCCTCCAGAAGTCCACCGATGTCTGGAGGATGTGCAGCTTGCACAGTGGCGCAGGACAGGAACAGACAGAATACATTCTGAAGACAGAAATAGGTAGCAAAGGCTCACTATTTAAAGACCAGAGGTTAAGAGGTTTTTCAGTCACAGGACATCTTCCCTCTTTCCAGTGCACGACACTGCATATGCTCAATGAATTTGCTTATTTTCTTCAGTAACAATCATCCACCTCCCATCCAGCAGGTGTGCTGCCAGGCAGAGGAGATGAGTTCGGGAAGGCTGAGAGGAGGGAAAGCCTCCCCAGTGTTGTCAAGCTTTTCACATACCATCTCAGAATTAGTGAGACTGAAAGAAAGTCCTAAGTGAGGAAAAATCTAGATACTGCCTCCAAAAGTAACCCGTTTTCACACTTTAGATATCTCTAAGACAATACTGAGGAAGAAACTGACTTAGGGTGACTCAGCCACCTACCTACCTGCAGCTCAAAAACTAGCAGACTAATGGCTTAGTGTCCACAAATACAAAGAGTTCACGCTCTGATTTCAGAAGTGCTCAGCTTGCCTCCTCTTGTCCATCACAATGTGAAAACACCACCAAATAACAGTCACTTTGCCCTCAAGAAAGAACCTTCAGGTAAAAAAAAAAAGCTTCAAATTTGTCACAGGTAATTAATTTAGAACTGCTAAAGGAAAGCTATGTGGCAAAGAAAGTGAATGATCTTGTTAAGAGCATCTGGAAAAGTCCCTGCAGATGCTCTTGTCTGCTTGAAAGGAAATTCTCATCAGGTGCAAGTTGACTTCCCAAAAAGTCAAGCTAAAAGCTTATCGGATTGGCAACGGATTACCTTACTTACAGCCATGTAAGTAATTTAGTGACACTGTGTTGAAATAAGATAAGACTGGGAGTAATTAGATACTTATTTAACAGACAAAACAGCAAAATACTGCATGGAATACAGACTTTGCACCATCTGCTGCAGGCCCTTTAAAGGTCGTCTGGATCACCTGAAGTGCACTTGTGCCTGGTAAGCTTAATTAAGAGCTCAGTCTAGAGTTTCACAAGGAAACAAATCACTAATCCTCCAGTCAAAACCAGGCAAATGCATATGTGTTTAGCTTAATGCTTTGCAAAGCTATTCTTGACCTGAAGATTTTACCTTATTATAATTGTGCAAAACTTTGTAGGGCATACTAGAAGATGCTGCTGTATTTTCTCAGTTCAGATAATTCTTTTTTTCCAAATCGTGTCAGCACTTCAAGGTCACTGTTAATATTTCTGGAAATCTTTAAGTAAAAGAAAGGAACTTTCTGATCTCTAATAGCACTTCCTTGAATCCTGTAAAATCTGAACTGACATTACATCAAAGAAAGCATATTCCCATTCTGCATTTTCAATGCCATCTTAGCATCCCCTTCTAATTCAGTTACCTTTGACCTCCAGCAGCTCTTCCTTCTTAACTCAGGAACAGAGTGCAGACTATCAAACCAAAATTATAAAATGCCCTCTTGGCATCTTGACAGCTTTATAGTAAAGTGCACAAATGCTTGCCAGCTTTGGAGTAAAATTCTTGCATTCAAAATGCAAGTGAGCCATTTTGATCTGGCCAAGCCTGAAGAAAAGTCTATTTGCCCAGCTGTGGAGCAATAACTCTTGGGCCAGACAGCACAGGGCCAGACTCTAACTACAGCAGAGCTCATGAGGTGCTTTGGCTCAGGACTGTGTGTTCCACACTTGTGACACCTCAGTGCACCAAACCCACTGGACCTCAGCTCTTCTAAAGTAAGCATCAAAAATGTGTCTTTTCAATGGCATGTTTGTCTCATAATGTGTAAGGGGAAAAAACAGATCAAAGCCAAAACACACACAGAAAAAGCAACAAAAACAAACAAACAAAACCGCCCCAAAAGAACAACAACAAACCACCAGCACCAAAATGAAATCCAAACCAACCATGAATCTGAACTTTGTGCACCCAGCAGCACAGCTCCCACTGGTGGCAGCAACGAAAGATATCCAAGACAACTGGAAAATATGTTCTGATGAATATGTTTCATTTTTGCAACCCAAAAGTTGTATCATATTCTGCCCTTATCATCTAATACTTCTCTCCTTTTTCAATTTATCTTTTCATGGATGTTACCATACGTTCTACTAAGTGCCACTGAAAATTTTCTGAAGTACTTCCGTGAAATTCACCTTACTGATGATTTGTCAGCTTTTCTAGTGAAGGCTCTCATAAACCATGTGAAATAGAAATGTGTCAGTCACTAACAGGAGAAGAAAATAAACAGTGGGATGAACAACACATATATATTGTATGCAGACAGAGTAACATACCTAGACATGAAAAAAATCTACATTCACCTATCTCTAACAGGTGGGGAAGACACTTAATTCTCCTGCTTTGTTCAGTCATGGAAAGATTTTTCCCACTTCTCTCCTTAGAGTAACAGAAGTGTTAAAGTACCCTTCCTAAAACTATTTTTAAGAATCTCATTTCAATGTATCACATTTTAAGTTCTCTAGCTTCTCCAAGTTGCAGTATGGCAATATTAAAATATAAGCCATTAAAATGTAAAAGTAAGCAAAAGGGAGCAGTGTGATGTTTTCTGTAGAGATTAATACCCTCAATCAATTTGAATATAACATCTAGCATTATTCTGTCAGATCTTTCTTGACCTTAAAGCAAGCATAAAGTTATATTTGTGACTGAGCCTGATACTGCTCATGATCTGTCATAATGACAGGAAGCAAAGCTGGTAATTTAAGAAAAGCTCCTGCTGGAGTAGATGTTGGACAGCTTTTTTCAAGGGTGGTGGACCCTTTTTCTTCAGGACAGTAACACCTGCATGTTCCCATGATTGAGTCCAGCAACACAGACTCTCCTTCCTCATGAAACTTCAGTGGGTCATTTCAGCACAGTGATGTGCCACTGTGCCTGAAGTCAACAGGCACACATGCAGGAGGCCCTGAGGAATGCTGACATACTGCAGTAGAGCTGGGGAAATAATCTGTCTCTTGCTTTTGCCTCCTCCTTCTGCCTTCAATGTTGTAGCTTGGTCCATGTTACCTTCTCAAACAAGAGGTATAGACATTGTACATGTAATATTATATGCACTGCATAGCTAATTTTTAGACAGAAGCAACTTATTTTATTCCTTGATGCAGTGTAAAATCGTAACATCGTCTCCAGAAGGCAGCGTTCAGCACCACAGAGTGGAATTTATTCCACAAACTACTACTTCGGATGTTGTCTCTTACATTCACCATATTAGATAAATGTGATCTTTCTTATGATTTTACTATGACTTAAAAGACACTTGCAAGTGATTTCATACACAGGGTCATCGTAGACTATAATACTGCTTATGGTTTTAATTGCCTGTTTTATTAATGGAAATATTCAGGGTAATTAATTCTGAAAAGGCTTTTGCTTTCTACAGTGCAGGACAGGAGAAGCATTGTAGAAATACACACCTTGAGGGATTTTTAAGCCTGGTCCCAGTATCAGACATTTCTGTTTACAGCTTGTCTTTATGTCATGCGGCTCCAAAACACGCAGAAAAGCACAGACTCATATATTGTATTACAATGGATGCAAGCTGCAAATAGAGAGCACATGATGAACCAAAAGTACAAATCTTTTCATCAAAATGAAACTCAAACTGAGGGATCCTAGACTAAATTCATCTCTTGCTCTAGAGACGTACAGAAAAGCACGTGAAGACATCACAACAAAATTCTCTTGGAAAAAGTCTTTTATACCCAAGATATAAATATAAGGATAAAACCCTTTGCTCTCAGCCAGCAAAAACAGGATTTGTCCCCTGTACAAAGGTACTGCCAGCAAAACACTGACACCCGTGTGCTCAGGGTGCAGGAGAATGCAGGAGTCTGCACTGGTAGGGTCTTCTGGCTAAGAGGAGCCCTCCCACAGAGCCCAGGGGACAACCAGCAGCTGCACACAGGACAGCCTGAGCAAGCTGATGTCTGAACTGCCCTGACACTAAAACTGCAGGTTATGAAGTGGTTTTGATTTCTGAGAAAGGGAACAGAACGTACACAGGTGAAGGTTAGCGAGTTTGTGAACCTTAATAGATTCCTTCCCTCTTTTCAGAAGAGCACCAAAAGTTTAAGTCACTGTTCAACATTTCCATCCTTCAACTGAAAATGCTTCTAGCTATGAAATATTTGGGAAAGAATATTTACAACACATTCTTCAAAAATATTTTGAAATGTACCCCAACTCTTTCAGAAGCACTCAGATCAAGCGCATGGAAGTCTTCCCTAGTGCTACTGATAAGTAAAGGTAATCAAATGCTTCATGCACCAGCATAAATAAGTGCATTTTACTGTTATTTCTTAAATAAAACTGAGACTTTCTAAATAGTTTTGTAAAACCTTCAGCTTAACAAGCTACATCTTTGCTACATTTAGAAATCTAGGAGTCACATCTATCAAAAGCTTTTCAGTTTCTCAAATACCTTGAGAATAAGCCATGAAGAGACTCTTCATAAAAAGAAAAAAAGAAAAGCCTAAAAATTTAAAAAAAAACCCCAAACAACAAAAAACACCCAAAAACAAACACAAAACCCCCACACTTCATACATAATTTTCATCTCTTAAGCAAAGCAAATTGCAGTTCACATTAAATAGAAACAAGTTTTTCTAGAGAAAACAACAACAAAAATTATTAATTGGAGCTAACACTGAGACCTTCCTCTCAGCTCTCAAAGTCAAAGCAATATATCTGTAAAGGAAAGATAAAATTATGGTCCTGTGCACACAGGAACAGCCTGGCTGCTCCTGAGCTGAGGTCCCTAACAAACCAAGAGCAGCAACACTGAGGAAGGCAGCAGCTAACTCCAAGCCTAGCCAAGCTTGAAAGAGGTGCTTATCCCTCCCCCTAAGAAATTATGGAAGGAGGGGTTTAATAACAGTACTTTGAATTGTTCAGGCTTCTCTCACTGCTCCCTTCAGTTTTATGGACTTATCACAGCTCATCGTTTTCACCCCTACATGCACAGGTTTCTACAGACAGCCATGAAGGAACAGATCAGTGCTTCTGCACAAGAGAAAACATCACTAACACGTTGCAGGTCAAAGGAATTAAAGGATCTCATTGCTTGGGTTATTTTGAGGATATTGAAACACTACTGTAGTTGAAGCTAACAGTTTCACTTATTCAACACCAGACTCCTTGACTTATGTATTCTTGCAGAAGGTCATGTAGGTCTAAATAGAGCACTTAAATTTTTGAGAAAAATAGAAGATTTAGTTACCTCTTAACAACATCTAGTAACATTCTTTGTATGCACTCTTCTTCCAGAGAAAGAGGTACTGTTCCAAAGGCAGGTTCACTCAACACTGCACTGCCAGTGAAAACTGCTAACAAATACCAGAGGGATCAGAGGTGGAGGAAGGGTTGTCTGCTCTGTCTTCTCTCCAAGCACCTCTCAGGGAAGTATTAAAGTACTTTCCTCTGCTTCCCTTTAGGAAGTAGCAAGTGCAGCTCTATGGTGGTGGCTGAAGTGGCACCAAAGGCATTGAAGGAAGGGAAATCCCAACATGGTTATGAGTCCTCCAAGCAGCTGCCAATCAGAAGGTCTGTATAGAATTTAAATGGCTACAAAAGAAATTACTAAATTATGCTTTAAAACATCTGTTTATGAATATGAATAGCAACAGTAGTCCTTAACATCTAATTGATAACCTAATAACCTAAATGATAACCTAATAATAAGAAAAAAACGAATAATGATAAGTGAGTGGTAAGTGATATCACTTTCCGTAGCTACAAGGAAATTGTAGCAAGGTGGGGGTCAGCCTCTTCTCCCAGGCCACCAGAGACAGGACGAGAAGACATGATGACATCAAGGTGCATCAGGGAAGGTTCAGGTTAGATGTCAGGAGAAATTTCTTCACAAAAAGGGTTGTCAAGCATTGAAATGGACTGCCCAGGGAGATGGTGGAGTCACCATCCCTAGAGGTTTTTAAGACTGGACACAGCACTCAGTGCCATGGTGTCGTTAGGTCAAAGGTTGGACTTGATGGTCTCAGAGCTCTTTTTTGATCTAATTGATTCTGTGAACACTTCAGAACATGGAAACACCCTTTCTACTGGCATAGAGTAGTGTTTCTACTGGCATAGAGTAGTGTCTGACCTGCCAGAGCACTGAGAAGTCCTTCAGCTGTACCAAACATTTACTGCTATTTTGACTGTCTTCTCTATAGCCAGTAAGGGACCGTGGAAGATTGAGGTAAGCCCATCTCAGCATTTATAGATTGCAGCTTTCTAAACGAGCATCCTCGGAAACAAAGAATGGATTTTTAATGCAGGTCTATGTAAAAATAAATCATATAATTGCAGCTCTTTAAATTCACAAAGTTGCTTTTCACATGTATTGCCTTCATAGGTGGTACCAATATTTTTTTTCTTATAAAGAGCATCTGCAATGAATTAGAGCCTTTCCCCCTCCCATTATTAATTACAATTAAGACATTCCTACAAAAGTTTCTGGAATAAAGTAATCTATTATTTTTACATGCTTAGAAATTCAGATGTACAAACGTTTCTTTCAGCAGGCAATATTTAGTCAAGGAAAACAACAACAAAAACTAACAAGAAAAGGGTAACATGAGCACATCAGTCTCCACAAAAACCCCGTTGGAATGATAAATGGAACCCACACATTTCACACTTGGATTATTTGAGGGGAAAAAATTACCTGCTTGCATTTGTTTCCTTTTCAGTCCTGCTGTCCATAAAACACAAAAGTGCCACCCCCAGTCCCACAAAACCCCTAACAGACTTCTTTGCTCCACAAAACCATTAGGAGGTTTTACAGCTCCCACGATGGATGGGACAAGAAGCAAAACCGAGATGTTACAGTGAGAGGAGCTCAGCCACCAAACAGCTACTCTGGCTTTGTCAAATACTTCTCATTTGCACTGGCAGTGATTCACTTCCCCTGTTGTCCTTCACATCAGCTGAAATGCCACTCATTAGCAAGGTTGTAAGCAAGTATTTCTCCTTAGCATCTCCCTCCCCTCCAACAGAGGTCCAGGTTAGAAGGAAGAACAGGAATTCATCAGGGAAAAGAGGCAGAAAGTGAAGACAAGGAGTTGGAAAAGCTGATGGAAGAGAAAGGAAAAATGCACAGGAGGAAGACCATCAACTAGAAAAACTGTGAAGGATGGGCATCTGGAGCCAGCTGCTCACAGCTGTGATTGACATTTTAAGAGGGATGAATTGCTTAGTTTTGATCTTTTTCCACACTTCCCTACATATCCTTGAAATAAAAATTGAGCTCCTCAGAGTAGTAGTATTTTCTTAAAAGAAACTTAATAACATTGTCTGAGGAAGAGATATGAGGTAAGACAATTAAACAACAACAAATCTGATGAAACTGGTGATTATTTTATAGGTTCTAAATAGTACTATTTTCATGTACTTCACCCCACACACCACATTTCTTGACAGAAATGTGTATAAATCAGTTATTTTGATTTTTTCAAAGACACATTAAAAAGGAGGAACCAAAGCAAGGGAATGTCTTTCCCCAGCATTTCTTATTCATAAATTTACAAAGTGATATATCAGATAAGTATTTTGGGGTACAGTTTAACCCTTCCAGCTTTAAGTCTGACATGGTGACACAACTTCAAGAGCTGTCTTCTCCAAGTAACCTGGTGCCACAGCAGATCATCACTACAACAGACTGTTTGGGACCTGCTTGGATCCTCTCTAGCACCTGAGGTAACTCTGGTGAGACCTCTGCTCACGAGTTTCTGAGACCTATCTCTAGCACTCTACACCACAAAACAACATTTATATGGCTTTTGCTGCCTCCATAAATCCTGCTTTTATAGTCTATTGTCTAAGATATCAGCCCCAGTAAACACCACAGTTCTGTTTTATGACACTAGAAGAAAAGTCTGGAACGATCTGCCTAAAGAAAACCTCTCATGAGAAATTTTATATTACAAGAACAAAGTGACTGCTTTTTGAAGAAGCTAATTCACTTTGTACTGCATAGAATTCACGTGTACCCCATGACACTTTCACATCTGTTGCCCCCATATCACTATTTAATAGATTATTTTTCTTAAGTATATTTCCCCCCCCCCCCATGATACAGTGCAGCAGTGCTGAGAGCCACTGGCAAAAGGTGAAAGACACATCTTTTCCACTGAAATATCAAGGGGATGCAGTTCCAAGCAGCTGCATCCATTATCTGCAGATAAGATGCTTTTCATTCTTGGCTAACACAGTTAGTGGAAGTGGTTACTTGTACCTCAGTCTGAAATGATCAAAGTAAGGAGAAAGGATTAGATGTCAAAACACTTGAAGTGTATCCCTTTGATCAGGATCAAAATCAAGACTGAACTTTGAATATAATGTGCTGGTACATTTCAGTGGTCCTTTGAAGGGGGAAAAACTTAAATTCATGAACATGTAACACTGTTGCTATGAATGGGATAGAAAAGCTGACATCTTATTCTCTTCTCCTAATTTGGTAAACCCATCATGCTTAAAACTTTCAGCTCTTTCTTAGGAGCCTGAATTCCTACTTTTCAATAGGACTGCATGACTTGTGTCATTTTCATGTGCTGTGGTGCTGGGTTTGACATTTCACTCACATTTTCTGCACACAACCAGGTACAAAAGTGTGTCTTTCGTTTTTAGCCATTTTCTAAAGTAGACTCAGTTATGATGCTCCATAGTGTTGCATTCTATTGAAACATATTAAGGCAATGTAGTCCCTTCCCTTAAGACTACATACAGAACATTGGGGTTGGGGGTAGGGGGATATAATCCAATATGAAAATTAAAAACCAAAGCCAAACACCCAAACAACAACAACAGACCAGAAATCCTAACCAACTAAAAAAAAAAAAAACACAAAAAAACCCACACACACAAAAATACCCCCCAAACAAACAAAAAAATCACAACAAAACAAACAAACAAACAAAACCCCAAAAAACAAAAAAGCCATCCTAGGATTCAAAACAAAAACCCTGCCCAACATAAAATGAGAGCAGTGTTAAACGATCAAGACTTTAGGATCATATGGTCACGAGTTTGCCATGGACAAACTGACTACAATGAAAAATTGTTCAAAGCAGTAACAAAATAAAATGAGTAATCCTTGTTACCTCTCAGTTATCAGGTCAGTAGTATTTTGAAAAGAGGAGGGAGTAAAATTCAAAGGGAAGAAGTAGAAAGAGGAAGTGTTCCTGAAGGTCACCTTCTACTAAAGTCTGACACAGAAAACCTCAGCAGATTAATTGCTACCCCAGGGCGGGGGCCTTGGAACTAGATAGTCTTCAAGGTCCCTTCCAACCCAAGCCATCCTAGGATTCATTGTATGATTCCATGACTGAAATTGTTACTCAGGCCTGAAATGTAGAAATTATTATGAGCTAAACAGTAAAGGAAAGCAGTCTGAAGGCATATAAGGGGTTTGCAGACTTTAGGAATGAAGAAAGAAAGAGTTCAGTGTAAATCAGATCAATACACAAAGTCACATCAGACTGATCCCAATTTAATCATCAAAGTGGCTACATGGGCTCTTAATACAGTTTTAAAAATTAATAAACTAGTAGCACAGACTCATGTGAGAAAAACTGGAAGCCAGCACACAGCAATAAATAGGACCAGGGGTGCTGTTAGTCCTGTATTAGCTCTATCTCAAATCAACTTCCAAGCAAAAATTCCAAGTTCGATCAGTGGTAACTTCATAGTAACTCTAGTTCAAAGCCTGGAGTGAAGCTTGCTATTTAAACAAAGGAAGGTTCTTCTTTGTAGTCTAAGATTTTTCAGGGAATTCACTGTGAATATGCACAAATTACTTTTAGATAGTCTGAGACAGCCATGAGAGCAAAATATAAATGACTGGACTATTAAATGAAATTATAGTACTGGCTAGAAGATCAGAGAACAGGCCAAGAACACAGGCAAGAATTATAAAATTTAAACTGCTATAGTTCAAAACCAAAGCAGTGTGAGAGATCATTACAGCATGTCTGAGTCAAAAATAATGCAGACAGTTTAGCAATAAAATGTCAGATTTTTATTACTATTTAGACCTTCCTGTGTTTAGGAGTTTTTTTGCTTGCTTCAGTGTTGAGGGATGAGCCTGTTTGTCAACATCTTTAAACGATGATGATTATCTACATAATCATCTTATATTCCATCATTATCTCACCAGTTGGATTTTGACCAGGAAGATAAAATGCAGCCAACCAGCCTACAAAACATCACTTGCACTCGAAGTGCTCCACCCCACACTAAAATACAGGATCCAAAGTAAGGACAGATACTGAAACTGCCTCGTACTCACTTTCCAGAAATAATCTACGTTTAGTTTCTGCTCCTGTGGCATAAAACGATACAGACTCAAACATTACCAATACAAACTTCTGCCAATTTTTTTTTTCTCTGAAGAAAGAAAACAAGGTTTAAGAATTTCTAGTTAATACAAGTTTTGTTAGGCTAGAATACATTGTAAACAAGCAGCTTAGTTCAGAAAGAGCTTGTATGTACCTTGATGAGCACTGAACAAAAAAATAAAAACAAACAAACAAAAAAAACGACAAACAAACTGCAAATAAAGTTGTTGATTGTGGTGTCCTTTCTATTGTAAATAAAGATGAAAACCACAGTCACTCACCTAGGAGTAACTGAAGGGCTCTACCTCAAAGTGATAAACTTGACACACAACTATAATTTCCTTCTGAAGTTTCCAAATTTATTCTGGAGTGGTTTTGCTTGTGGGTGTTTTGAAAGGATTAAAAATTTGAAACATATTAAAATTTCTCTTCCCCAAGAAAAAAAATGACAAAAAATTTAACATAAAATGTTTTTCCACATAGCTCACAACTGTGTCATCAGAGTTAAACAATTGTTGGTATGCTTAACTCTCTAGAAGTGTGCAGTGGCCATTTGTGAAATCATTATGATGGACATCACTCAGGTTTGAAATAAAGACACCAAGAGATAAGCACTCCAGGGATGAAGAGCTGCTTTTAACAGTTTGACTTATTATACATCAGCCAAAATTAACCTCCAATATAATCCTAATTTATATCATGAAAAGTACTATATATCTCGCTCAGACATAGAAATTTTGCACATTCTTCTAGTAAGAACTTTCTTCCCATAATGACTGAAAGTTTTAAGCTTGTCAAAGTAGCAACTTGCTCCCTGTTTGCCATAAATGGCTCTTTGCTACATGCAAAAAAGGACTTTGTCATACCAAAGACTCAGACAATGAAATCAGCAGCTAAAGAAATTACGGTGTTCTGTATTGTTACATTCCATTATTATATAAATGCAATCCACAGAGTTTGCTTTAGTCATGGCATTCTGCTTTACAGTGTTAGAATTGGCTTTTGATTGAGACTGAGGTTTGGTTGTTTTTTTTTACTTCTGGTCCACAGAACTATTGATAAGCCCTTTCTCATCAAGTTTTGAATACCCAGAAGAAATGCTATCAATAGTGAGATTAGGTCATGATTCCAGAGCAAATTAAGCCTTTCTAAGGAGAAATTCTTAGCTGCGTTTTGCTTCCCTCACCTTCTCTATCCTATTCCAAATACACCTTACCCTAGAACCCTTCTCCCACTCCTCAGCACAAGTCCAGATAACAGGCTCAACCAAGTCTTTCAGCACCTAGAATTTACTGACACACACAGAAACACTGAGATAAAGGTCAAGGACCAGCATTGTCAGCCTTCTGTGAATCAGGGCCATGGGGCTGTCTGGGCACCCTCTGTTGTCCTCAGTTGATGAGGGGGAAAGAAAAGGAGAGTCTATGTTCATTTCACTTGGGGCTTATGATGTTTATTTTGCTTACTTATGCTCATTTTGTTTATGCCTATTTACCTAGGGCTTATAATGATGTTTATCTTTATGCTTTTATACTCATCATAGAATTTTCTTAGTAGTTCACAACAGCAAAACTCACACAGTGTCCTTGAAAGGGGTCATGCCAAGAGGCCCAGGACTTCCTGGACAATTAAAACAGCCAGGATACCCATTCATAAATCAGAAAACATGTCAAAAGAACAAGATAAGTCCAATTAGACCAGTTACACTTGCCAACAAGACTGGTTTAGACCAGTTTTGAGCAAAAGGTAAAGAGTTCACAGGAGGAAGACTCATTACTTCATCCCTAGAGACCACCAAAAACCCCCACCCTGAATTCCCAGGAGGAACAGCGCACGCGCAAGAAGCAGCAGCACGGGGCGGAGAAAATGGAAATCAGTTCCCGAGACTCATTATAATAACCCCACCTTCTCTAAGGAAATAATGTTTATGTGCATAAAAGAAAAATGAATATGTATAACTTACTTGCATATAAACCCTTTGTTAACTCAGCCAGATGGGCATGTTTTTGGAGGAGCGATCCCCCACACGCCCGGGCCTGGAATAAACATACCTCTCTATAACCTCACTGGATTATAGGGGTTTTATTCCACAAAACACAGCTACCCCCCTTCCTTCATGGCGAGTAACTCAGGCACACAGGAGGCAGCAGAGGAAAAGTCCTCGTCTTGGTCACAGTCTGACCACCCTGTTTTGGGGCAGAGAGCCCAGTGGGACCAGGACACGGGGCTGCCCCTCACACACTTGTGGCCACTGAGGTGCAGCAGCAGCAAACCCACCTCCTCAGAGAGCTTCTCCAGGAGTTTCAGCTCTTTTAAGTGACCTCATTAGACAATTGCTTAGATGTTAGCTGGTGGAGAAGCAAAAATGTACATCAGCAGACGAGGGTGGGTTCTTTCGTTGGTTGGTTTGTCGTCTTTTTTATTTTAATTTTTTTTTTTTGTTTTGGGGTTTTCTTGTTGTTGTTTTCTTAACTGCTGTGTTCTTACACAGCTGGCACAGCTGAAGGACAAATCACCCAAAGGAATCTTTCTGCTAAGAATTACATAATATCCTATTTAATATCACTTAAAATCCTAGGCTTAAATAAGCAAACTCAACTGAAACAATCAGAGAAACAATTTATAGGAAGATAAAGATATTTCAAAGATTTGCTAAAAGATACATAATTAACAATATCACAACAAAACAGTCCAGAGCATTCTAATAATATCACTTGTGTCCATATTTGAGTCTGTTTGGGCTTTGCAGTAAAAAATCATGCAATTAGTTTAAAAAGATGGGATGACAGAAAGGAAGCAGCCTTAGTAAAAGTCAGGGTTGAATTGTATGTTTACTCTTTTAATTAAGTGCTTTAACTTTATTATAATAAACATGGCTTGCTTATGCTTAATTTTTTCACCTGATTACATAAGGGAATGATATGGAATACTTCCTTAGCTTTACCCCCAGTTTCTAAGGAAGGCCTACAGACAAACTACCACACCTTTCTTCCAATAAAAATTAAGCATATAAATATCAATTGAGAATACTTACATTTTAAATATGCATACAGCAGAATCTCAGTGATGAGAACAATAGTAATCTTACTGTTTGGCCAAGGGGCAAAATTTCTGGGAAATATTTGTCAACTCAATCTCACAAAGGGATTCAACTGTGTAAATAAAATTATTATTTTTAATAGCAGCTATAAACCTCTTTTCTTAAAACATTCTAAAATGCATTAATTGTGTTAAGTATCATGTCACAGTACCACAAGTAGTATATGCATGGTAAAAAACAAATGAGACATTAAAATTACTAATTAGTAGTTCAGAATAGGAGATTTTTAATATGAAACCTTCTCTGAAAATATTATTTGATATTGCTAAATATTATATTGCAGAGAAGAGCTGATTAATGCAGAAACTGGGAGAAGACTATTTTAGAATATTTCACCAACAGATCAGTGTCTTTTAAGAAGAGAGATATATGCAAACCACAGATGTTCATAATTCCAAAAGATAACTTTGGAAGTGGAAGAAAACCTGTCATCTCTCTTAGGAAAAACACGATGTAAAAAAAGAGAAAAGGATGTTCCTCACCACATAAGCAATTTCAAAAGTTCATATCATAGCCAGAGTTAGTTTCCACAGATTTGAAACACAGTAAGAACAGCTACTGCCTTTGTTTGGAGCTGCCTATTCTTTGGCTGAATCCTTCCCCCTTTGCGTACCAAGCCAAGAACAACCACAAGGCAGTGATAGTTGATACACATGCTAGTTTCTGTTTTCATTTTCACATACTCATATAAAGACATGTGGCTTCGTTCCATAGATTTCTGAAGTGTAAAAAGTGTGTGTGGGGAAGTATCATAATTGTTGGTGTTGCTATAACAAAAAAATCCAAATCAGAAAGGTCTGACCTTGAATCACCATAACACATTAAAACAGGAATTCTACAGATCTTCCTCACCTGTCCAACCCTCCACCTCCACAAGGGTACATTATCCTCGAGCTTTCACAGTGTTATGCTTTGTTAGCACCATTTTATTTCAGCAGAGATTCTAACAAGCCAAATTTATTTTGTAAGGTATAGTTTTTCTAGAATACTGTCCGATTCTATGCCATTTCTATTGAAACATCTGCAATAAGGATTTCAGGTTTTCTAAACTGAAAAATGCACTATTTTGTTGAGAAACAGAGGAAGCTAAACCTCAGCAGGAGTCCAGGAATAACTAGTTCAGATCTTATTGCAAACACCAAGCCAATACCTTCATGCATTCAAGAAGATATTCACGTGGGAGTATCTGACAAAAGCAGCAGATATTTCAAATCAAAACACTTTTCTGGGAATGTATTCCCAGTAGCAAAGGACAGCTCAGCACTGAAATCATATTGACTCTTGGCTCACAGAATAAACAGGGCTTTATGCTATGTCAAAAGGAGAAATCCTCATGTTATTTGGAGACAACTTGTCCATCCCCTTCAGTGTGCACTGGACACACACAGAGCATAACCTAGAAACTTAGAGATTCCAGTTAAACTGCCCCAAAATCATAGAAGTTGCCATCTCTTTTACAACACTGGAAATTAAAGAAGCTCAACAAACGTTACATTTCCCCAGAACAGGAAAGTTTCGTGAAAAACAGACTGTTAAACTCTGCCTTGGGAAGAACCACTCAGGGACATTCTGCCCACAAATGTAGATGTGAACTAAGCCAGTTTTTTCCTACACATACATGCAAGAGATAAAACAACATTAATCCATGCAGCTACAGAAATTTGAATCATCAAGCAGTGGTGAGAAAGGCACAGAAGAAATGCAAGACATGAACCTCACCCAGCTACAGAAGACAAGAGTGAATAGCAAGGCTTTAAGACTTTGCACACTAAAATACGTATGGTAAGTATACCTTACAAAACTTGAAAAAGCTGGCTCTTCCTTTCAGCAGCTACTTATTCAAGTTCTGGAATACCCCAGGTGTTTGTTCCTGATGGAAAGCACATCAGCTGTGTCACCTACCATAATCACACCCAGTCAATGGATCTTGCAGGATCAACTAAGCGTGGCTTAGCAGCAGGATTTAGGTGATGAAATACATAACTGAGACAAAACATCAATAAATCTGCTTTCAAATGCAGTATCTTAATTAAAACAATTCATTGTCTGCTTTTTCCCCAGGTGCAATTATTTGCCTAGAGACAGCTACTGAGCTATCCCAACGCTAACCTTTCATCAGTGGGGGCTTCTCAAAAGCAAACAAGCCAATAAAGCACTAACCACACAAATTCCCAAAACACAATCAAAACTATTGATTATTCCAGTTCAATGAAGTCCTTGTCTATGTATTTTTATTTGGTTTGCCCACAGAAACTCATGAAGAGCACAAGTCACCAAATTCTCACAAGCTAGTTGTGTTAAAAGAGCTCCCTTAAACAATTAGCCAAAAAAACTTAATTTAGATACTAACAGGAAGTCTAAGCCAGCACTTCTCTAAACTTGGTCAAATTCAGTTGTGACAACAAACAAACAAGCCAAGGCCAAACTTCCTCCCATCACTGCAAAAGTGTAGAGCACAAGTACTTCAGGAACACCTGCCTCCTTACATCTCCAGACCTTCTCCTACAACTTTTGAAATCCTATTAAGAACTAACATTATGTACGTTAAACTCCTCTTTGCTCTAAGAGTAACTGACACCAAGTCCTCACCCAAGGAGGAGCCACTTGCTTCATCCTCCTGCCTTCACATCAGAGCTGCTAAAGCCCCTTCACATCACTTCCTCCCCAACTCCTCTTCCAACATTTTATTTTTCATTTTCTTTTCCAGGAACGCAGACCTACCTCCATCTTCCACAAAGTCATCCAGAGAGGGATCCAAGCACCAGCTCCTGGGGCAGCCTCAGCCTAATGTCCCAGGGGTGTGGGCTCACCCCACCCACCCCAGGTGTCCCCACTCCCATCCCCGGATCTGCTGCAGGTGAAATCCTGCCCCACCCACCCTCTCTTACACCAAAGCTCCTGTGCTTTGGAAGGAGGGAAGCAAACCCCACCCCATCCTCAGTTGTGTCTGGCATACAGCACCCCACTACTGGCAAAACTGCTCCCCACTTTAAGGGTATGAACTGCCTTATTTTATGTTTTTCCTGTTGCATAACCACACCAAAATCCTTTTCTACTCAAGATAGAAACGTTATATATGTTTAAGCATGGAGTGCCACATAAGGATCTCACTCACAAACCACACCTGGGACTGATCTCTCCCATTCACCATTAGAACGGTCCTGGTATTTATGGTGTAGAAATAACAAGCTGAAGTGGAGCACAAAAAAGCTCCAAAGAAATAAAAAATAGTCTCCTCTCACAGTACTTGAAATAAAGAGTTTTTTGGTAAGAAGGAAGTAAAAGAATAGGGAATAACTGAGTAGTGTTTTCCCTCTCTGCAGTGCTTGATTTAACAATAGTCCGCAATGAAAAATAATTGCTCAGATTAACACCCTTTCAACACCTTTTCAAAAGTGTATAATTAAAATAATGAGGGCGGCCTACAGAGGGGAGAAGGTGTTTTCTCACAATTTGATATAGGCATGTGCTAGCAGACTACAGATCCCAGGATTCGGGGAAGGGAGCTGTTCAGTATTCATTTGAACCTCAGGGTGCCTGAAGGAACCCAAGAGCTTCGGAGTGCCCTGCCTTGGACAGTGGCCGGGTCACTCTGGGGTTGTGCCTCTGCTGCGTCTGAGCCACGCCAGGACACAGACGGGGGATCTGAACCTGCCTCACCCAGTATGGGTTTGATTTTTCATGTTATCAAAGCTGGAATCCAAAGTAATTCCAAGGAAGTAGGCTGCTGGTGCCCTGAGCGTGGAGGGCACTGACAGTGTGGACAAAAGGGATGCCAACTTCCAGTTGGTTAGGAATGGTGGACCATGGGACATAGTACTGTGCTTGGCCACTCGGTGAGGATCTGGAAAAGCAACTCTGTGCCCACAGAGCCTCATTATCTCTCTGCTGGCAACTTCAGAGAAATGCTGGAGGTGCCTCTGAGGCTCTTGTCAGAAATCCTGGGGAGATTTCTTGTCCATGGGGCTGTTCACCACCTGAAGGCACCAACCTGTGCAGGGACAATTTGAGTTTTACTCTCAGCCATTTTAGAATGCTTGTGGAGACAAGAGAGGATTTTGTTTCAGTTGTAGAATGGCACTTTGGTGTTCTGTTTTGCTTTTGGATTTTTTTTTTCCACTGTACTTGTCAACAGTTTTTATATGCTTTCTGAAGAAGGGATATGTGAATTCTCTCTTGAGTTATGGAGTGTGCAAACACTCATTATTTTTATGTATTTATGTATTGTATAAAAGTGTAATGCTCATTTGGTTTGACAGTTTCCCCAATGCCCAATGAAAGATAAGCCAAAGCAGCATGGTTCAAAGCTGCTGCTCTTTTTGAGCGTACAGATAAATTTTAAAATAATGGCTTTATGAGTGGTGTGGGGTTTTTTTGTTTTGTTGTTGTGTTTTGTTTGTTTGTTTGTTTTTGGTTGGTTTTTGTTTGTTTTGTTTTGGTTTTGTTTTTTTGTTACTTTTATAGAGGGTGTAGGCTTGGTGCTGGAAATACAAACTAAAAAAGGAGGGAGTGTTGAAAAACTGGCTTTTAGCTGTTTTCTGATAGTGTGAATGTACATTCATTTCTGTAATCTGTTTTGATCTATCTATAGCTTCATGCGCACATCTCTATAAATATGCAAATATTTAACTATTTATCTCTTTAATTCTTCTTATCCAAAATGAAAACATTTAAATCAAGGTTTCCAGACCCTCAAATATTACAAAGTACCTTCACTGTATTATTTTCAGTGAAATTCTATTAATTTAGAACAACAGCCAGACAGATTTCATGATTGTGCCTCCAAAATTGGTGGCTTCTATCCCTCACAAAAAACAACTCACTCCAGACTCTAAAATCTAAAGCTTCAGACTTGAAATCATTTTTGTTGATGTCTGATGCTCATCTTTGGAAATAAAACCTTTCATTTAAAGTTCTGATCACAGTCAGTAAAGGTGATAGACTTAAGTAAATCTAAGGATTAATTGAGAGTTTTCTGTTAATCTGAGGCTCATCTTAACAAAGATGCAGAGGCCATATCTCAAACCAGTAGGCATTTTATGTTTACATGCTGCTGTGGGTCGGGTCACCTCGATGATCCTGCTTGCAATGTGCAGAAAAGCATTTTTGAAGTACTCTGGCACCTGTGCTTACAGGAAGAACAGCACCTTAAAAATGGAAGCTCCTCCTGCCCAAGGTCGATGGATATTATGGCCAGTTTGTCTGCCAGGCCAAGGAATCAGGAATTCAAATAAGGTCAGGAAGCTACTTGGTGTTGAAACAGTCGTGGAGCAGTGTGGGACATCAGTTTAGAGCAGAAAAAGAGCTGATACACACCTGTCCCTTCACCACAAACTGTAAAGCTGTGATAACTTCGGATAAAGAAACACCACACCAAACTCAAACCACATTTAAACTAAATTAAAATTAATATGTATTATGACAGGCTTTGATTTATGATGATAAGAGCATTTTATTTGCTCTGAAAATAGATCACGTGTGTTTGCAAGACTGAGGTTCTTTGTCTCAGTAGAAATATAATTATCACAGACAAATCTATAAATCCTACTTAAGACATATTGTGTATATGTGAAAATTATCAAAAAGATGTAAAAATAGCTTGTGAAAATCTAATTACTTTAAAAAGCAATCCAAAAAGTGGGCAAAACATCAGGCATATTCTGTCCCTCTACTTCTTGCAAATGTGTTCATTCAGCTTTGGGAACAATTTATAATTTTTTGCAAAAGGACTAGATTTCAAGTTAATCACAGTATTTCTTAGACAGTGAAATTCTTAATACTCTTAGATTCCTCTTTAGGCTAGTCTATTTCACAGTAATATTGATGTGTGGAAAATGTGTTTATTTTATAGCAGAGCACTCTTCTTTCTCAAAAGGAAGCCACATCGAAGTTTTAAAAGTCTGTCTTTTTCATTTCTGTTGTAGGGCTCATTGAATCCCCACAGATTACATTTACCACTATTTATGCAAACTATCTTGATCAAATAGATATGTAGCTGCATAACAAATAACCTGATAACCAAAGTTAGAGAGATTTACTTTCCAGAGCATAAATCTTCACACAGTTCTGTTCTTTCATTCAGAAAACACGTCCTATTATATATGGCTTATATCTACATAGAGATCCTCAAGTAGTGTAATTTCAGCTTTCAGGGTGAAAAACTTCACTATTTATTGAATAAATGGTAGGTGTTTAAAATTACCAACAGACATTCATACTCACTAACAGCTTGGAAGCCGGGCAAGTCTCTGTAGCTACAGCTGTAATGGGAAGATGCATCCACATTCACGTGATATTCATGGGCTCAAAATTTACTCATAGATCAAATCTTTGGAAATCCTATTAAGGGTAACACCTTGAGATGTCATGATTAATCCGTACTAGTCCTTCAGGAAATCTTTGTGTAGTCACTTTGAATGCCTCAGTAATTAATTCCTCAATGTCATTTGACTTGACTCAGGAACTTAATTTAGGCTGTGCTGGAAATAATGCTATCCTCCTCATTGTAGATATATGACCTTTAGGGTTAATTTATGCCTTTTCATTTTATAGGTCATTATATATTTTCATTTTTATTAAAGTATTATTCAGATTTTGATACTTTATTGCACAGTTATATACAGAGAAAGAAGAATTTAATTTTTTTTTTGTAATTATGGGATAACGTTGAAAAATTGTTCATTATGGATTTCTCAGTGTGGGGCAAAGGACAAATTTATATGATCCAGAAGATAATACACTGCTAATCACAGACATAGAATTGAGAGAAATCTGAGTATGGTTTCTTTTTATTAGTTAACATTTCCAGTCCATGAATCCTTAACCAAAAAATTCCTCCTTTGTACATCATATAAAACCATTATATCCTACATATAAAAATGGGAAATTACTATATTGATTAATACTGGCAGTTATTTTGATTGAACTTTGATGTCCTGCTCTGATACATTTCTACATACAGTATAAAACTTGTACCTAATTAAATACACATTGGAAGTCTGAGCATCTCAAAACCAAACACAGGCTTCTGTTACCCTCATTTCATTGCACTTAGATGCAAGCTGGACATTCAAAACTACTAGATCAGGGTTAAATCCCTTAATGATGTGGATCTCAGATTCCCATCCCTTAGGCGGTGAACCATTTATTTAAACTTAAATATTACTTGTGGTACTTTAGCTGACATCACACACACAAAACTAAAGAATATGCACAGAAAATAGGAATATGGGGCATAAAGAGGTAAAAAAGCCAAGTGCTGTTCATAAGGATCCAGAGTTTTTAACAGCAATATGGCTGAAATTCACAGTGCACACATAACACACATAATATACCAAAGTAGATGTATATAATGAATATATACACATTCACATGCAAACCCATAAATATATACATATTTAGTTTGAATACTGACACACAGTATATCTATACATATACATATAGTGTTTGTCAATATTTAAACTAAATATATACATTTATCCATTTGTCCATTTATGTGTGCTTGTAAGGGGAGAGAAAATTACTGGGGACCTCAAGTAGCACAGATTAGTAAACTGTGTTCACTTGTGATAGGAATCAGAAGAGAACAAACACACTGAATGGGAATTGCTGTTTGCTCAGACCGAAGCCAGTGGTGCAGGCTGGTCTGCTCTAATCCTCCTGGTACGATTGCTGCCAGGAGAAGAATCAGCCAGCTCAGGACACTGCTAAGCAGAGTTTGGAGCCGTGCAGGGAAGCTCTGCCCTGAAGCACTGCACACTCTGCTGGAGAAATGACCTGTGGTGCCCGCCCTGCTGTGCCCTGTGGTGGCAGGGCTTGTGGCATCCTGGGTGGGGAATACAGACCCTCTCGTGGCAATGTGTGAAAAAGGTCATTATGATTCGTGTCAGTGAAAGCCAAATGGGTTATTGCAGCCCCATAAAGGGAGCAAGTTGTGCTTATTACACCCCCATAAAGGAAGTGTGTGTAATATGGAAGAACAGTTTAGTTTCTCTTCTTCATCAAGGTAATGCAAATTATGGTAGAACTGTTTAGTTTCTCTGCTTCCCTATCAAAGAAATACTTGAATTATGGTACAACTGTTTAGTTTCTCTGAGCCCTTATCAGGGAATGCAGAAATTATAGCAGACAGAACTGACACAATAAAGAAACACATGTTGAAGACTGTTTAGCATCACATTGCAAAATGTATATGTATATAATGAATATGTATGAAGTCACTGGATAAACCCCCAACCTGTGCTGTGTTTGGTATGCGATTTTTGGGGAGCAAGGACTCTGCCACATCCAGCGCCCTGTTTGCTTTCACCATGTAATAAACTCTCATTCGAAACCCCAGTTGGGTCTGAGACTCTGTTTCTCACAAATTGGGAGGTAGTTTTTAAGAACTGATTTATTACTGGGTCTAAAGACATAAATGAAAATATTTTGCAGGGAACAAAAAAGGGAAAAATCCCCCAAAGAAGCAGATTTATTACACACATCCTCCCAGTTTACAGTGACATATTTCCTAGTGCATTTCCTTTCTGAGGTGCAAACCCCAGCTTTATTACTCAAAACCTGACTGGTTCCAGATGTGGTTTAAGATGACTGTATAAGCAGAAGGCTTTCCAAGAACTATGATAGTCTGATCCATTAAACACTTCCACTCTTGGTTTACTTTTTCTTCGTTTATAAACTTAGAGGAAAACAGACACACATGCTCATTGACGGGTTGGGAAATTAGGAACTGAACTTCACAAGGCAGCAGATACCTCTACCTCTGCTCAAAGATTTTGTGCTGCAGCAATTTCAGTACCTGTTCCAGTGCTGTTCTTTTTGTGAGACACTTTCACCCCTTCTAACTCAGATATCTGTTTGTGTGCTACAACAAGAGGTGGTGGCCTACATTAAGGATACTAAAGGAAGAATATCCTATCCTTTATATTGGGGAAGTATCCTTGATGTAAGGAAAAAAAAGTAATCAAGGTTGGACTGGTTCCTTGACAGAAAAAAATCTATTGTCTGGGTCCCCAGCCACTGAGAGCCACACATGCACAGCACAGGGTTGGACTGATATTTGAAAAAGCGAAAAATAGGTGTGAGTTGACCTGTAAGGACAATCACACTGGAAAGGGAACAGTCTCTTCTTTAAAAACAGCAGTAGAAAAACTGAGAGGAGCCAAATGGTGACACACTGCTGACTCCGCACAGACTATATCCATGTTTATTTGCTTTTCCTCCACACTTTTATTACATTTTAAAATTTATCTATTTCTATTCCATTGATTCTCCATAGCAGTGAAGGCTAAATTAATTTTGTTGTGTGGGTCATTTGATGTATCAGGAGACAAATTTTGCCTGTTAGACATGGTTTAGAGGAGACAATGCAAGTCTAAATGTCTGAGGTTTGGCAGTTTACAAATCAATTATTTCTGTTAGAGAGCCAACTGCTGCACCAAGTGGGAAAGAGATTATATCAGATTACTGCACTTTTAATTAGCCAATCGTGACAGGCAAGGTTTGAAGAGGAAAAGAAATCAATCAGGAACTGCCAAACTTGGTCAGCCGAGTACACAGTGCCATTATTGGATTTTAGACATTGTTCTAAAGCACAACTTGATCTCCAGGGCTCTGCATGGGGACCTACCTCACACAAGTGATCTATCTTAGAGCCAAAGGTTATTCTGGAGCAAATACTTCCAAACATTTGTTATAATTAGCCTCTGACAAGACCTGTCACAAGGCAGAATCTCATTAGAGAGGAAGAAGGAACAGAGCACATTCACCCCAGTGACATGTGGCAGAGCATCAAATGCCTCTGCACATGGGAAATGTTTGTTTGTGTGTGTGTAAAACACGTAGTGGGGAACCACTTTTGTGCACAGAAGAATGCATTTTGGCTGACAGAGTTTAGAGAAGCTTCTTTCACCTGTTCAAGGGACTGAGCCCACTATTTGCTTTTCTATCTCATTGACTTTATAACAAGATAATTCTAGTGACCTAGAGCATCCTGTTCTATAAAGCAAGATTTATGGTGTAGTGCCTTAGAACCTAATTCTCCCATGCCATCACCTCACACAGTCATTTGCTCTGTAAACTACACATACAGTGGCCTTACATCAAGATAGTCCCACACTGCACAGGGGAAGGGAAGTCAAGGTCAGCAGCTCGGCTCAATTATGGTTAAAAAACTCAACAAACCATCAAAAGACATAGAGCAAGTTTCTACATAACTGCAGGAGTACAGAAAGCAGGGTGTCTGGCTCTCCCAATGTGTCAATTGTAGGTTAAATTTTAGGAAGTCTCGTTGAGCTTTGAATTGCACATTGATGCCACTTTTGCCAACAATTCACCCATGGACAGACCACACCAATACCCTCACAAGCACCTCTGCTGACTTCACTGCTCTTCATTTCAGATCCTGATGTGCATCTCCTCTAGTAAACAGAGTAAATAGTAGCTGTGACACTCAGGGACATGGTTTAGTGGTGGGCTTGGTAGAGTGAGCTTAACGGTTGGACTTAAAGATGTTTTCCAACCTAAAAGATTCTGTGACCTATCACCCTTATGCAGCTATTTGGGTGGCAAGGACCAGGTAATGTCCTCTCAGTTTCTCAGATGTCTGGATTCTGTCACAGGAGGACATTCAGCCTCAGTCACAAAAACCATTTATTGATGTTCAATGTCAATTATGTGGTTGGCCCAAGGATTGGAGTGTTGATTCAAAATCCAATTAAATACACAATTCAGAAATTTGTTGGATCAGACTGACATTGCTCAGTCCTTTGCAAGAGAAAACCCTGCCTGGTTAATGATTTAAATAGTATTTCTCTCTCAGATATATATTTTGTTCTATAGATGGAGAAAACAGCTAAATGTTGCTTATTCTGGCATATTAACACACTGTGGCTTTAATGTTCCATTTGCTAAACCCTGAGTCCATTTCCACTTGTTGTTCTGTGGTTATATACATTCTTTTCTTTTACTCTGTTAAACAGGAAGATTTCTACCTGGGAAATTAAAAAAAAAAAAAAAAAAAAAGCATATTATATGATAACTAAAGCCACTGTGTGTCACTTTTGTGGATTTTGTGAACTCCAGTGCTTGATGTTTGGCACCCTGTAGCTCCACGTGGGGGTTCTGTTTTGTCTAGTCTTTCTTTGGGTTTCATTGATTAGGTGGGTGCAGCAGCAGAACTTCTTTGTCACTTCACTGGAAGCTGTCTGGATGGCTACAAAGTGGATCATAAATCAATTCTGCTCGGAGGACGGCTTGCAACAAAGTCAATAACAGAGCAGGAAAGCACACATGCTATCAGAGGAGCCAGATAGAAAAAAGGAAAAAACCCAGTACTCAAAGAGAAAAAACAAGAACTGAGCTGCAGCCAACTTTTGTCAAATATATGCTACAAGGCCACAGTCTTTGCTTTCTTCCACAACAGTTTTTTAATCCCTTGCCAGTTAACACATCACCGTGATGAGGATACATACTAAAGAAAGGATCTCCTGTGAGCAGCTGGAAAATAGAGGGTGTTAGTTCACCTTTCAAAGAGAATTTTCTAACTCTACCCTAGTGCAGACTATCCCCAAACTTGTAGGATTTATAATGACATCACCTTTGAAGAATATTTTGCTTCTCAATCCTTATTGTTGGTCATAATTTGCTTAATATTTATGTACTGACATCTGCCAAAATTATTCCTGCAATGCTAGTTTATATAGTAAAGCTGGAATAACATTTTATTTATTTAAAACTACTTAGGCAATACCACAACACATCGTATTATCATTGTTTCTGGCACTGCCACCTGTCTGTCACATCTAATATTCTTCTACCCAAAGTGCCCTAACCCTGACAAACCATCCTGACACTCATTAGCCTGACCATACATGATGATGGGGAGGAAAAAAGGAGAAATTAGTACAAATGGATAGAATTCTGTTAAAGACATTGTCAACAATTGTCTGTCTGCAGTAAAACGAGTAACTTTAAACAAAATATGATATATTTCAGATAAAGTCTTGATTTAAACAGCAATCATTTTCCTCCGGTTTAGACACTGAGTGCTGAAATCATTAGTGCAATTTGCCAATCTGTGTGAAACCACTAACAGAAGTCCTCTGGGTTCAACACAGATTTACATTTTCTTTCAGTTTGTTTTCATGATGAATATTAATACTCTGTGTCTCCCAGTTTCAAGTTGCTTATTTTTTGATTTTGTTCTCTAATGGAAAGGTTGGTTTTCAAAGGAAGCTTAGTGCTTTTTCTCTGGTCCCTTTGTTCAAAAGTTTAAGGGTTTTAGGCAATTCCTTTGAGAGTCATTAGACTTAACTAAGACAAATATGAAAGTTAATTAAAAGTTTAGTTCATTGACAGATAAAATAAAACTTTACACTTATTCACTCTGGAAAATAATGAGCAGGATTAGCTACCAGCTAATAAGTAAAGACTATGACAAAAATACAATTTAACTTTTCATCACTGCAGTCAGAAATTGTACATTTCGGGTTTTGTTTTGATCTTTGCTTATTAGCTGTTATCTCTCCATAGTCATTCCACACCTCCCTACTTGATTACCAAGTCCAAACATACTTCTGAGAGTGTCTAAAAACAACAGGAGTTCATATCATTAATGACGATTTTCCTTAGAAGCAAAAATGGAGATGAGGGCTGTGAAGGTACAACCTTCCCCCAGTGCAGCAACCAAAGAAAGAGAATTTGCTTTTCACTTTGCAGAGAGTTCTTCCCAACTCCTAGAATAGCCTAGGGGGAATTTAATTTTTTTGCCTAACAAGCAGACCACTTTGCAGGCTGATTTTTTATTTTTTTTTTGTGGACAATTCTACCTTTAAGAATTAACTCAGGAATTTGATAACTGCTCCAAAGATGTTCTGACCAACAAGTTATACCAATTTTTTCAGCTGAGTCCTAGGACAAACAAGGAA
Organism: Formicarius rufipectus; assembly: GCA_013399695.1. NCBI lineage: Eukaryota > Metazoa > Chordata > Aves > Passeriformes > Formicariidae > Formicarius > Formicarius rufipectus. The sequence goes on from VXAU01002749.1 coordinate 294,627, forward strand.
GTGAGAGACAGAGACTGCTTCTTTTCTCTCTCTGTAACTCCAACATCACTTTTCTGGGAACAGGACTTCAAGTTCTTATTAAAACCATAGAGAGTGTTTTACTTTGCCCTACCCTTTACACCTCAGCAACAGATTCTACCATCTTTTCTCTCTCAGTCGAGATGTGCCCAACAGTATCTGTACTTTGCCAAACTCTCTTTTCTTTCTCATTCTGTTGCTAATGTGTGATGAAGAGAACACGAATTTTGAATGTAGCAATTATCATTCAACAGATAGGTTTAAATGTTCTAAATGCTACTTAAATTCACAGAGGAAAACTTCTTTTCATGGTGGTGGGAAAAAGAGCAAAGCCATTGATATAAAGTAGAATCGGATTTTATATAACTATGTCTCTTGAATTGCTGTTGTGATTTGAATCTCAGTGCTTCTGTTATTACAAATCAAGATAAAATCTCTTAAAAATAGAGACTTTAATTGTTTCAACTAAAAATGGGTGTCACATATGTCATTCTACTGATGCTGATTAATGAAGAAAATCATAGACAAACACACAGACATCAAGTCTGGACTGAAAAATTCTCTGACTTGGCTTTGAATACGTAGCTCAAACCATAGTCTGGTTTATCAGGAGATTTTACTAAACTGCAGAATTGAATTAATTTCTACAAACCCATAATTCCTTCTAAACTTATGATGAGTTAGGATACATCATCACAGAGCTAGTTTTCCTCATCAATCTGTCTCTGAATGCATACTATGATAGGAAGAATACTTTGAATAGTGGCTTTGGCTGGAATGACAGGTTTTGCAAGTGATGAGGAAGCTCTGAACATTTATCACATCGTATGAAGCCAGGACAACTTATCAAACCTTCGGACTACTGTTATACTGTGAGAATTCTTGCAGAGCTTGCAGGTGTTTACCAAAAAAGTATAATTCAGTTGTCATTTCATATAGAAAAAAAACCTTTCTGAAACCTTTACTTGCATAGTTAAGAGTCCTGGAAGGAAGCAATGCCTTGACCCCAAGAGAGAAACAGTCCTCTGCTGTACTTCTACAACATGATCAAGGTACCCTAAAGACCACCAGCCGTCCATCCACTGGTTCAAAAGCTGTTTTGATGCAGAGAGAAGGTGCATTCCAATCCATTACCAACCTAAATGTGTTCCTAGGACAGTCTATTTCCTCTACAATGATTTGCAAAACACCCACTGACATTCACATTTAGAGACAGTAATGTTCTAGTTGGGAGAAAAACACTTTCTATCATAACAAGCAAGAAAGAGAAGCTTCAAGCCAATTAGAGAAAATGAACCACAGTGAGTCAACATTCAATAGCTCATGATTTAGAAAAGTATTCACCTTGAAACAGTCAATATGTGCATTACACGTGGATATTTAACCGAATACCTCACCCATAGTTTAATTAACTCTGCAAACAATTAGCAGTGCTTCAGTACAAAGACTGAAAATTCTCTGCACAGCTAAAGTGAAAATGCTGTCATCCTCCAGAAGTAAACACTGTGATATGGCTGGCTCCACAGACTGTGAAGAGATCCTTACAGACGTCCAGGGAATCCTGCTCTTATAACACCTACTTATTGATCTGTGAAAATTTACCAGAGGAATGAAAGTATAACAAGCTGTAATAAAAACCAATGCTCAGTGGCTGGTGAAGCGCAGAAGCTTCAGTTGCATGTTGACCAGCAATTACAGCATCCCACTCATTCCCTGGAAGGCAAATGAAGTCCAAATTAAAGTCATGAGTCTTCTGTGCATCACCCTAGATAACAGTTCTGTGTCTGTCTCTGCAAAAAGTGGAACATTTCTTTCACTATTCTCTGAACATTACAATATTGATTTTTATTTTAGAATTCTCTTTTGGAAGCTGGTAGCTGTGTTTTGTTACCTTTCCAGTCTCTGTGCTGGACTTTCGAAGTGGGGGAGCAGGCTGTGACTTTCCAAGGTGAGGGTTTCCCCAAGACCAGGTGTGGAGGAATATGAAACTGGATTATTAACAAAGAACTGACAGGATTATCTGCCAAGCCTTGGGAGGCCACCCAAAGCCAGGAAGGTTCCCAGGATGATAAACTTAATCCTGTCCCAAGATGCTGATCCAACCTCAGTCTCACCCAAAGACTGTCAACTTTTTGACAAGGTTGTAACCTCCTTGTCTCCTGTGACAAGAGAGAAAATCTGTTTGGCAACATCTTATTGTTCTTCTCTGCCTTGTGTCACAAATAATAGCTTAGCTCTGGATACCTGTCCTCCCATGACTAACATAAAATAATCCCTCAGTTAGCATGAGACATCCCCCATTTAGCATAACCTGTCCTCCTAATTGGAATAACCCTACATACAGCAAAACTTGGTTTTAATAAATGTTTTTGTTTGTTTGTTTTTACCCCAAACCAGAGAATGTGTTTGACTGTCACACAGGTGGAACCCCACAAGGAGAGCACAGTGCCCCTTCAAGGCTCCCTTGCTGGAGAGAGCTGAGGAAAAAGCATGACTGCTTTGCCATATTCCTCATGCCCATCCTCCTGCACATGGTGCTGTCCCCTGTGGCTCCAAGGCAAGGAGATGATCAGCCTTCAGGAGCCATACTCTACCCAGGGGTGACCCCAGGGACCCCTCTGGGAAGCTGCTGCATACTTTGGGGTTAATGTCACCAAGAAATATTGTTCTGAAAACGTTCCTAATGCCTAAATACGGGTCCACAATGTTGTGAGATAAACCCTTAGGAAGAAAACATTGGAAAAGTGGTGTGGGGCAGTGGATTCTTGCTCGGAAAATGCTAGGGGGAAGGAGAGTGGGAAAGCTGTAGAAAGATTGGTGAAATGGCAACATGTTTGTACTTCTGTTGTATTACAAAATCATGTGAAGCATGATTTCAGTCAGATCAGCAGATCTTAAGCATTGAAATATTACCTTGCACCAGCAGTTTTCAATTTTTATTTTCACTGAGTGTTCTTAATTATTTTCTTGGGAAGGTACATATAATAAATATAAGCCCATTGTCAGCTTTAGTGAACTTTGTGGTCCATCGTCAATTTAGTCTTCAGAACCTTTGTGTCAGAGGTTAAAAACCCTGCTCTTGCACCCTTTTGAAAAATTGATTTTGTTAAGGTTGGCACTTTTAAGGGATGGACTGGTTGCCACAAGTGTAAGGATTCCTTTCAATTTCATGACTTCTCTTTCTATTTAAATCTGTGGTCAGACTGGATGAGCAGAATTCAAGCTGTAAAAACCAAATGGGATTGGGGAGGCTGTAATAAGAGCATCCCAGTGGACAATGATATTTCTCCTACAAGGTAAATGCTGCATATCAGGGGGTTCAAATGCTACTGGGGAAGAGCACAGAAAGGGAAAAGTCAGAAAGTGCAAATAAAAAATAACTTTGGTCGCAGTAAAGCCTAGGTATTTATTTTCATAACAACTGATCTATAGGAAAAGCAATAGACCCTTGACCATGATGCAACAGCAAGCTTGGCTCAGTCTCCTTAACCTTTGCCGATTGGTTTAACAAGTTTAACCACATCTGTCTGTCTCCTGAGGACCTATGAAGACGACACACCAAGTGCTGACAAAGATACTGTGTAGGGCAAGAACAAGGTTTTCAAAATCAGTCACTGGCACATGCAGTATCTCCTTTGCCCTCACTGGCCCTTGAATGAGTCTTTTTAAAAAGAATGATATTTTACTACTAGATATCACTTTCCTTTTGTATCCCACAGCAATATGCCTCTCTTTCCCACAGAAACGTACTTATGGACCTGCTTGAAAGCTCCCGTGGTAGCTGAATTACAAGATCCTTAAAAATAGCCTTTAAATTCATCTTAATAAAGCAGGTAAAGAGGGGTGCTGAGCCAAGGGCATCTTGAGCCACTGGACCCCAGTCACTGCTGATGAATTTCTCCCTCCTACCTTTTACTTCTGACAAAAAAGTGTGCCATTTGTGTCACTATTTATCGAAATAAAGTGAAAACATTCAACATCTGAGAATAAAGTGAAAACAACAAACTACTTAGTGCTATAAAAAGAACAGATAAGGTGTTTTCCTTTCTCTAAGAAACTTAAGCCTTCTTTCAGAAGAAAATAACGAAAAGCCAAGAGAAATACCATAGCCCATGCTGAGAATATGACCTTGGCATAGTTGCAGAAAGTTACACAACCTGAATGTACTGAATTACTCCTCTTCTTCCTGAGTGGTTCTGAACCTTCTGGCAGCCTGAGCTTTACTGAGTTTGTAGCTGTATTTTAGTATGTATTTAGAGAAAGACCAAATTGTCTTTGAAAATAAGTCTCCCACTAAAACTCTAAAGTATTTGAACTTATTATTTACATTCTTTTTTATGACCGGAAAAAAGATCTGTGTTTATTTAATGTTACAGTTAATTAACTGACTTTCATTTCTTTATAGCAACCAATTGAATTTTGTTGGTGACTTTTTGTTTGGTTTCACCTCTGGTGATCAGGATAGTGATACATGATCTGAGGAAACCGTGGATGAAAACTGCCCTTCTAGGTACATCACTATCAAGAGGTACTCAGTGACTCAGTTTGTGCTCTGAGCCATTCAACCAGAAAAATACTTTAACAATATTAAGTCTCCATGACACTTCTCAGCTAATTATTTCTTTCAGTTCCTGTGGTTGACTGTTGGGGAGTGGGAGCCCTTTGGTGCTTGCCCATTTGCTCCGTCACCTCAAACCTCTGGCCATATGATGCGTTTCTGACAACTGCACTGAGGGTTATTCATACCAAAAGAGACCTTAACTAACCAGGGAAAGAATATAACAAACTTAACACAGTGCTGACCCCTCTACTAACCAACAGAAACCTCCCCCTTGTGTCATATCACTGGCAGAGGGTTTATAAATCTGTGGTTCTCCTCTGTACGCAGAAAGTCCTAGCAGAGTTGCTCTTATATAGGGTAGTGCATGTCGAGAAGATCAGCACAAGGGTTAGTTACAAATTCTCAGAAAGGTCTAGTGATCCTGAACTTTGTTTTAAAAAAAGGTAGTAAGGAGATAGGACTGGTTACAGATGTTGAGATCAATTGCAAGGCGTACCTTAGGAAGGTGGTTCTCTTTGCCAGGCTAAATTTTCTGAACAGATTCTCACATATTCTGACTTTGTACACCTGCACCAGTGAACCATAAATACACAATCTTGAGGTGGCTCTTTGGCCATATCAGGTTCTTGCTTTCTTTGTACAGACTTTTCAGGTTATGATACATCAAGTAGATTAGTTGGCTCCATATAAGAACCCTATCTTTCCAAAAATTAGTATTTCTTTTTTCCCTTTCTCCATTTCCAAAGGTGCAGAGGAGTATTGGAATTGTTGTTACCAAGAGCAATCAGGCATGCAGGATTTTCTCAAAGGTGAGGGCATCTCCTGAGTAAGGCACCTATCATTCTGAGGATCTGTGCTCATGCTTTATGGGAGTCTTCACAATAGATTCCTGGTATCCCAGAGGGAGGACCTGGAGTTGTTTTGAAGGGCACCATCCCTGCCATCTTAGCAGGACATTCTGCAGGCAAGAATGAGAGCACATCACCTGTGGTATAGATGTTGTTTGAACAAGAAAGAAAGGAGGAGAGAAAGGAAAGAGGGGGGAAGAAAGGAAGAAAAGACCAAGGTGGCTGGGAGAGAGGAACGATTGAATGGACCAAAGAGCTTCCTACAGAAAACATTTTATATACTGAGTTTGAGGAGTAGAAAGTTCAAATTCAGAGTTTGATAACCACTACTTTTTTAATTTGGGTCACTTCACTGTTACTTGGTGCTGGTGTGATTTGCCATGTTGTCTCAGAGGGGTGATGAGGATAAAGACCCAGTGCATCTCGGGAAAAACAGTTTAGCAGAATAGCCCTGGCCACCTGCTCAGCCACCAACTGTTCACACTTTTTCCTCCCCTTTTTTAAACAAATGTGCCAAAGGATATCAAAGCATACTTATCAGAACAGCAAAGTAATAAACTGTAACAAGGTGTCAGTTTAAATAGGAAATGTGGTGGAAAGATATATTAAAAAGGTTTGAAATACTCCTCTTGCTTCTGACCTTGAAGGATAAGTTAATCCCTCCAGTATTATTTTCTAGTTCATCAGCTTCCTGTGGCTTCCTGGGTTTTATAGCTATAGACACCCAAAACAAAGTCTCCCTCCTTCTGCCACCTTGAGATTTTGCTCTCAGACATCTTCTTTCCACTCCTGCTTTCATATCCTCACATCCCCCAACACCTTCTTCATGCTGGGCACACTCACCGGACAGAAAGTGTTCCCTTCTCTCCACAACAGCCATCCCAAAGACACTGACCAGGCTGCTTCCCTTCCATCTGTTGCCCCATCTCAGAAGTCATCTTACAGCTCAGACACTCCTTGTACACAGACTGGAACAAACCAGCCTAAACACACATCCTTTTTGGCACTCTCTTAGAAAGGGAGGCAGTTCCATTTGTGCAGACCTAGAGATTGGAGATATTTGAAATGGAATTTTCTGTTCTATGGAAATTCTTTCCTCTACTTTTGCCACTTAAATTCAGGATGAAAATCTGAAAATGTAATTCCTAACCTGGCAGAAGTTGGAGTTTTTACCTTCTTAACATAATTCAGAATATTCTGCAGCATATTTTCTGCATGGAATAAATCACCAGGTTGGGTATTTTTAACACATTGATTTTTTATTAATACAGAGGATTTCAAAAAAAGACAACCATCCTGTTTTAAAAATGTCTTTCCTTTTGGTTTAATCAATTTCTGCTACAGCTACCCTTATAAGAGCTTCAATAATTTAAATTCTGTTCAAGAGAGACACAAAACAGAATGCTTTCAACAAGATAGATTCCACTTTTTGTCATGTTTAAAGCAAAACCTATTATAATAAACTCTGCATCCAGCAGTCATGGGGAAGTTGCTAAATGTATACAGTAGGTTAAGATTGCCAGAAATGATAGCTGTGTTTAGTTACCTGTTTTCACTGAATGAGTAATCAGCATTTCTAAAAATTAGTCCTTAAATAGGACAGCTGAAATCACTGTCTGCTCCTTTTCGCTTTTTCTCCCCCACTCTTTTCAGCACTTTTTCTAATTTTCAAGGTGAAATACTTCCTTTTATTGAAGCCACCTTTAGACACTCAACACTTTTTGAAGAAGAGATTAAACTAAACAAAAGCTGCATGTTTAATGCAGTGCCATGGAGTGTAACATTCCTATTTTGATATCTTATCAAAGACTTACGGGGTAGAAAAAATGGTCTTACAAACTTTCAGCAGGGAAATGGAACTTCTCCTTGTAAATGCTTCAAAAAAAATCAGCATGTGACAGAATCATGGAAACTTCTTTGATTCCTGAGTGTTTGAGGAGGGTCCCCCCCACTGCATTTGCTGGCAAAGGCCACCAGTAATCCCCAAACTGCCTCATGCTGGAACAGCAGAAAGCTTTAGGAGATGGTGCAGTCTGAAATTCAGCAATTTTCTAGTTTTAAATTCTAAGTATAGAAAACCAAGCCTGAGGCCATCCATGCTGTACTCCAGCTGATCCCAGACCAGTGATGCCTCCAATTATTTTAATTTTTTGCAGGGGTATTTGCAGGGAATCTCCAGGTGTGTTAAAATCTCTCCTTTATGAGTAAAAGTGCAGTCTATACCTACACCATTCAATTAAAACATTTCATGGCTGTGGAAACAGCCACATTCCTCATGGGTACACCCAGGGCACGGTCAGCAACAGCACCAACATCCCCAGTTTTAAGTAGAGCCTGTGAGAAGCTGCAGAAGCACACTATCTTTCTTTTGGTGATGGTTTTTCCACATATTGATGCAAATGAAAATGCCATTGGCAGTCCTGTGTCCTTATCCCCATTGCTTCCCCCAGCCTATCAAGTTGCTCATGTGGATGGTTCCTAATCTGCTACGGAGTTCAGAGTTTACTGTAATCAAGTAAAAGTAAATTGGGTTAACAAAGATCTATTTATTAAATTCCTAAGTAAATCTGGCTTGCTTTGAGCCCAGCAGCCAAAAAGCTGAGTGAGAGCACAGAAAGCACAATATCTAGACAAGGGGAAAAAGACATCAGGCAGTTAAAGATGAAGGACCACAACCTCTTTGTTCAGGCCAGGGAAAAATATGTGTGTCAGAGATGGGTGCTGCCAGGTCTCTCAAACTCATTCTTTCCCCTCTGCTTCCAGGAAATCATGGATGTGCTTGCAGGCAAATAATTGCTGTTCTCCCCTCCCTCACATCAATCTTTTTGGTGATACAAGAATGCTTTCTTGGATGTATTATCCAGGTGCTTCGTTATATGTAAATAAAAGAATAGACCAAGAGGAAGCAAAGAGAGGAGATGCTCCAACAAATCTCAGGTCTCAGGACTCGTTGCAGAAATCCAGTATTTGCAATCCCTGAGTTCTTTCTCAATGCCAATCTTGATAATTTGTTTGAACAGAGGTGACAAAACTGCACGCTGAACTTGGGAACAATTCTGTGTATAAACTCCAGCAACAGGCCAGCCGCTGCTTTTACATGAAAAGTTGTCTAATTATTTCCTTGCAATTACACAAATTCCAGCATGCTCCCTTTTACTTTTTTTTTTTTTCCCTGACATTCATCTGTCACACTACCTGTCACATAAAACTGCTCAGAATTAAAATCCATATCCCTTTAGCATCTCAGCAAAGTGTCTCTGGCCAGGGCTCTTGTTCTGATGGATGGTACCAGTGACAGCTGTCAGAAAACACAGTTCAGCTGCTCACAGCTACCTTGAAGGGGTGTGCAGCATTAGGTACTGCCTGGAAAGAACCAACAGATGTATTTCTGTTCACCAGCTTTGTACTTGCACATGTTATTCCTGAATACAAACCTTCTAAATCCAATTTCTCTGGAGTTAGTTGTTCAGACATTAGCAGTATGATTAATAAAAACAGAACTGGAATTGACAACAGCTAGATTAAAACACCAAGCCCAACCATCAGAAGCTATAAATTGCTATAGATCTATTGACAGAAGTATGCCAAAGGTTTGGTCTCACTTGTTTTTAACACCATTGTTTCATTATCATGTGTCTACTGACAGAATGTTTGTCTCCTAAACCTTACTACTGAAATAAGCATAGATTTTATATATATATATATACACACTGTGAGCTGATTTTGGATGGGTCATGTTTTATTTTCTTCTTTTCTTTTTGGTTAGCCAACTGAATGTGCTTATTTCATGGTGCGCCTGATTTGCCCTTAATTTTTAAAGCAGAAGCAGCCTGTAGAGAGCTTAAATGACCTATGAGACTTTCCACCAAGTAGGTCCCATATCTAAGGATGCCCCATCAGGAATAAGTGGATTTGGGTAACAGCTTCCACTTTGCTTTTTTTTTTCTCCATTTAACTTTAGCCAAGATTAGACCAACTGCTTATTTTTATTGTATTCATGACATTTTGAATTTAACCAGATTGTTTCCCAATGAAAACAGTTCTATCAGAACATTTTCAATCGGCTTTAATAGAAACAATAAAATCAGTGATTCTCAAAATCTGTGGTTCAGCAACCTTCAGCTCCGCATAAGCTTTGAAGTATTGACAGTCCAGAAAAACACACAGAAGAAAAGAATGTTAAAAAACATTGGGGTGAAATATCTGAGGTCAAAGTTCAACTGAGTAGAAGAGGCCCCAGATGAGCACTAGTCTCCTGGCTCTGAGGGTGGGGCCAGGCACTGGTCAGTGATTTCTCTAATTAGGAGAGATATCCACTTTGTCTCTATCAATGATATTTACCTATTTAAAGCTGTGACCACACTTAAGGAGTCACATTGATGATCCCTTGAAAATCCAGGCTGTTATTTTATAATTAGCATGGTATATATACCTCCCAAACCAAGTTGTCTCAGCAATAGATTTAATTCAGCTGCTAAGCCTTGCCAGTCATGGTACATTTGAAACACACTGAAGCTGTTGATTCAGTCCCTGTAAATTTTAGCCTTGGAGAAGCTGACCACACATTTGCTTTGTGGCACTGCTGTATCTCCAGCAGGTTCTGCTCTTTCTTCTTGAGAAATATAATTCCTGTCATCCCATTTTTAGGTTTCTTTTTGAGTCAGTGAATAAACAAACCAGAAGTAGTCAGTACAATATGGGTCGTGTATATTAATCTACTCCCACATCTTAAGGTTTCTAACAAAAATAAGGAGGTGCAAAATGATTTCAAGTTAACTGTGCTTTTTCATGCAGAAGCAGAAAAATAACTGCATCTGATCAGGTGGGTTTTTTTTGTTTGTTTGTTTTTTTTTTTTTTTTTTTTTTTGTTTTTTTTTTTTTTTTTTTTTTTTTTTTTTTTTTTTGTGTTTGTTCGTTTTTTTTGTTTTGTTTTTCTCTTTTTTTTTCCTCCACCTATAATATTGTATAATGGATTTCCATGTCTGTTATTTAAGTAACCACAGAGCAATTAGGATATGCAGTGAGAAAAAAAATTATATAATTAAAATAAAATTAATTTGGACTGGATATGCCTGTCATGAAAATGTCATGCTGGAAGACAAAAAATTCTGCCCTGCTCTTCCATTTTTATTGTCACTGTGTGGCTGGTTCAAACTTTGGGAAGGAGTCTAGACTCACATTTCTGTCTGATAAAATCAAAACAGGTTTTTGGCAACAAATTAATATCCATCGGTGACTTTTTAAAATTTTGTTGAGATGATTAAATATTATGAAGTGATGAAAGAGAAATTTTGAAGTAAAAATCACACAGCTTGGTTTGGTTGCAAAGCAATGCAATATTTAAATGGTAGAGAAATAAATGTTACTTTGAGAGGGGGACTCAATTTCTTTGCAAAATTTATGTATCTTACATCATCTACTCATAAAACACTTATAAATATTAAAATATTTATACAATAGTTTTTGAAAGCTTCTTTTTAATAATTGTGCGGCCTGACTTTTATTGTTTGAAGATGAAATTGTGGGCTTCAAGGATAGCTTAAGCTTGCCTTTTATTTCTTTTCTGGATATGCCCAAGAACTTAGTCAATATTTGGTTGTATTTTTGTCCTTTACATACAATATTAATACACATAGTGTGTTCCTCCACAGAAACTGGAGTTTACACCGCTGTGAGCACATGAACATGAGAGAAACAAAGCCAGAAAGCTGCCTGAGTAACTTCCAAGTGACACAGACTGAGTTATTTCTTGTAATATATTTAAGTATTTCTCTTTAAATGGTAGGTTGAAAAAGTTTCCTTAATATTTTAATAAATTAGTTGAGAATCAAATACTACTCTAAGCAGCTGGGCTTAAATTTGGATTCTACTCAAATTAGTTGATAACAGATATTAAATAGCCCTGACAAGAAAAGTAGCAGCATTTTGTATTTGATAATTAGCTTGTCAGTTGTGCAATAGGAAAAGGCAATATAAAAATATATATCAAAGTAACCAAGTGCATTTCAATGTTTAAAATAGTTGAAAAGCAAGCACCAATGTGGGATGTTCTACAACCCCACACACCACCCGCCGTTTTCTTTATTTATATGAGGATTATTTTGAAGTTTTCTTTTGTAAAACAATTTTTTTTCCAGTTCTCATTTCAAGTTATGATAGACTGGAATAAAATTGTGACCAATCTTGGTCCAAGTATTTCTGATATAGATTTTCAATCTCTGTTTGCAATGCTCACTTAGAACTCTATTAACAAAATAAAGGCTTCTGGCCAAGTATGGATAAGATTTGTGGCCACAACAGGTAACTATAAAAAACAGTGAATTTACTTTTGTAAAAGGTGCTTCAGAAGCTTGAAACTCAAATTTAAAATTCAAAGTTAACATGAAATAGAAATAAAAATTAATTATCATGTCAACTTTATACAATATATTGAACATTATAAACTACTAAACAAAAGAGCCAAGTGAAATTTTGGTCCCTTTTTCCCCAGTGAGAAAATTCAGTGAGGTCTGTGGAGGATTTCTGATTTATTTCACAACTGAAGCAGATGGACACACTTGCTAAGACTCCTCTCCAAAGCTCTGTTGTAAAGACAATTAAATGCACCAGACAGTGGTATAGTGGCATATTTGACAGAAAATATCCTGCTTAAAAAACTTGTAGGAAGTTTTTGCAAGCTTTTAGTGGAGCCATGGAATTGAAGGAAGAAAAGAGTGAGAACTTTGCACTTATTTGTAGATAACTCCCTGCAGGTACGAGAAGCATCACTGGAAAAGCAGAGAGATTGTTTTAATGGGAATCCAGCAAGACAGGATAGGCTGATGGCATGGGCTGCTTGAGAGCCAGACAAGTGGCTGCTCTGTAATGAAGGGGAAGGTAATTTAAGAAATGATAGGGCAATAGCAAGAAAATGGGAAAAAATGTGAGCAGCTTAGAAATTGATGGTGAAAAGCTTGTACTTGATTAGATTAACAGAAAGAGAATCACAGCAAACTGCTTAGAGAAGACTTATAAATGAAGAACTAGCAGAAATAAATCTTCTCAATATTTTTCTGGAAGATTAGGGGGGAAATAGGGAAGATTGCATTTGTCAAGTATCAGCAAAAGCATACTTTGAGTGATGTAAGTAAAAAAGAAAAGCCTAGATGAAAATTTCATCTGTGTGCTGTGCTATAAAAGTCCATGTTTCAGTTCTGTAATTCAAGAAAAACAATAATCTGTAAAAGTTATATCTAACTAGTGATATTTTCTGCAGTAATTAAGAAAAAAGGTAATAAGATGACTTGTGGAAATTAACATTTAAAAACTCCACCCATCAGCCAGGTATTTCTAGGGGCAATGATTTGTAAACCATAGGAAGACACATGAGGCACAGGACAAGACTGCAAGTAAACCAATTGGGGAGAAATGTTGGGCTTGCTCATAAGGTTTGTAGATGGCAAACTAGGGAAAAAGTATTTTTGTACTTTTCAATGCCAAAATCTTTTGTTGTGACATGTATAACAACACTGCTTTGGAACACTTTCATACTCACATGCTGCAATTATATAGGAGGAGTGATGAGCAAAATAAACCAAAACTTTTTGAAGCTCTATCAGCCTTTAAACAGTGCTGATTTCTTGCTCATCTAAAGAAATATGTTGGCACAAACAGTATTTTCAACTTGTTTCACAAGTACTTAAAAATATTTTTTAAAAAAATTAAAAATATATTTACATGAACACATTTTGTTATTATCTTGATTTAACTCCACGATGATGTTGAGCATATTAATTCCAACTCACAAGAAACTACCAAGGAAAGAAAATTTGGTAACGTGAAGAGCTGGTATTAATAAAGCACTGATCTTTTATTTCTCTGCTGCTAGTGAAGGAATTTAGTCAGCATGCAGGGAAGAACTCTAAACTACACTGCTGAAGTTATCACTGGGTATTTGCAATGGCAAGAAGGTGTGAGGGACTAATTCTGAAGGAGTGGCATTGCACCAAAGAACCCTGCAAATCTAAAAGGTGGAGGGCCATAAGAATTCAGCACAAGACCATCATCACAAATACATTTTACTCTCTGCTGTTTCTCCCATCCAACAGAACTAGAGCAGACACAGGAAGATAAAGACCAGCTTTCCATAACAAGAGTATCATAAAGACCAGATATTTTCAGAGGCCCCACAGACTCCAGCTCTCCTCCTGATAGAGAAGGATCCCTGTTACCGTAGAGTTCTGTACTGTGTTATAATCTGCACTTGTTTGAAAACAAACCACAAATTTCATGATGCTGTTTTCCTTTAAACCCACATTTTATACATGCTTTTAGCAGGTTAAACTATTTTCATTCTAATAGAACACAGGCTGTTTCAATTTAATTGCTTTAGTCCAGTTGTAGAATTATTTGCAAGTCTAATTCTTGCTTGCAACTTGGAGAAATCTTGCACTGATAAACTGGCTTGGTCCCCGCATAAAATGAAATTTAATCCTCTATAAGGTAATGGAATAAGAAATTTCCCTAAAAATCTTACAAGAAGCCTCAGAATTTCAGCTTTACATAGGATAACTGAGCAATGTTCTATTGAAATGCCAACACCTTTACATCGTCACAGGGAAGGTAAAAGTGTCCTCACCCTTCCATATTTCATGGGGTTCCTGCCAGGACCTGTGAAGTCAATGCAGAGGTAGTACATGGAGTGGTGTTCCCACTCTGTCTATGTGCTCTTAATGGAGTTGGGCCTTCATGGAAAGAGTACTTTGAGGAATTTAATCTCATTTAATTTGGCCTGATAACTTTTTACAAAGAAGTTTTTCACAGCAGGACCCTTAAGGAGGTATCTTGGTGAAACCTGTAGTCATTTTGGCTACAAAGTAAATGAACTTCAATGACTTTACTGAGCAAACAAATTCTGCTTTTTTTTTTTTTTCAAAGCACAACTCTCACCACTTTGACTTCACATTGTACAATAGGTTGAGAGAGTGCATATAAACACTGTGCAATCCATATCACCTCCCGAGTCAGTTAACAAACTGCATGGTCAGCAGCTCCAAGATCCCACCTTGTGCATAATTAACACCAGTGGAGGTTAATTACAGCTGCCCATAAAGCTTCATTACAATCGAGCAAAGGGTAAAACTAATCAGAGCACTTCATTAAAAAAAAAAAAGTTATATAGTCAATGTAATAATCACCATACAACAGTTTATACTTTTTTAAAAATACATTCTGAAATTTCTGACCTGTTTTGCAAGCATTATGTGCAGGGAATTTTATAAAACATGTTGTTAAATCAGGAAGATAGGCTGTAAATACTGTAATCACTAATAGGAACAGCAGAAGCTACACAAATAATGCAAAGGAAGAACAAGTCAATGCTGAACCTCTGTCATCTGAAAAGAAAATGTATCTAAATTTGGTTGTGATGATGCAGGGCTTTTCACTTCACAATTACCTTTCTCTAAAGTGCAATTGCAGTGCTTTATCTATTAACCACCTTCTTCACCATGTTCTTCACCCAAAGATAGAGGATTTCAAGGTCTTACTATTTTTCCCCTCTGCCACAAAACTTGGCTCTAAATTTTCCAAGGAATGGAATAAAAATAGAAAATGTTGTGCTCCTTTTTGAATCCTTTTGAAATCCTTGGTACATGGAGCAGGGAAATGTTACTCTGGCAAGCCATTGAAATATCTTTAAAATGAATGTAACATTTTATCTCTTCACAGAGAATGAAAAAAGTATGAGATTAAAAAAGAATGAGTGGAAGGAATCTTTCTTGGAAGTCCTAGAAAGCTGGTAAGACTAGACTGGTTTCTTAGTGTATGCAATTTTTACATGGTTTTAATCGTAATCTGAAATTTCCAATGCCCGTAAAGTTACCTGGTTTATCTAGATGCAAGTTTGCGAGGTGCTGTGCCAAGGATTTCTCACAAAACAAAGTAATTTTGCATTTTTACTGACTTGTTATAAAACAAAAAGATTAAATTATTACTGTGCTGCAAGATCCTACAGTCCTTCATATTTGCCATTGTTTCTGTCAATGCCACTAACTTCAAACAACTACATTTTGAGAGTGTTAGAGCATACAGAAAAAAATGGTCTTGAAATTCTCCAGGAAAAAGGGAAATAACCTTTTGAGATGTGCTCAGCCAGATACCAGACTCAAACATATACCTCTGTCTCAGTGAATTTTGGCTTCTGAAGTAATTTAACTGGAGAGCCAAAGACCTAAGAAATCTCTCTGTGAAATACTGAAGTGGATTATTTGCAACATACTGAAGTACAAACATGAAATAAGAACATTCAGTCAGTTGTTACATAGGTCTTATCAAAGAGTACATAAATTGCACATATTTAATAGTAATGATAATTCATGACATGCTTAAAAATGACACCCTCATCAGGATTGATTTTTAAACTTTTTGTGGAGGCCTTGATAAAGAAAAAAACTGAATTCTGTCTTGCCCTTACAAAGACCAGGAGCTGCCCTGAGCCAGAGTCAACAGATTAGGCACAGGTAGTGCCAGGGAACGCTAGCAGTCCCAGCTCTCTGGCTGCTTCTTGCTCTTGTAAAAGCTCTGCTTTTATTTCCTCATGTAGTCCTTTTGTAATAGAATACAAAGCTTTATTCCATTTTTTATTTTTTTTCCCCCAGTTATTGCATTTCACGGAGGAATGGGTTGGGTTAGGCTGACATGCAGGTCACAGGGAAGCCAGCTTGTACAGAGCTGGAAGAAGTTAAACTTTTGGGATGAGGAGGTCTTTCTCTTGGTTGGATAAAGCATCCAGGAAAATACTGGTTTATGAGTTGGCAAAATCCAGAATAAAAATAGTAATGCTCATCTCGCTTATTGAAATTAAATACTTTTACCCAACCCAAAAAATCACTGAAATGAAATAGTTTTCTTCTTGGGGATAGGCAGAAAAATGCTTATTAAATTAAAAACAAGTACAGATTATTTTATATCTCTACAAGAGAAAAAAATGAAGCAGTAGAACACTATGGAGTCTCACATTTTCCATGATGGGAAACACAATGAGGATTTTGTTCTCCCAGTTAACATCTCTTACTCTCCCTGCATTCTTCTAATCTATTGGAGCTTATTTGTAGGAAAAGCAGATTTAATCCACAGCATTTGGAATTTAAGATGTAATTAACTGGCAAAGTTGCCACATTGTGTAAGGCACAGAAGCAACTAACGAAACTGTTAACAATTGCTAAGAAAATGCCTAATGTAAGCAAATGTGTCATCAAGAAAAAAGGAGGATTTGATTTTTACAGTGTACAATTTGTTATTTTGGTTTCTATACTTTTTAGCTGTGTGATGCATTCATATATATCCTTCTGCTTTCTATGTATGTCTCTTAGAAAATATTACAAAACCTTATTCCAAAGACTGACTATTCTCTGATGCTTTTCTCTGTCATTGACACTTCAATTTAATTATAACTTGCTAATAAAAGAGAAAACCAGTAAAACATAAAAGACCAGTAAAAACCCATATACTCCAAAGAAAGTTTTTACAAGAGACAACAGAAGAAGTAGTAGAGGTCCCTGACATTTACTGGAAACTCTAGAATTGCTTCTGGCCAAGTGAAAGAAGTGCAGATAGCAAGGTGAATAGAGGCAATCTAAAAATCTTAAAGTAAATTAGGCAACATGGGCTTAGAAGGTTACAATTTTTAATAAAAATCAAGAAAGAACTATAGCAGTGAACATTTTTGCAAGGAAATGGAGTACAGTATATTTTTAAAATAAATATAAATATCCTGTTGAATTGCAGTCAAACACTTCAACCCCAAATCTATTTTGTTACCTGAGGTATTCAAGCACTGAAAAGAATATGTTGTAGGTTTAGGCTTGGATAGTCTCAGCCCTTTCAATGGGCCTTAAAGTCATGGTTGGCTCAGATACCTGCTTGGCTTAGAGCCCTAATGAGTTAATTAAGCAATTTATGGTGGCTGCAGTTTAGAAAAGGACAAAAGCAGGTATTAAACCTTCATTTGTTTTTAAAGTCTAAAGAAACTGAAGTCAAACACAGTGCTTAAAATCTTCAGTAGGGAGCCACAAGGTCAATCCATTATGTGGATATGCTCACTGTTTCTTGAGCATCACCCCAGACCTGCATGGCCCAGAGCTGGAGGAGTCAGCTCCTGCCAAGGTAGAGCTGGGGATGTCCCTGCCAGGACAGCCCAGGCCCATTTGCTCAGGGGGGCTGCTCAGTGGAGCGAGCACGTGGATGAGGAAGAAGCAGAGCATGGAACATGACACTCCCCAGAGCACTGGAGGCACGTTCACCAGAGCAGACCCGTGGTAAGCCAGATGGACACAAGCTATCGATGGTATGGCATGGAATTTGTGCTCAACTGCCACCAGTTGCTAACTCACCTGATTTTGGAGCAAGTAAATTGTAGGAATTTGAAACTGGATTATTAACAAGAAAACTGGCAGGACTGTATGTCAGGCCTTAGGAGACCACCCAAAGCCAGGAAGGTTCCCAGGATGATAAATTTAGTCCTGTCCTGAGATGCTGATCCAACCTCAGACATACAAAAAAGACTGTAAACTTTTTGACAAGATTGTAACTGCCCTGTCTCCTGTGACAAGAGAGAAAATCTGTTTGGCAACATCCTATTCTTTGCCTTGTGTCTATGAATAACAGCATAGATCTAGATACCTGTCCTCCCATGATTAAGAAAGTAATCCCTAAATTAGCATGGTCCATCCTCCACTTAGCATAACCCGGCCTCCTAATTGGAATAACCCTATATACTGTGTTACAGAGCTTTAATAAATGTTTTTGTTTGACCATTACAGTAAATAACTATAATTTAATTTTAGCTTCTCTTGCAACTAATATTTCTCTCTCCCACCTACCCATTTGTGCAGATTTTGTTGTTTTCTATTATGTATTGTTTTTTATACTATTGTATTTTTTTTAAGAGTTACCAAACATGCACAAAAAAGGCAAACCCCATGGGCAAACTGGTTATAAAATTAAAATTAATCTAAATAGAATTTTATTCTCCAAAATCAGTTTTGTTCCACTGCATTTAGCAGTCTGACATAAAAAAAATGTCAATTAAGTAGATCTAATGGAAATTGAAAAACAACCTAAATACCCATCAAAAGGGAGAGGAAGCGGTTTCAGATGTGACTTTTTTATTCTTTTGTTTTTATCATTAAATAGCAAAAATTTAATAGGATGTTTTGCAGAATGACCAAAGTTATTTGGGACACCAATAATGCATAAAACTCATGCATGACCTGCCATGAAGAAAGCAATAACATGCTTTTCAGCGTTTAGCAGAATGTAGTTGTCTAAATGAGCAGTACTTTATAACACTGTGGGATGGTTTGTGAAATTTGGAAGACAAATGAACACATACAACTAAAAACTTTTGAAATTTTATAGGAGCGTTTGGTGAACAAAAGGCATTTTGAGAATTACAGAATGCACCACCCAGGATGTAAACCTGGAGAAAACATCACAGATTTTTGTGTGTGAACTGACAGGAAAGCCATAGAAATGGACATGAGCTCTCATAACACTTGAGTCATTTGGGACTTCTCAGCAATTAATTCTACCAACATTTCAGGGACTTTGCCAAAAATCTTTATATTCTTCTCTCTACCCAAAGTGCTAGCAGCTGCACTTTGGTGAGTGCTCTGAATGGATGGATTAGGTGTATTAGGGACACCCTGTCTGTAACAGGGTGGGTAGGAGCAGGGGACAGGGGGAGGAGATGAGCTTTTTAGGATAGAAAAGGGAACAGATATACTGAAAAATATTTGCCAAGGAATTAGTGTCAGAGTTGTCATCCAGGAGTGAACACGTGGCTGCAGGAACACATGGGTTTTCTCATAGCACAGGGACAAAGTCCCATCCAGAGGGAGTGGAATACCTTAGTCCCCAGAGAACAAAGTCTGTGAGGAGAACTGAAATGCTTCATTTCAGTTTAAACTATGCTTTCTTTTCCTGTCATAATGATTGTGTTTGCTGCTTCACCTCCCCTCTGCCCTAGGCAAGCTAGGAGGATTCCCTCTTTGCTGAAAGACTGTCATGAGCCATCCCTATTACTGGTAACTGGACAGTAACATTACCCAAGTTTTTCTTTTTATCTTGGACTCTCTATGGATTCTACACAGTTCATTAAAAATATTTTACATGAATTTTTGTAAGTTGCTTGCGTTTTTCAGTGGCATAGCTCTACCTGCTCACAGCAGATGTTTCAAGCCTGATCCAAAACTACTGATAGCAAGAAAAACATACTACTTGAAATCATGGAATTTTTAATCTGGTTCTCTTTCTTGTTCATAATTGTTCTGGAAACAAATATTACTAGTACTTCACTCAAAAACAATATTGATTTTTTTTTTTTTTTTTGGATTTTCATCCAAAACATTTTTCCTTTATGAAATCATGACAGAGGAAGAGCTATTAATTTCCTGGAGGGATGCAGCATACATTTTGCAGATGAGCCTGACTGCATAGCAGAAGCAGCCTTCAGTTTTAGATAAACAGTAACATATTCCAGGAAGATGATTTAAAAGCCAATTGTTATAATTTTTCACCTTTTTTTTTTTTTTTTTTTGACAGCCGCAGTGGTCTAAGCTCATTACTGGACTTGCCTATGGTGTTTGACAGCTCCCATTTACAGGATTCAGAGGAACAAAAATTCTTTGTATCTAACTGCACAAAATGGAAATGTTAATTTCTAGTTTCAGAGTCGCTCCTCTTCCCCAGTCCCCTCTCCCAAAAACTTGCTACATGCCCTGCAGAACTGGAGTCAAGTGACCTATGAACTCCCTACTCCTGAGAATTAAATTTTTAGGATTCAGCAAAACAAAACATGGCAAAAGTTATGAAACAGCAAGACTGTATAGCTCTTTCCTATGCCTCTTCACAGCCCCACAGGAGGTCACTGAGATCATACTCTTTGGCTTCAGTATCACCTTCATTTACATTTTAGAATTTTCCTTGTTCTGTCTTGGTACTTATCATCATATAATTGCCTTGCAATGAGTTTTGACAACTACTGTGGAGATGGGGAATATGAGCAGTAAAGTGGCTGCTATAGGCCTAAAAACCTCAGAGGCTGCCACCTTGAAATACTGTGCAAAATTGAGAGGAAACCTTCTTTGTTTTGCACCAGAGAACATCAAGCCAGCAGGGGGTTTATCTATCTGTAATTTTGGGGGGTTTACCCCTAGGTTTCTGGATGTGCTCGTTTGTCATCCCACATTATTTATGACCATGGAGTTTGATGCACAGAACAGAATTACTGTTCAGATTTACCTACTGGAAAAATTTAAGGCATGTGGTCTGTGACATCTTCCTGAGGAAATAGCAGAATAAATGAAAAGCAATGCAATGCTTTTAATAGCATTTAATTGGTAATTGGATGTCCTAGGAGTAAACAACTGCTAAATAATATTGATGGAAGGTCTGTCAAAAGATGAATACATTGTCTGACAAACAACTATGTGGGCAAATATTTCAATTGCTCCAGTCTAGCCAGACACGCTGTGCCTGAGTAATTCCTGAATCTGGTCTTTTAAATTGAGCTGGGCTGGTTTCCAGACAAGAGCAAATCTATCCTCTGGGTTGCACAGCTAAAGACCTCAGTGCAGAGCTGGGATTGTTGTTCCTTTGGCGATTTCCCATGCCCTCAAATCCTGACGTTTTATGTTACAGCATTGTTTCTGTTGCTGTTACTTTAATCCCCCAGACACAGCCAGATGTAGAAAGCAGTGGAATAACTCAACTGTGGTTCTGCATCATTACAGATTAGGATTCCAAAACTTCACATGTGGCACACATCTTTGCAGGACTTCGGACTTGCCCTTCAAATATTCGTAGTGCTTAGTCAGAGATAATCTTTGTATTTAATTGGAGTTTTCTTAGTTTGCTGCCAAAATTAATTGTTTACTATAATCTGTGCATTTAGTGAAGAAAACCAGTGAAAACTCTCCATAACGACCCATTCAATTCCAGATTTTGTTATGGACAATTATCATACTACGTGCTTGGTCTTAGATGGATACACAAAAAGAAGTCCTACTGATTCAAACTCAGTGGGACCAAGAACATCTAATAAGAACACTTCAGTAACCTCAAACATATACTCCCTTTGGAAAACATACATCCCCAAACCTATGAAGGTTTTCATTATGACCATATAGCTGCGTTCAGTGTGATTTTTTTTAAGGAGTTCACACTCGTGTTTGTAATTATAGTGTCTCTTCAGTACTAAGACCAAAGCATTTTACTTGCCTCTCAAGGTTACTAACCATAAATAAATACAAACCCATAACTCTCAAACCTCACTTGTTACTGTTTTAATCCAGGGAAGGTCAAATACAGCTATTGTTCACCCAATGAAAGCTAAAGGAGTTGGGCCTTTAAATTTGCCATCTTTTGTAAGACAAACCATTGAGAATGAGAACATTCATGTGGTTTGCTTTTTACCCTGTAAACCAACATGATATTATTTGAGTAAATGCACACAGCTACCTACTACATTAAAAAGTACTTCTTAATATTGCTGGTAGTATTTTTTTTGGCATTTTAAATTATAAATTAAACATTAACATAGAAATTTCAGTACGTATTTTTCTTGATAAAATTACCAGAACTAGCAAGCAGAAATCAAACCTGGACCAAACATGTTCTTGTACTTATAGATACATATCTACAAAAAGTCTTGCAGGACCCAAGTAACTCAAGTTTCACTATTAGAAGTTACTTAGATATATAATGCCTGCATGTCACAGACTTTCAGGAAGAGTTAATATACTACCCAAAAATATATGTAATTCTAATATTTCCTTTATCACAGAGATGTAACTCTTTGCATCGCAATAACATGCCGGTAAGATAGTATCCAGCTGGGATGCAAAATAATCTTTTCTTCCTTTTATTTTTAAGATTGGAATTAATCCCTGCATTAGATACTGACAGAATTTATTTTGGGGATTAAAATCAAAGTCTTTGTTCATAGGAAATTCAGCTTGTGATACAGACATGACACTAAGCATTATCATAAGCTAATAAAAAGACAGAGATAATAAGGACCAAATCAGTAAAAGCCAAATTTCAAAGGTGAAAATCCCTCACCCAGCACACTTTTTCCCCTCCCCTTTTCCCTAGTACCATTTCTGCTCTACTTTTGGATTCAAACTCGTGCCTTCACCATGTTATTTTAACGAGCCGATGAAAACCTGATAACCCCCCTTTGCTAAGGAGCCGGAAGAACTAATTGCTTTTTGTTCACTATCTTGGCTGATGGGTGAGAAACTAAAACCCAATTCATCCAGTAATTGCTACGTTCATGAAAAACAGCATCAAAGCCTTGATGCGTTTTACTGTTGTCTCTTGGGAAGGCTCATGTCTAATTCTTATGCTGATATGGCTCATAATATAGTCCTCTGACTCTTCTATTTGCTCCTGCAATTACAAGGTTTCTTATTCCATTGTGCATATTCCTCTGAACTCAGATTAGCTTAACTGAGCTTCCTTTGAAAACCTGCCTACCCATCAAATGCATCAGGCCTAATGCATTCTGCAGCCCCGCAAAATCAATGAACAGCACAATTTTCTGCTTCCTGCAATGATCAATAGGAGTCACATAATGGCTGGAAAATTTTTAATCATGACAGCCCAGCATCTAGCTGGCATAAATCTTCCTTGCATTAGAACCTCTCCATTTCCCCACTAGTGCAAATTTGCAGGTATTGAATAATATTTATGTAGCAGATACATTATGAAAAGCAATACAATTAGAACTTCACACTTCAGTGATGATAGGTTGAGATCCCAGAGGCTTGCTTCCTGGACAAGGTACTGGTTTTNTAACACTGATTTTTACTGCAACGGTACTTCCTGGTCAAATTTGACATAGCTCAGGAAAATGTGAATTCAGGTTCACCATAGCTAAGAATGAATACATTTCAATGAGAAAATCTGCCACCAAGTGAGCAGGTCCTGTCTCCAATGTATCTTGCACCTCTGTTCTGGCTCAACACATGGAGATGTAATAATCTCTCCCTTGGACACTTCTCCTCTAAAAATCCACCAGGGAAGAGGAAAATTCACTGGCACTGTCCTCATTGACAGTGTGACCTGAGGCACATTTGCTTTTTACTGGCTATAGTCAGCTAACATGGCTTTTGAGAGTGAAAGGGGTAACTGTCCTCTGCATTTCTTTAATGAGAGTTTAAAAATAAAGACAGAACTGTATGTAAGTCATGTGCATATTCCTAATTTAGTGTTTTCTCAGAAAAAGTACAAAGGAGACCTTTCTGTGAAAGTGCAAAAAGTACTTGGATGACTAGAAAGAGTTTCTTAATTTTGAACACGAAGATTACACCTGTGTTACGATATAGCTGTTCTTTTTACTGCTCTTTAAGTCTACAGATCTTAGGGTTTGCTATCAACAGGAGAAGAGATGAATGTCTGCAAGTACCTGAAACATAACCCTTCTGCCTGATTATGTACCTTGTGGGTCTCACCACCATATGAAAGCAAGCAAATTGCCTGTTACATACTGTGGCTATATAAATCTTTACAGTCGCGTTCTAGGAATGGATTTAATTTTCATGATTTGTCCTTATGTTATAATCACAACCTTGCACATGTTTTAGTGCCAAACCGTATTGTTTTATCCTTTCCAGAGTGTCACAGGAATATCTTTATGACTCCTTGCCCTCAGTGAGTCAGAATAATGATTGCCTGTGCCTTTGATCTTAGTGCAGAGGAGATTTCACTGGGTACAAATAGAAGTGCCAGCCAAATGTGAATGGCTCAAAACTTCCATTGGTAAATAGCATTCAAAGGAGTCAAAGCATTATATCACTGCTCAAGTCTGACACTTGCCTTTGCCATAAAAATGAGATATTGGCAGAGGAGAGCACGGGTTTAGACCATTCTTATAATAATCACAAAAACACAACTGAGAAAAGCAAAGGGTACATGATAAGCACTACATTACTACATTATCACAACTGTAAATGTCGACATATTTTCAGAGGTTTAGAAAGAAAGATTCTCTCCATCCCCCTAATTTTTGCAAGATTTTTCTAAAGGGCAAAGTATTAACTTGCAACTTTTAGTGAAGACACATGAATGTCATTACTCGGTGTATCTACAGGATTATAGAATGAGCCCATCAAATATCTACAGAGAGTAGAAGGCTTTTTTCTTATCTTTTAACATTGATATGGGGCAATAAAGAAGAGACAAACTCAGTGATGAGTTCTGTTGTTACTTCTAAATTCTCACCTGAAATCTAGAATGAGAAGAGAAAAGCCTCAGAGTTCCTTTAGTCAGAACATTGAATAATGACTTTAAAGTCTTTCCTTTAAACAAATGTACTTCCTGGCCAACAGTTTATATCTGAAACTGGTAATTCAGTGCTAGCTGTTGACTGATAACATGGGAAAGAGCAGCTGATCAAGTCATGTCACCTGACTAGGCACAGATGAAGGTTACATGGCCACTGCAATCCATAAGGAATTAAATAGATTTTAAAACCTGCCAATATAATAAAAGGAAGTTAGATTCCTGCAAACTGTATTGACTGCTTGCCAGTTGATATAATTTATACTTTGGTGTGAAACTCATTGCCTCTTTTTCTTCAAAAGCTCTTTGCTGTAAGTCAGGCTAACTTTTATCTTGAGAAACAAAACACACACAATATTAACAAAGAGAAATACAGTTGGCTGCCAATATAAGGATCCTCTAGGCCACTCACTGCAGACACTTGGACTAGGAGGGTGGTCGGGCATTTCCTGATGTCATTAAATGACTGATTCTTCTTGATCTTAAACTTTGCAAGTGAATGACTCTAGGCAGGGCCAAGATGATAAAATCTACACATTTGTTGACAGTGACAGAAGTTTACTACAATCTTAACTCAAGCTATATAAGAAATGGGCAAGATTAACACCATTCATACTAAAGGTCTTAAGTTCTGCCCATCGTCAATTATTATGCTGTGTAGATATGGCTCTAAGTATTACTAGCACTTAGAAAGGTATGTGTCCTTTTTAACAAGGTCCAATCTCAGCTTCATATCCTGTTACTTTTCAGATCACTAAATCATTCATGAACCCATGAACATGCACAAACATACACACACAGACATATATATAGTTGTCTGGGCTACAGATGTACTTAAAAATTATATATATCTGTCTTCTTTCTGTTTAATTTGCTAGGGATGCTTTAGAATGCACTGGTTTTCTCTTACCATCAAGGGGGGAAAAATAGTAACTGCAATGCTAGTTTAAAAAAAGTCTAGAATAATATGTTAAAATACATTGCTAGCATCATTTCTTCCCTTCATGCTCCAAGTAATCAAAATGTTTCACCCTCTTTTATGTTACACATTAATTGAGGTTCCATCGGAGCTGGAGAACCACAGTCTAGACAATATAAAACACCACACAGAAATGACAGTGCCTGCTGAAAAGACTGTTCTGCTAGTCCTTTATGTCATTATAACTAATTATGTAGGACCAAATAAGTCTGTAATATTAACTCAGCACTCAGGGGTTCCTAGAAATGGATGCTCCCTGTGATGCTGTGGATATTAGAAAATGCAGTTTCACAGTTTTGTTGTCAGCAGGGTCATGTGGTCTATTAAATACTGTCAAGTAGGAGAAAGGAAGGGGAAAAGAAAAGCAAGATTTGGTGATGTAGCTTGGCTCTCACTAGAACTTTCAACTGCTCTTTCATTTCTTTTGTAGTTTGTTAAAGACATATGGACAAAAAGAAAATTCACTGTATGGCCAGCTAGCTCAGTGGGATGTTTTCAACTAATCTCAATATACTGGAGGCAGGGAGAAGGTCTTTTAGTGACAAGAAAATTTCCTGTGAACACTATTCAATACAGATTTCCAAAAAATATTAGCAGTTTAAAAAGAAAAATAAAAAGTATTTCAAGGAAAAATAGAAGGGGAATATTAAGTACTTTCTATTTATAATTTTTCAGATTGCTGTGGGACTCTTTGTATCCAAATTAAATTGTATTCCAGGAATCCTAATTTTTAAAATAAAACTCAGGTTCTGGTATTTCAAATATTTTTTTCTTTATTGAAGATATTTTTTGAAGGAAAACATATTATTGTCAATAGCACAAAACCATAAGAGACTATGCTGAGTACTGAGAAATATATAATTGTTTTCTCCTTCTTAGATGTTTTGTCTTTGACAGAAATTGAGTTGCACTTTCAGTAGTTTCCAAGCAAGTAATGGGTTTCTGTTGCGCTGGTATTGTCAGGAGGGTTATTTTGTTGGTGGTGATACTTTCTATTAAACCTCAAAAGTTATGTTCATTTTCACTGAGCATGAGATTCACTAATAATCTGAAAGAAAAACCTATTTCTTCTGATAGTATATCTGTAATGTAACAGCAATTGTACTTGGTGTTAAATACCTGCATTTCCTTGATTACCATGTTACCATATTCCCAGGTGCCTTTTCCTGTTCCATTTCAGTAGATGAGGTTAGGCTTTGTGAACTTCTGGAAAGTGAGAAGGTACAAAACAGGTCCACAGCTACATCAGGGTTTCATTTGGTGCATAACACAAAGATAGTTTGTAGACCAAATCAGTTTGGCATAGAAGCTACTAAGAGTAAACCAGAGATTCTCTTGCTCCATTATCTCTTGGCCATTTTTGGGGGGAGGAAGAGGTCATTTGCCAACACAAGTGAAATGTCATCTAAACTTACAAAGAGCCCTGCTGACATTGGTAGGTGGCTTTTACAATGGATCAATGCATTGTGAATCAAGCAGGCAAAGAAACTTGTTTGAAGCTCAACTCTGAGACAAGAACAAGAAAGCAAACGCCTTCGTTCCTCTGTTATCTGCAGCTTCGTGTCTGACCCACCATTCATTCAGCTCCAGCACAGCTTTGTCCCCACCCTGCCCCAGTGAACACACAGTGTCCCCTGGTCCCTCTGCAATGCCCATTTCTGTTGTCCTTGCTCAGCACACCCCTCTCCTCTGACATCTGTCTTGCCTCGACAAGCCAGTGGTGACTGTTTCTAGGAACTCATGGTGATGCTGAGAGGAACACTGTCCCTCTGTCTCTCATGGAATAAACACATGGAGGTTCAAGAAACAAGCAGAGCCAGGAGATGATTGTGCAGCTCTGGTGTTTTGCATTTTCATACATTAGCAAAGCATCTATAAATAGCCTTTGAGGAACATAAACGCTTCAGTATAATGGGATTCATGTTTAATATGGGCAACGACTTCCCTTCCCTCAGGATCGCAATTAAAATGTTTAGCCAAAATTAAATGGCTTCTTGGGAAGATACAATGATGCAGAGCATAATATTTAAACAAACTCCCCATGCCTGACAGAAAATGGTCCTTTGCAAGCAAGCTCTAAAAGAGGGGACAACATAGCTGTTTATTATAGCTATGTATGCTGATAAAACACAGGCACTTGAGCACCAGTATCACAGAAGCTCACAGAAAAGAGGAATTTCTAGGGAAACCTGACATTACTCATTTCTGAAAAACAAAGAAGTAGCTGTCTGAGGCGAGTTTGGGACATTGTTTGCATTATTAACTACCATTGTGTTATTAGCCAACTCCAGCTTTGGCAAAACAGATTTTCATGTACAGAGTAGTTTGACAGAAATTGATGTCTACCTACTCTTTGAAAGAAACAGATCTTAATCACAGCACTTTCTATCCTTGCAAGATTCTTGGCTCTGGCTGCAAAGCCCTTGTGCAGAGATCGAGAAAGGGGACAAAGTATTAGCACAACACTTTTATGAAGCTCCAGTTAATCCAGGAGCTAATCAGGGGTCGTTTAGCTCTTAGCACAAATGGGAAAATCTCTGGGCAACTCTCACTTGTGCCCCTTTTCCAATGCCCAACAACAGCTTGTTACGGGTAATCCAAATTCAGACAATATGTTAGGAAGACCCCCAGGAGATTTTTGCCTCTCTGCTACCCTTGCATTTAGGAAGTTTAGGAGCGGGTGTTATAACACTGATTTCTTCAGAACACCTTTTATTCCAGAAGATGAGTGGCAGGAGGGAGTAATGACTAAGAACAAGCACAAAACTCCCAAATCCATCAGATATTCAAGACAAAATGAACTGTATTGGACCAACTTATAAGAATTAGTTTGTATTTTCCAAGCCTTACTTGAAATCACCTGGTTTTTAGTCACAAAAGATACTTACTATACAATTTTTTACTATTTATTTAGTTTCAGGCTTTCTATTTTGGTCACTTTAACATACATTTTACTGCTAGAAGGATTAAATTTCAACACTTTATAGCTATTATTGGGTCCAAGTGTGCAACAATTTATGATTGTTGAGAACATAATCGTGCTAAGGATTTTGATCTCAGAAATTCTTGCCATTCTAGATTTGAGTTTTGTCTATACCACTGCCAAGACCTAATAAGCACAGGAAATACACACAACAAATGGAGTTATTTCTGGTTTACCAGAGTATTTTAATCTAAGCACCAGGTTGAAAAACTAGTCTTTGTACTACAAACAAAGGATTTCAGGAGCTGTTGATTTCTTTTGTTAATATTGCCGTTCTATCAACATCTACACTGCCCTGGAGGTACGAACGTAACACCCAATTGAAATCTGTGAGTCTACAACGCATTTCTGTTTCCTCGTCTTGCCTAATCTTGGCTGCAGTCACTTCATGCTGCGTGCAAGCTGTCATTATGTATCTGAGGTTTCTGTCATTATGTATCCTTCTTTAATTAATGAGTACGGCCGTGGTGAGATACGTTCCCAACGCCAACTTCTGATTGACTGCCGAGCGCACCGACCACGTTGACCTCAGTTACATTTCCTTTCCAGCTCCTAAATGTCAGAATGCTCATAACGCTCTGGAGCCTTGGAAGTACAATGGCATGTGTTTTTGCAATTTTGGCTATCTTGGTTCCATTAGAACCAGAAGCTGGCATTTCCTTCTCGCACACGTCAGCTTCTCGTGGCTGCACGCTGTGTGGAACACGAGGCGCAGCTTGAAACCCGAGATCCAGCGCAGCTTCACAGCCCGTGGACTTGCAGAGCCCTATCGATCTCCCAAACCCCCCTCTCCACCCCGCCCTGCGGTGCAATCGGCATTGATAAGATCGGAGGAAACAGTGTCAAGCGAGGCTATGTCCAGTGCGGTATGAATATTCTGCTTGTTCTAACTCATCACGATGCCGCACATCTGATTTATGCTGGCACCGTGCCCTGGTGGCCGGAGGGGCACTCCCTCACTGCCATCTAGGAGGGGCTCAGTGATCTCAAAGTGCTTGATCCAGCACATCAAACCTTCTCATGTTCTTGCATTGAATCTTCAAAAGGGCAGCATTTTAAACTGTGATGTGGAGGCACTTTGCTTTGTTTTACAAGCCTTAGATCAATCTCCTTGTTTGAAATGCCCTTTAAAATACCTGTTAGAATATGGCACAACTTTTAATTCTTACAAAACAAAATAAATTTAAAAAAAGGTAAACCCCAACAAGATAGAGATGTTTCATATCTCTTGAGCCACTTAAAAGCCACAGGACTTTTCTTCCTGGTACATAAAACTAAAACTTCTGTACTATTTATGAAGGTAAAAAGTAATATCTCAAGAGATCCTTAACTAAAAATACTGAAGAATCATTAAAAATTAAAGCCTCCATTTTGAAATGAGTAAATGTCTATATAACACATTCATGTTCTGTAGTATTTTAGGCTTTGTCCAAGTGCATAACACATCCTTTCTTCTTCAAACTTTTCGTGAAATTTTCTTTAAAATCCATACTAATCCATGCAAGCTTCCTCCCCCCCAATTCTGGAAATGTATTCAGATTGTATTGCAAACACTTTTGTAAACTCAATCATCAAACACCTTACATTTTCTGTGACTAAACACATATAAAAATACAACAATGAACTCTGAGGGCAAAAAACTTAAAACCGCACACCACACTCTCATAGCACATGTACTTCCAAATTATTTTCAAAGGTATTTAAAGCATTACACAGTTTCAATTATTCTGCAGTCTTCATTAACAGAAAAGGAAGAATTCTACATGAATACTAGTGACAACCTAAACTGGGAATCAAAACAAAATAATTACATAATGAAAGGAGCCCTACAGCTTGCTCCCAACACAGTTCAGGTGGTCACTGGGTGCACAGTTTCCTTAGGTCTACTGAATATCCCTGAAGTTCTGCAACCATCCACGTTTTATGGGCTAAGATTCAGAGATTTCAGAACACAGATGTGGGATAGCAGGAGCAGAGCTAAATTTAAACCCAGAATCATCCCGGGTTGTAGCCATGACCTCTCTGATCTGACCACTGTTATCAATTTTATATAGAATGCACAGGCTTTGAGCACATATACTTCCAGCCTCCTCCAAAACAAATCCTGACAGAAACACACACAGACACATCAATTCCAGGGCTGTTTTGTGAGACACAATGTAAATACCCCATAGGCTGTTAAAACAGGATTTTCTTGGGCTACCATGAATTTTCTCTGAAAATTTGTTGTGTAAGCTTTTCAGTAGGAATTACTATTTACAAACCTCCTAAACATGCTATGAGAACAACAGTCTGCTTATTACAGAAAACACAAAATTCTGGAGGATCCATCAAAACCCATAGCTTCCATGATGTTTCTATTTTTTAGGCACTTAAAGTATAGATACTCTCAAATTAATCTTTATGAAGTGAAAGGAGCGATTTTTTTAGAACTATTGCAAGATGAGTTGGATATTTCTCTAATTAAAGAACAAATGTGGGGCTTCTTTGGTTATTTTTTTTTTTTTTTAGGTCATGCTCTGGCTGGGAGTGACCACAATGTTTCTAAGTCAGAGTTGTGTTGGGGGTGTGCTAACACTGCCTGTCCTGCTGGCACATGGACTGCACGACTCATCACACCATCCACCTTGTTTTAGACTGAAACAGATGGCAAAAGAAAAAACCGACAAGCAGGGCACAGTGAAAGTGAGATGGTTTTCCAAAAGGAGTAAACTGTGACTGTCAGATGTATTAATAATTCCTAACATTGCTTCTCCAAATTAGCAACTGTGTTTGGTTGCTATAGGGACAGTATGCAATCAGGAATCCGAGAGAACAAAGGGAGGTGAGTTATTTCAGCACCAAAGAGCCTAGAGGTGTCACAATTGTAAGAGAGAAGTGAAAGAAGGCACAAAACTCCTTGATAAAGATGTGTGCAGTACTATGTCAGTATTGGCACACAGCTGTGTTTAAACATTTCTCTCAAGCTGGGGTTTACACACCTCACTGTGTCAGGACCAGAGCACTCAGTGTTTGGAATATGGAGCTCACAGGGATGCGTAACGTGACTTCATTGGTGTAGATTGGACAGGAATTAAGCATTAAGTCAAAATAAAAAAATTCAGAAAGGACTACTGCCAACATAACTTAAGAAATACTATAATCTCCCACAGAAAATACTGGACTAATGTTTATGAATGAGCCATGACAGTCTGCTGAGTAATTAAAACAAGTTTACAAGCAGCCCCTGATGCCAAAGTGATTCTTAGAGTCAGTGCACATAGCCAGGTGATGAGCAATCATAGCTGCAAAAGGTGTATTATTGTTTTCTGAGGAAGTAGAAATACCTTTTCTTATCTTCAATCTTCTGTTCTTCTGCAAGAGTGACTCTTTCCAAAAGCTTGATATCAACAGAAAAAGAAATTGCTTTGACATCTTGGGTCCCCCACAAAAGAAAGCTAAGTCTACCTAATTTTGAATCACTAAATCATGGTTTGCACTTTTTCTAAGGGTCATGCCACACCTAAAAAACTATGGGTCTGATTAGGTTCTTCACCTGTTGCTTGCAAAAAAATTAAATCACAATTGTTTCCATCCCTAAAAACTGTAATGCCAATCTAGATCCTGTGATATTATCTATACCTTGAAGACAGGAGAGGAAACTGAAAACTGTCTCCAGATGATCAGCAGAAATAACTCCTAACAGAGAGGAGTAATGCAGATGGTCAAACTCTGGGCCCACACTTCAGCAAACAGAAGCAACAGTGACAGAATCAATCTATTCCTGTAGCTGTGCATAATTTCAAAATTCAAACTGCTTTTGCTGGCCAGAGAGGAAAGAAACAACACTGATTCGGGGGAGGTCTGAGAGTCAGGAGGCTCTTCTGTTCCCTCCATGTCTGTCCAGAGTCAAACTCTCACAGAAGGTTCTGTGTAAACCTGTCCCAGCCTCCTGATGCAAAGGGATTGAAATAACAGCAGATAAAATACAAAAGGAGTTATAGATACTGTTCTCTCCTAAACATTTTAAGAAGTGCAGAGTAACACCGTCAGAGGAGACTGAAAAAGAAAAGTTAAACTGTATATAGAAGTAGTAACAACAAACTGTGGATAAAAAAATCCTAAAATTCTACCACATAAGAAATCAGAAAGAAGAACCCTTCCAATACATGCATACTATGAAATTTAATTACTATTTTCTTGAATGCAAGAATTATTTAATCCTATGATTAAAGCCTTTATGGTGCTGTTTACTTCTTGTGTAAATGTTGTTCTGCTTACACTAGCATAGCATTCATAAGGATAACAACTTTGAACTCCCAGTGATTGCACTTAGTATTAAATTTACTCAACTGCAAAGCCTGAGCTTTCTTTGTTGTTTTTCAGTCACAGAATATTTGGGGCCAAATCAAGCAGTAGAATTGTAGTTCACAAAAAAAAAAAACAAAAAAAAACAAAAAACAAAACACTCAATTTTTGTTGTCGTCGTTTTTTCAGGCAGGTGTTGATCCTGTGTTTTCTTCACATTCTTCAGAGAGAAATTTGTCTTTGTTTAAATCAGCCTTAAAGTACTTCTATTATTTGGGCATTACTCAGAACACTGCATTTCCCCATCACACCTGGAGTTTACAACCTGACTGGCCCTTTGTTTCACATGATGAATTTCAAGCAGTGAAATGTAACTTCCTTTCTGTAGACATGCACACCTCCACAGAAATCTGTAGGGCAGACTGTGTTGATATAAGCAAAGATGACCATTGATTAGAAAGGTTGCAAGTGCAGCTCTTATTTAGAGTTCCCTAAAAAGGGAGTGTGAAAGTTGCATCCAAAACAGTTTTGAACTATGCTCTGTCCTGCAGCAATTCTGGGATCATTTCTGTTCAAGTGAGCTTCTGAGGAACTGCCTTTTTGTTTTATTTTGGGGAGGATTTTTGTTGTCGTCGTTGTTACTTCCCCTTCTAGCAGCATCACAAAAAGTGAGGTTAGGCTCGCAAATCATTACAGATTTTCTAGAAAGAATAGTCCAAGGAGGAAAAGAGACACACAGGAGTGATTTCCTAATTGGTTAAGTAGGATTTGACCAAGGATTTAGGCTGGAAAAATAGATGCTTTTCCCCATCACTGACTTAGACAAGCCAGTTAAGTTGTGTACTCTGCAGAGTCAAGAGAGGAGGTGCAAGTCCCATCAACCACACATGTTCCTTCTCTACTATTGACTTGAACTCTCCTTCTGTAGCAAGAGTGCAGTGTGGTGATGAAATAATCCTCCATCACTTGCTACAGTGAATCTAATGGAAATTTTCCTGTCTAGGAAAGTTATTAGGCACCCTGCTATAGTTGTTGGCAACTTAGATACAAGTGTATCCAACTCCTTCTGTCCTCAGTCTGTGACAATTCAAAAAAAGGAGCCACTGAAGGTGGTCTACGCTTTTCTCTTCCAAAGTCCCATAACCCAGGACCCTTTTGTCAATGCAGACCTTCCCATTAGTAAGAGAGTAAAAACATTCCCTTCTTGTGAGTCTCTTCCCCACCTGTCATACAATTTTACAGACCTTAGATTCTCTAGATAGCTGGAGCAGGACCCTGCTTTTGATACAGACTTTAAGGCTTTATCCAGTATAAATAAAAAATGGAAAGATTAATATACTTTACACGGGAGCAGGGGACTGAAGATGAGAAATCCATAACAAAAATATGCAGGAAGAATATGCTCGCTTATTTTATTATTTCCTGAGGGTTGCTACTCTCCTCCCTTCCACTCCATCAGTACATAAATTATGCTTGTGACTCGTTACATCCCTTGAATACCAAATCTCCAGCCGCCTTCCTTCTTATGAAGATCATGAGTTAGAGGAACAATAATAGCCACGTTCTTAGGCTGTAATAGCAACATTTAGAGGTATTTGTCTTTTCCGTTTTCTGACAGATCCATTACCAGTTCATTAGCCTTTAGTGGGTAGAGACATTCCGTAAACAAATGAAACTAACTCCATTTAAGAGCTAGTGAGCTAAATACAGCTCTACCTCTTAGCCTGCTAATTATACGGAGTGTTGCAAGTGCACACTGAAACAGACCCATCCTTTCGCTGCAATTTTAAAATGTCTCATCTTGAAATTTCTAAGAGCTGAGACATAAGAATTAGTTTTCTTTGTCAGAGTGTCAGTGGCTACAGCGATGTGAAATGGAAAACTAGTCCAGGAGAAATTTTTCTACTCTACCTTGCATAAGTCCATCAAGTACAAGGAATATGTATTTTAAATTAAAAAAGATCATTATCTTCCGCTTCCATTATATTCTCATGTTAAGGTGACAGACTACAAGCATTACAAAAGCATACTAGTTTAAAGGCTAATCTCTTTTAATTCTTAAATATAAAAACATTTTTTTAAACACAGAAGGAGCAGCATATGGAAGTCCTGTCTTCTTGTGTGTGATGAAAGTTATTCTGGAATTAAATAATCTAGTACAAAATAAACAGTCAGCATAACAGGTAACAGTATACAGCATGCCTTGTGCCTCTCCACGTGGTTTCCTTCACATTACATTCAAGTTCCTCCAGAGAAATCAGAAAGCTGATTATCTTCTAATACTCTGACCATAGAATCTTTAGGGTAAGTAAAACTAAGTTGGTTGACACAATGGGAGTTTTCCTTGGCTGGAATGGGGGTAAAAGTTACCCTCATCAGCTAGTGCACAAGTCAGCAGAAACACAATTTCCATAATGGAAAAGCAATTGGCACACAAAGCTAAGCTCTTATTGCTGAAGACAGTCGCATTCTATTCCTTTTTGAGTATTTTTCTTGCAAGTCCTAAGTTTCCATACCCCTTGTGGACAGTAAGCCAGACTGATTCCCAGAGTTTTAGCAAGGAGGCAGATTCCCTCAAGTCATTGAGAGTAAGGTAATTCCTATCCAGAGCTAATCTCAAACTGACCCAAAATTAAATAAATGGCAAGAAATTGCAAGTACTCTTTTAACATAACTGTCTGTTTGGGGTGAAGTTGTAGACAAGAATGATGATTCAACATGAGGAACCTAA
The DNA here is from genome assembly GCA_013399695.1 of Formicarius rufipectus. NCBI lineage: Eukaryota > Metazoa > Chordata > Aves > Passeriformes > Formicariidae > Formicarius > Formicarius rufipectus. Next base: position 330,360 of record VXAU01002749.1, read on the forward strand.
GCTTTTTCAGAAGACTGAATTATGTTTTTGGTGCAGTTGCTGGCTGTACTTTGACAAAGAATGATGTAAATGTCAGTGATACACATTTTGGGAAGATATGTTATTGCAGGGCCCTGTTGTAAAGTTGCTTTTAAGAAGCTGTTGTCTCTTTTCCTAATTGATCACAGGAAGTGCATCTCGAAGCAGCAGTGAGAGTCGGGATCAATGACAGGCTAGTTTAATGCAGCTCTTAACAACAACCTGCAGAGATTAGGAGGCTGTCAGAAAGATAACACTGGAGATTTATAGATTGTTTTCTGAAGCCATTCTCAGCTCTCATGGGTGTTGCTGTTGCTGTTATGTTGCTGTGTGCTTGGATATGTAATATGCACTCCCTTTATAGATCCGAGATGTAGTTCTCATTTATGAAGAAAATAGCATTGCACCTTTATGTGCTGCTCAACCCACAACACCCTGGGAGAGCAGCAAGGTGGGGGCGTGTCTGGAAGCCAAGTCAGTTAAGTAGTTAAAATGGCTGGAAATTTGAGTTATAGCCGCAGTTTCTTCTGTCACTTGAGTAGGGGATAATGGGCCTAATTCAGCCACTGCAACACCACGAAATCGATGGAGCAACATTATCAACAAATGAGCCCCCTGTGTGCAGAGTCGGGGCTCGGGTGCTGAAGTGTTTGGGTTTGAAGGTCCAGCTCTGAAAGGCAGTTGAGGTCCTTGGGGAAGGGCCCCACTCCATCAGAAGACGAGGAATGCCTCTTTTCTCACATTTGTAGGTTGGAAAGGGGTCAGACTGAAGAGTGCCAAACAGAAAAGGAAATAGAAGGTGCTCTACTGACACAAGAAGGGAGCAGTACCATTGATTTTCAGGGAACTAGGCTACCCTGTGCTGGCTGAGGATCCAGTCCCCTTCCTTCTGATTTAATAAGCCAACAATTCTCTTAGCACTGCATCAAGCTTTCCCCAGGCTGTTTGACTACTATATAGCTGCCTCTCAGAGAAAATATTTGATTTATGGGATTTGCCAATGCAACTTTAAAGGCATGGCATTTTTTATCTATTATGAATTAGGCAAGATTATTCATTGTAATTATTCCTGAAGATCATGTCACTTGTCGGTACTCAGAATGGTGCAAAGTAAAAATTCATTATCTGAATGGTCACTATTTGAACAGAGGGCACCCTGGTCTAGGGAAAAGAGAAGTTCTCAATGTGCAGGGAAAGGTTACTCCCTGAAAAGCATATAAATTGTTAAGATGAAACCAGTTAAACACCCCTTAAAGGAACATTAAAAAGACTTTCCTATGACTTTTGCTTTGTGTTTTTATTGTAAATCAGGTAGAGAGACCATTAAGATGAAAGTATAATATATTGGACAGTCTCAGCCCATGGATTAATGTACACTTTTTCAGCTCTGCAGAGGACCTTGCCATCATTTTCATAAATAAATGACAAGGACAAAGATGGACAAAGCTAATTAATTTAGTTTCTCATGAGCTTGGTGCTATGTACAAGGTGATGACTTGAAACCAAACCACAGAAGCTCAAGCCGTTAAAGTGAGTTGATGGGATTCTTGCCTACAGCAAAGCCCTCGGCAGCAACACACTAGCCAGCAGCAAGAAAGAACCTGTTTACCACTGGAACTGAGAGAAGGAAGGGTTCCTTTATGCTGGGAGGGTCTGGAAGGTGTATTGAGGGCATGTGTTCTTAGCTTCAGGTTAAAGTGTATTAGGAAAAAAATACTGAGAGTTACCTATGATAATCAATAAACGAGGCGGTTGATATTCTACAATTCTGTTAATTGCCAGTTTGCATATGTTTCATTATTGCTTTTTTGTCAATGTGCCTAGTATGACAAGTGTCACACTGTCACCAATTAAAGAACTTGATAGAATGATTTTAGAAGTCTAACATAAGAAATTGCTTCAAATGTCCATGTGAAATTTGGAGTCCATTTCAATTAAAGAGTAGAGAAAAAAGGAGAACAAGACATTTAAATACTATTTTTCCTATTTTTTTTTTTAATGAGAAGTATTGAACTGAGTAGAGGCACCCAAACTAAAGTGCACCTTTAGTGAAACTATCATTGAAAGGTTAACTGGAGGAAAGAGGTGAGCCATTGAGATTCCTAACTTACAACAAAGAAATCTCATTATGTGGACTCCACGTGTAGAATAATTGTTTCCACACACTGCCATTTGGATTAGTTTTAAGGCATGCACCTTACAAAGGTAACATTTTGATCTGTGAAATGGACAATAATACACAGTATTGAAGGATCTGAATCTATGAAGTTATAGCTTTAAAAAGCAATCTATGTGTACTGCAATGCACTTGAGAGAAGAGGAAACAAAAAAGGGTGAAACCTGTGGCCCTCAGAAAACTGCTTTCATCCTTATACTTGCCAGTATTCTTTCCCCAGGCCATTAGGAAACAATAAAAATGCACTTTGAATAATAAAATTAAAAGGAAAATCCTACTGCATGTGTGTGCCATGGTTTAACCCCAGCCAGCAACTCAGCCTCACACAGCCACTCACTCATATCCTCAGTGAGAGTTAGAAGGGTAAAAGTGAGTAGAGCTATAAAGTGGGCTGAGAGAACATTTTAACAGGTAAAGTAAAACACATGCAAGCAAAACAAAACAAGGAAAAAATTCACTGCTTCCCATGGGCAAGCAGGTGTTCAGCCATCCCCAGGAAAACAGCCCCATCCTGATTAAAGGTTACTTGGGAAGATGAACATCACTCCAACATCCCCCACTTCCTCCTGCTGCCCCCAGTGATGTGTGATATGCATGATGCTACATGGTGTGGAATATCCCTTGGGTTAGTTGGGATCACCTGTCCCAGCTGTGTCCCCTCCCCAGCTGCCTCACTGGCAAGATGTGGGCGAAAAGCAGAAAAAGCTCTGACTCTGCAAACATGACCCAGCAATAAGTAAAATACCTAAATTGTCACATTATTATATTCTGTTTCCAGCACAAATCCAAAACACAGCCCCGTATGTACTACTGTGAAGAAAAGGAACTCCACTCAGGCCAAAATCATCACTGTGTACAAGCACAGAAACATGTCTAAACACACATATCTAACATGTTGAATACTAATACCTCACAGGCTGGGCACTAACTGAAGAGAACTAGATCAGATGACACACTCAGATATAAAACAAATAGTGCAAGTGCCTTAGTTAATATAAAAAAACAGACTGATGTCCACTTCTTTAAGATTTAGAGGATAGAACAGAATAGGGAACACAGAGCATAAAAAAACCCCTAACAAAACCAAACCAAAAAAACCAAGCAAACAAAAAACACCTCACAAGACAACTAAGCCTCTTTCCTGGGTATAAACTACTGCATTTAAAAAGATGGGAACACTCAGTAAAGCATTCTGTATTAAATCCTTGAAAAAATCCATATGGCAAACAGATCAGAAGCAGGTGGAGTTTTTCCCCTCAGCCTTCCTTATATATTTAAAACAAAGACTATGGAACACTGCTCTAGAGCAGCTAGGAAAATGCAGTGGAGAAAGTCTACATCTGCACTGTATTTATATGAATTTGGCATGAAGGAATTCTCCAGGACTAGATAAAAACAGAATTGTGCTTGTCAGAGTGTCTGCCCAGGAAGAGGCCCTTCAGAACTGAATTAAAGCAGCAAGAAGTACTTTGTTGGAAGTTTTAATGGAAGATTTCTGTATTAAACACAGTTTTAGTTTAAGACTATAAGACTATCATAAGAGTTACAGAAGATGGAAAATGCATAAGATCAAATCACCCACAAGAAGTTCAGAGATGAATTTTTTTTTTTAATTGTGAATTAATTTTAACAGAAATATTGAGGGGCTCTTAAGGCTCATTGTATGCAATAAAATAAATACAGACCAGCATAAACTGATCTCTGGCTTAGAGTAGTACATATAACCAAGATAAAATATGTATTTCTGATGTATTTATTGACAGTGTTTCACTAGCATGCACTATCAACAAGTGACTTGGTCACTTTCATCAACTAGATTTTAAAAGGCATGTTACATCTACCAGTAATGGCTCACACTCATCCAGTCTCTATAGCCTAGTGTAAAACAATTTTTGCCCTGTAGGCACCAGCAAGGCATTTCTTAAGACTTGACTCTTCCCACCAAAGTTAGCTGCAAAATCAGGCCTGTTTCCATCAAAACAGGAAGGCATTGTTGTTTTGCTTTAAGTTTCTGTGACTCAGCTGGGCTGCTCAACATTAAAAGTGCATATTATTGACTGTCAGCTGAGATGCCACTGCAGAATGAGAAATACATTTGGCCATTTGATGGCAGTGTTAAATTGTGCATCGCAACGACTTTGTCAGGTTCAGGTTTTGCTCTTAGGACCATGCACATCTCTTGCACCTCTCCTTCTAGGGCTTTTGCTTCACAACTGAAACCTTTTTTAATATATAGATAGCATCAAAAAAAAAAAAAAGACAAAGGCTTTTTTCTTGTGAGGATTAGGCATAGTATGGATTAATTTATCTGGAAGGGTGGTGTTGAAAGTATTGCTATATAATGTCTGTAGATATATTGGTGTTTTGGAAGACTTGAAGTCCCTAGTGCACCATTCTGGATCGTTCTATCAAACAAAGAAAAACCAAAACAACCCTTGACTAATTTGGAGTCAGCAAAATCCTTATAAAAACCCACAGAAACATTAAAGGAACTTTTATCTCCCCATCTCCAACACTCTACATATCAACCTGTTGCAAATCTAGGAGGAGGATGATTTGCAATTCACTCCTGAACAGCCCCATGATACCAACATCTAGGACTCAAGACCAGTTACTAGATCTGAAGACATCACCTTACATAACAAAAGAGCAACAATTCGCTTGTAGGCAGTGTCTAGCTACATTTCAGATCTAACTACTGTCAGAACATCATTCTGTTGAGGAAATAATTCAGAGTGAACAATTCAGTTGCATATTTTACTTCCTAATTGTTTAATGCTCAACAGGTGGATTTTCTGATTTATTAATTTCACAGAATTACAGATTAATCAGCTCACAAAAAGGTTCAATTAACAGCCTGCAACATCTGAGAGAGAAGCTCTTGCATTCACAGCTCGTATTTGCACTGATCTCACTCTGCCTGAGGACTCCCAGAGTTTTCCCAGCATGTTGGTGAATGCAGAAGCCCCTGCAGCAACAGAGACAAGTTTTATCCCAGGCTATTCTTCAGCTTGAACCAAGCAACCAAAATTATTCTATAGACACGCTGAAGGTTAGAGAGTGCTCACTTTGGGCAGCTTCCTCCAGCATTTTCATTTCTCTCTAAATATGTGACAATAAATCCACTGGTCTTTTGCTTACAAATAGCAAAAATAGACCTCTCTGACTTTTCAGTTTGGACTATGAATAGAGGAGACAAGAATCTAACTACTGAGATATCTCCAAGTACATGATTTTGAGTTGGCTTATTTAGAGTTGCAGTGGGTTTACCTTTGTTGGCTTCAAGGCCGCCTTCCAGCCGGCCTCTCACTCCTCCCTCCCCAAAAAATAAGCAGGATTAACAGAAGGTCATGAGTGAAAATAATGACAGGGAGGTCAGTTACCTGTTACCATCTAGGCCAAATTTACTCAATTTAGGGACTAAAAATTTCACTTATTGACAGTTAAAATAGAGTTGGATAGTAAAAAAAGAAACAGAATTTCCTCCCATCCTTGTCTTTCCAAGCTCACTTCCACCCCCTCATTCCCAACTCCTTTCTGCCCCAAGCATCACAGGGACATTGGGGTGAGGGTCAGCACACAGCAGTACCTTTCTGCAGCTCCTTTCTCCACAGGGTTCTCTCCTGCTCCAGCGTGGGTCCTCTCCACAGGGCACAGCTCCCTCAGGATAAACCTTGTCTTGCATGGGCTGCTCCGCTGCTCCCCACAGAACTCAGCTGCCTCAGGAGGGATCTACCCTCTGAGCCACAGAGCTTTTCACAGCCTCTGAGGAAAGTGAGGAGACCTCTACTCCAGCATCTGCTTCTCCTCAGGCTTTGCTGCCTATTTTTTTTTTAATTATTTTTGGCTTTTCCCTTCACATTAGAGCACCTGCTTTTTACCCTTTTTAAATCGATGTCCCTTGAGGCACCACACTCAAGGGTAAGGACTCAGCCATGCCCTGTAGGGAAGTCTCTGAGACCAGCCAAGTGTGGTGGGGACAGCCCCGGCATCTCTTCACAACCAAAATATTACCCTGGACACCCACCACAATTCTACCTCAACAACAGAGGCACCAAAGTGCTCCAGAAAGCTCAGCCCAGGGAGCAGGATCCTTTGAAATAACCCAGGCCGTTGTTAGCAATATTGCACTCACCTGGTCATAATTGGAGCCCTCATTAAGGGGCAGGCACACAGCACAAGTGCTGTGGTTTTTCAACATAAACACTTTGAGGGGAGAAAAGGACCTGAATGGTCATGGTGGAGTGGGGTATGGTGTTGAGGAGTGCTAATCAGTTAATGAGGGGAAAATGTCTTTCTAACCTGGTGTTCTTAATACCTGACGTTTATTGGCTTAAGCAACTCTTAGTCCACTAACATGGAACGTGGGGAGGGGAATATAGCAATCAGTTTTCTCATTTCGAGGTTTTTCTAAAATAAACCTCTGAAGCCATCATGTTTCTCAATATCATCTGAATATTTGCCTCTTACTACTGTCCAACTTAAGTGGCTTATAAAATCCAGCTGGAGTGATCTTTCTAGTTGATAGACCACTTTTAGAGCTTTCTTGTTTTTCCTGGGGCACCAACTATAACCAGCTATCACACTGATCTCCAGCATTTGTGGTGAACATGGGAAGATATTGCAATCATATTAGCAGACCCTGAATTATTCAGAGCACTTTCTGGCAAAATGGTGCTGCAGGACAATGAAAATAAGGAGCAATTCCCATCAGATAAGATTTTTTTTTCAGTTGCCCTCCGTAATTATTCCTATCAGATAGGTTATTTGCTACGCAAGCTTACCTTCAAAAGCATGTTTGTTAAAAAGATGGAAAGGGGAAGAAATCCTTTGTAGGTTCTGAGCAGGATTAAATGTCTTTAACAAAGCATAATGAATAATAATAACAAAGACCTGTGAATTGTAATTTCAATCATTTTGGCTTGGAAATTAGAAGAGCCAATGATATCAAAATTACTCCATGTAGCAAATAAATAGGTATTTGACAATGCTGCCTATTGGTGAGTATTTCTGCAAATAACAGTTCTTCAATTTTAATGTACTTAGAGTACAGGAATAAACAGTATGGAAATATTGCCTTTATCAATATATTCTGCAGTTCTCTGAGAGAGGAACTGCTGTATCAATTCTGCTCTTGTATAATCCAAGAAAATTATTAGGGTTTTTTGTTTTTCTTTTTTTTTTTTTTTTTTTTAAATTACTTTAGTTGGAAATAGACAAAGAGAAATATACATGAACCCCATCAGGAAGGATGACTCAAGCACAGGAATCTGGATTTCTTTGAGTGATGGGTGGCAATTATTATCATGTTCTGTCCTCAAAACTGTGTGCAGGAAGGTGGATATTTGCATAAAATTGCATTGAATGAAAATTCTTTTTCCCCCCATCATATTGTTATCTGCTAACCAGGATTTTATGTAAGGCGTACATGAAGTTAATAATTTCTTTAAACTACTGTATTGTAAACACCGGTTTCTGTCAAATGTCTTTTCGAATGAAAACTCTGTTTCATTACAGAAATTAGTTTGGGGGGAACTGATATTTTTCCCCTCTAATGTATTCTTCTATATGCAGATGCCTAGGGTAATACAGCATTTCTATATATGTGGTTTAATTTTTCTCATTTCACTAACAGAGATAGGACAATATAGATGAAATGAATTTGAGAGAGGGTGAGCTTTCTAAGTTGTGTTTATACATTTTATCACTATCAACTTCAAAATTAAGTCGAATAAGGAGTTATACAAGCGTTTAGATATATACTGCTATAGTAACAGGAGCTGAGGAAAAGACAACGAATGTCATAGAACCTTAGTTTTCCATCCAATTTTCCTTGACAAATATCCTTTTGTTTGCTACACCCTGTTTGTTCAGGACGGTCCATAGGGAGGAATGGCAAGGCATCTCTCACTTTATCACTCTGACGACATCCTTTGACAATGTCACCTTTTATTTAAACCCAGAGAGTTTGCTGTAAGAAATCTATTTTTTTTTACAATATACTGTGTGGCCAAGGCAATTTTTAACATCTATTACTCTTGTGTATTGTGTTTGAAATTGATAGTGCTGAATGTGTTACCTTTCTACTATCAGATACTCATTGTTGGAGATAGAAATGCAGTGAAGGCCACTAACATCTCATTGAAGAAAAGGAACAGAAATCTGAAGGCTTTCCATTGAGGGACAGCTACTCAAAGGGAGGTTAAGTAAGCACAATATGTTGGATACTTCTTTTTCCCCACTGGAGAAATGTGTACCAAAGTACTTCAGAGCTCTCCATCAGATCACTGTTCTGCTATCAGTGCTGTAAACAATTTCAATAGGATGCTGGCTGCAAGAAGTGGGGAGAGAACAGAAAAGAGGGAAAGGAGGACAACAAAAGTAGGGCTCTTTTAAAGAGAGTTGCAATGTTTGTATTATGATGACCAAGCATACATATTTCTTTTGGATACAAATATTTAGCTCTGTATAGATAGCTTCTATTAATAACAAAGAGCACTGAAGCAACTGGACATGGGCCAAAATCCTTCCTGCATTTAAATAAATTGGACCAGATTCCCTGAATTTAAGCAATAACTCTGCACCAATGTACTTTATTTTCTGGTGAGTAAAATCAGTGCTATTTCAACATGTCCATCAGTTGTTGCAGAGGCCAAATCAATCAGACAGTCAAGGTAGATCTGTCTAGATCTCTGTCTAAAAGTGAACTGCCCAAAGCAGTCTTAAAACATGGGCTCAATAGCCTGGTTTTATTAGCAAATGAACCAGAGCTCCTCTCTTTGTAATCAGAGGACACTTGGCTGCCTGAGGACTCAGTGTCCTCCTGTGACTCCCTCATCTCTTGCCTCAGCCTGAAGCCTTTGGCAGGACCCCACTCTGCTTGGCTGCTCTGCACACAAATAGCCCCCTCCTGATCTTCCTGTCATTCCCTTTCCAAAGGGAAAAAACACGCGCACTGAGAACAAACCAAGCAAGGACCGTCTTTCACACAACCTGATTAATGTTTTTACAGCCTTCTCAGGTGTTAAGTACTATTTTATTAAATTCTCCCTCTATTAATATCAGAAGATTTTCTAAGTTAAGCACTGATTCATGCAGCTGAGTATTTATTGCATGCGTTTCTTTTTTACCAAAAATGTTTTTTAGCTTCTTAGGCTTTTTTAGTGAGAAAACTTTTTAAGGCAGAGAAAGTTAAAAAAAGACTAAAACCCCTGATGTATCTCCTTGAATATCTGTTTAACCCCATATTCTACCTTTGGGTTTCAGATCTATCAGTGTACAATGAGGCACCACTATGATATATCTCATCCAAGCTTATGAGGGGAGGAAAAGTAAATAGAACTCAAGTGCTAATTTTCATTTTCTCTTGTCACCACCTTTGTTCTAGGTTAGAGTTAAATGCTTTCTGACATCTGGTTACTAAATTCTCTTTTCCGTTTGTGTTTCTAGGATGTAGAATAATAATGTAGCTGGGTGTGGAATAGACACTGAAAATAAATAGTGATGAGCCTCCTGCAGTACCAAGTGAAACCCTGCTTTAGGTGCAGTGATAGGCTGTCACTGTCTTCCCCTGGATCACAGAGTGACAATGGATCTTTTTTTACTACAGCACTGACAGCTTCATGTAACTGAATTAATTTCAAGTGATGTCAATTTAATTCATTGAAATGAGAGCCTGAGATCTGGCTTCAGCCTCCTGCTGCTATATACGAATGTTGACAACAACATGTTGAAACACAAGCTCGACAAATCATTTAAGCATTTACTTAAGCCTGCCCCACTGCAGCAAAACACTTAAGCACATGCCTAAAGGTATAGACATGCTCAAGTGCTTTTCTGATTAATGATGAACTGGAGCCCAAGTGTCTAATTTCAAGACTAACATTGTGTCCTATTGCTAGATTGGAAGAATTATTCATTCCAGTACTATCCAGGGAGATTAACATCACATTTCACTTCCTTTTCTCCATGAATGCTGCTGGTACACAGTGGATGGGGTGGAGGAGCTCTGAAATATTGATGCACAATCCGACTTGCCAGTGAATGATGTCCTGAGTTCCCCAAAAGGCAACCAGAAAGACCTGACTTTGCCCCAAAATGAAGTTTTTTGTTTTTGTTTTTTGTTTGTTTGTTTTGTTTGTTTGTTTGGTTTGGGTTTTTGTGTTTTTTGTTTGTTTGTTTGTTTTTGTTTGGTTGGGTTTTTTTTGTTTGTTTGCTTTTGTTTTTTACTGTTACTTCACCATTTAAATGAATGAATCCTAAAAATCATTTTTCAGGAAATAAAGGGGAGGAAACTGTTAGAGTGCTTCAACATCCTGTCAAAATGTCACCTATGTGCAAGAATGGTTTGTGTTCATTTTAAAAAGAGATAAATGCAGAAAAACACATGACAATCAATCTTGAGCCAAACTCCTTACCCCTCAAAAAACAAACAAACAAAACAAAACAAAAACAAAAACCACCAAGCATCCAAAAAAAAAAAAAGTAAAAAAACAAAAATAAAATTTAAGAAAAATCAAAAAAACCTCCAACAACAACAGAACCTGACCAAAACAACAAGAGAAGAAAACAAAGGATATGATCATTGTCTTTGTTGTGAATCTTCATTTTCATCTCAGTGGTGAGAACAAGGTCAATGTCTCTGTTCAAAGAAGAATTCAACCCTTCCATTGCCAAAGCACCAGAGACAGTGTCAGACTTAATTGTCAGAATACTGTCTAATCAATGATCTCTCTGATTAGTGACCCACTGACAATACAATCAAATCAATGTGTTTATTCCAAGTGCTAGTCCTGATGCTCTAAAAGAGTGAAAATCAGGAAAAAAGTTACAACATTAAGTAACTCGAATCCCCTGCATACCAATTGAAGCTGTCATTTGGCTTGCTTATTTACAGGATTTGAAAGGTTTAGTTGACAACAGAAGGGCTAATAAACAGAATCCAAGTCATGTTTAATTACATCAGTTTTATTGTCTTAATCAGTCCATTGCACTGCACTCTAATATTATAACATTGTCCTTTTTTTATAATGGACTGCAACATGCATCTTTATTTATCTTTACCTAATTTTTGGTTCGTGTCTATTGTGACATTATTTTTGTTCAGTTCACACTCATAGCCATGAGGCCAGTGTATTAAATTTTCGAAAAACTGCAGTTTAGTTGGAGAGCAAAAACACCCTGAAAGCTGAATGGAATAGCAAAAAGACAAGAGAACCTGTAGTGTAATTAATTTTAGATGAGAAGGGAAAATTAGAAATGACAATAAAGCATTTAAAGCCTGGAGGTATCTGGACAGGAACTTGGAAAAGATTGTGTAAATGTGGAATTGATGATAAAAGTCCATATACCAGTTCTTGATTACAACCAGAGACTGTATAAAAAAAAATTGTAAGTTATGACTTAATCTATGCCAAGAGTACATAGATATGCAGAATCCTCCTGATAGCTGAGTTGAATGTGGGAAAGGGAAACTGGATAATACTGATCTCAATTTTAATTCACATTTCAAATGTTAACTGTTTTAATTATGTCTAATTGAAATGATTTATTGCCTTAAGAGGCAAGGAAAAAGACCTGCACAGAAATTCAACTTCTTAATCTTTGTGCTGTGTGTTGCTCCTGTTCTTCACTTTGTTGTGTTGAACGCAGAAATAGGAGATATGTCCATGTTATGCCTCTGCACACCTAACTTTCTGAGCTGAGTTGAATCATGATATAAAGAGAGATGAAATAGTGTCCACAGTGGAAATGATGTGAAAAGGTGAACCATTTAAAGGTGAACTGACACCATTCTTTAAAATAAACACAGCTCAAGTTCCTAAACTAGGACTAGGGATGTAAGCTGTAAATACATACAGTTCAAAAATATTCTGTAAATAAAGTTTCCTTATTTAACTGAAAAACTTTATTTTGGAGTTCATTTTTTTACATGACCCTAGGAAATGCTGTTACCATCACCCAAGGATTCTTCCTGTATTTTATAACTAAACCTCCCCAGGGACATCAATGAAGAAGGGACCTATGGATCCATATCATAGAGAAGTGAACTGGCTGCCAACCTGCCCCAATTGCTGTCTTCTCATTGCTCTTGGCAAAGGAAACTGAATTTTTGTGAGAGCTTCAGTGGACAGACAGAGTGGGATACTCTGGGTAAGGCAGCCTCTAGCTCAGTGTCTGAGATGATGGCTATCAATATGAAGACAAGCAAATAGAATCGCTGTTTCCCCTTCCCCTGGAGGAGGCTCAGTGCAATTGTACACTTGCAGGGCTTCTGGGGAACATAGAAAGTCTTCCAGAATAAAATCAGTATTCAGAAACCACAGAAGTAACCTCTGGAGGTCAACCTGGACCAAGCCTCAGGTCAAAACTGGATCTCATTACATTATTTTTTTTGAGTGGCCAACAATGACTTTTCTGAATGACTATGTGTCCCTGGTTGCCCATCACCCCAGCATCAAACCTTCATGTCTCAGCAGTGTGGTGGGGCAGCTCCAAAAGAACATTCCCAGCTCTCCAAAAGCAAGTGGGTCTGCCTCTCCATAACATCATCCCCTGGCTGGCTTGGGGAAAAGTGACAGCCAGGTCTCCAGGGCTCAGAGGGATTTTATTTCTGGTCTTCAAAGGGTATTTGTCCTACAAAACCCTGTTCAAATTCAAAAGCTGGTGTTGGCTAAACATATTGAGTATTGAAATTTATTCTATTGGCCTCTTGACTGCACATCTGCCTATTAAATAAAAAAATTTTAAAAAACGTAATTATTTCAGTAAGAATATCCATTGTCATTAGTGTCGATGAATTTGTTGATTGAAATATGCTTAGAGCCAAACAAAACAAAACAAAAAAAACAAACTAAGGAAGAATGATTTTCTAGTGCAATTTTTAAGACTCTTCACAAAGGAATGGAGGTGAAAAAGCAATTGCAGTAGCTTTGTATGTGGTACATAACTGACCGGAGGGAAAGCAGCCTGCCAGAAACCTCTCACGAGGACTAACTATCACATAAATTCCTGTGTTTGAGTTGATGCTTGCAGACAAGCAAAGGCTGATGTCAAAGTTCTGAAGGCCAAATTAAGACAAAGTTCTTCTAGGTTTCTTTGAAGAGCAAAACATTTTGGACTATCTTTCAGTTCCTGTAACTCCAGTCTCCTTGACAGCCTATTATTTGTTCAGTCATTACATTCTCTTGATTCTTTCTGACAAAATTATCAAACACCCCACTGGGACAACAGCCAAAAAAGCATTCACCTTTATACAAAGGGCCAAATCTTGATAAAGAATGCACAGCTGGAGTAAATGAACAGCTTGGTTAGAAAAGAGAGCTAAATGGAGTTTTCTGCTGCACCTTGGCACAGCTGGTGCAAATCCAAACCATAGGAACTACAGCATATAGGGAGAAAGGAAATATACAGCTCAGCAGTGCAGGTTTGTACCCACATTAACCCTCCTATACAAATAGCCACGGTAGAGCTTAGATTCTTTATACAGAGGTGTGCTTTTATCCTTCCTTTATTGGCTCTCTATTGTCTATTCCTCCAGAAGGCAGTATTTCTGTACTTGTATCTTGTTCACAGCTGCACTGGGATCAGCATTAATCCTTATTCATCAATGGATGCAGCATAGTCAGTTATTGTAGCAATTTACTTTTTGTTGCTTTTGGTCTTCTTACTACTCATTACTTTTTATATGCTTATTGTTTTTTATTTTATTGTAATTATTGCTCAACTTTTCACGGTTTTCATTTTAATGACCTGAGGTTCCTTCTTTTGCATGTTTAGAGCTCCAAGTTTCCAACTTCTTTCTGCATTGTGTTCAGACCTGTTATGGTGCATCAAAACAGATACGACCAGTGTGCATCCTCCTATCAGTTTCTGAAGAATTCAAACTCTTGGAGATGAATGTCATGAGCTTTGATATCCATCCCATAGGTAGATATAATGATTAGATGTGCCTTTCCATTTTCCTGGTGTCTGCGATGGCTGCTCCAGCACACTATGTACTACGCAAACACATCATAACTTGCGCCATGATTCCATCTTAGTTCAAGCAGAACAGTTGTCCCAAAAATGTACCTCTTTGCTGTAGCACACTTGTGTTCCTTAATCAATTGCAGTGCAGTCATTACATAGCTGATCTATAACTGGTTTATTTATCTTTATGCATGTATAAATGAGTATATCTGTTGGTACACACGTGCAAAAACACATCTCACAGGCCAAGGAACAACTGAAAATGGGAAGTCCCTTAAGAGGCAACCCCTGAGAGTGAAGGAGGAGAGAGAAGTAAGAAAGTGAATACAAGTGTGTAGGAATTTATTTGGTTTTACTGGAACATTTGGAGCCTTGTTTTATAAGCTCCCAAAATAGCATGGAAGCATTTCTTATTATTCAGACAAAAGAGGTAGTTTAGGTCAGTGCAACTACCAAGCTTTCCACCACTGAGACAGAATTCCAAAACTGTCACTTTCCTTTTCACAGGGTAAAATTCTTCTGCCGTACATTCTAAGAAATATGATTCACCTTGTAAAAGGCAACAGTCTGTCAGCTCTAGGTTCAGGTACCTGCTTATCTCAACTGCTAGTGATTTTCCCCAAGTACAGGAGTGCAGGCAGATAAGGAGAAGTGTCAGCATACTACAAATACACCATCATCTCCTGTTGAGACAGACAAACTAGAAACACGAGCTCTTTTAACCTGAAACAAGCATTACATTGGCCATTATGAAGATGGGTTTTTAAATTGAAGGATTACTGTTGGTTACTGATTACTTTGTGAACAAGATTATTTAGTGGACTTGGCAATCCTCTAACTAATTAATTTTTTGGGATTCGGAAGTCATTTTCAAATAATGCAAAAGGGGATGTTAATAAATATCAAAGCATCTTCTCTCTGTAGAAAATTTAAATCTTAAATCAAGATACATATTTTACTCTATTTGTCTTCCTGACAGTTTATCTCTAAAGTATTTTACACAATAAGGTAGTATGGTGACAAAAATAAAATAGCAAGGGATGGAGATGAGTTGTAATGCAGAATAAATAATTGATGCCACGTGTACTTTTCTTTCTGTGCACTGGAACAGGTTGCTCATGTAAGTGGTAGAGTCACCATCCTTGGAGGCATTTAAGACATTTAGATGTGGCCCCTGGGGACAGGGGTTAGTGGTGGACTTGGCAATGCTGTGTGAACAGTCACAGTCAATGATCTTTGAGGTCTTTTCCAACCCAAAACAATTCTATGACTCGGTGTTCCAAGGTGCTGTGAAATATTGCAAATTTTACAGTAAAGTTCCCTTGTCGCTGCCTGGATTTCAGACACAGGAGGTGCAGTTCATCTCAGAACACAAGTGTCAGCTGTATTTTGACAGCTTTTGCTTCTTTGTACGTCAGCTGGGGTTTTCCATTGAGTAAGAAACAATAGAAGTGAGCTGTGGGTGTCATAGCTAAAGCAAAAACCGAGACCACAGTACTTTCCACAACCAGCACACACAATGTCCAGGAAGACTATCCCTCTTTACCTGTAGTTCTTTAAAACTCTGTATGTTGCATAATACAGGTTAATAGACATGGTTTTTTCCTGCACCTGCAATTTGTTCTTTATATCTGATGCAGAAACCTTTCCTTGCATGCAATAAATACTTGGTCCTTTGCACCTGCTCATCAACTCAACCCCAGTGGGATTGGTGGAAGACGGAGTGATATCACAGAACTTGGTGATCTGGAAGGGACCCACAAGGATCACCAAGTCATGAGGTACAGGCAGAGCCCAATCCTGCCCTTCACAGACTTCCCCCTTACCCTGTCCCTCTACAAAGTGCAATGGGCCACAAGAAGTTAAAGGACCAAAGAGAGACATTTGTTCCTACCTCACTAGGAATTCTTTGGGAAGGACTTTCTTTGAGAAGAAAGCCCCTTGTCTGCAAAGGCATTTACCCAAATCTGTAGTTTTCTTGGGGAATGCCACCACACAGTTATGGACCCTGTCAAGGCTAAGTTACTTCTGGCCCTTTTAGAACAGACACTCCAGCTCTAGCTCCAAATGTTATTCCAGGTGTGGGCTCAGACTTAGAGCCCCCAGGCCTCCTGCAAAGACAACCTGGTTTCTGCTGTCTTCACATCCCTGAGCTCCTGCCTCTGGTCACAGCAGCAGAACCTGACTGTTCTCGGTGAGAGACCAGATCCCTGTTCTCACAGGATGCTCTTGGAAGCAACAGCCAGGACTCTCTGCTGGGCACGGAGCACTTTTCATGCCTCCTCTGAACAGTCTTTGGGCAGTAGAGCACAACCTGGTTGGCTCTGGTGTCAGCAAACCTCAAATACGGGCAGAGGAAGAAGCAGTGTTTGTTTTGTAGCAATGTCCAAGACAGAGTGGAATGGTGTCCTCCCTCTGGTCTTGTTTTGTTTGATTTCTGAGAGTGTCTGATGCAGGGGTTGTGATTCCCCAGTTGTGGGGGACCAGAACTGGTCACAGTATCCAGACACTGTCTGATAGCACTCCCTACAGTGGGATGATCATGTCTATATCTCAGGCACTGTGCTGCTTCTTCATTTGCTTTTAAAAACACCCCAAACTCACTGTTAAACCAGAGTGGTCTCTGCTTCTGCCTTTTTCCCTTCTCTTTATAAGGATGGACAATTTCTGTGCTTTCAGGAAACTATTCTTGAATAAATTCCAGCATTCCAAGCTCCTTTGCCCTCTATGGAGGCTTGCTATGGAATCCCTCAGAGCTGAGGTTGGCTCTTCTATAATCCAGGGTCTATGTCCTGCTACTGGCCTTCAGTGTGCTCAACATCTTTAACCCCTCCAGATTGGGAGGAGGCTGGAGCCTCTGAGGTGCCAGGGCAGGAGACAGCTGAGTAACCTCCCATTGGGACATCTGAGCACACGATCCTCACCTCTGCCACGTGCTGGTTCTCATCATACCAGGGCAATAAGAGTTGGGACAGGCTCTGGCACGTGTGTATCTTCAAAGGCTTTTTTCCCCTCTTCCACTACTAACTGCAGATGAAGTGAATGGAGAGCAGATGCACATGGCTGTTGTCCTCTCGGATAGAAAAATACCTCAGTGCTAACTTCTCCAGAGTCACCTGGGCACAGACCTCAAAATCCACAGGACACAAAGTTTCCTGGCAGCACCCAGTGCCCTTGGCTGGGGGTTCAGAGTCTTACATTGTCAAAGAGTGGCTGGAGCACCTCAGCCAACTGCAAGTCATTGGGGTTGGATATGAGGATGCCATTTATCAGGAGCACTTTCATGACCAAGAGCAGAGTCATCCTAACCACGTCTCCATCTGCATCCTGCAGAACCTCCACAAGGCTTTCAGTCAGGCTCCACACTCTATTGGCCTGTGTGGAACACAGTGCTGTGTTGTGAAGTCATGAACAGCTGCACCAACAACAGTGCTCTGGAGGTACAACCATACCCTGCTGCTGTGGCCAAAGGTCTGTCCCACAGGACTTGGGCAGCTGAGCAGGGAGTCAGGAGAGCTGGGACCAGCTGCTCCCAGGGGCTTCTCTGCCAGAGCACAGCCAAAGCCAACATGCATTGATGTCTGTGCTCTTGCAGGCAGCTGTTGTGAGGAGCAGCTGGAGGAATTGGTGGCAGTGCCTGGCATCTGTCAGAAGGCAGAAGCTGTAGCTCCTCCTGGGATTTATTTTTGCATGCGAGTGATTACCAGCAGCACAAAACCACCATCAGCTTCTGAGTTTCAAAGGACAATTAGATTGTATAGAAGTGCTGTCAGTATTCCTTGTGTTCTGACTTTTTTTCTTGCAGGGCAAAGTCAGGTGGCATGACTTGAGAACATAAAATATTTGGAAGTTTGCTTCCCATCTCAAACTAGCAGCTCATTTGCCTTCACACTGTTCATTAAGAGTCACTTCCAAAAGTTGTTTGACACCAAGCAGAGGCAAAATTTCGTTGGCTTTTGGGATTGTTTGGGAATTCATTGTTGTATGCCAAGCCAGCCAGCCCAGATAATCCTTCCCAGAAGAAATTGTTTCCCAGAAGAACACACCAATATGCTGCCTGGGTGATGGCCAAGCCAACTCCTGCAGGATAGGACACAGCAGAACAAACCACTCATCCAAGAACTTCTTCCAGATGTCACTTACATCTGTCTTACAAGATCTTAGCTCTCTTACACAGGTCTTCTTGCACATACCTGAGTTTGAAACACAGACTTACAGAAACATCCAAACTGTTCTCCTGCAATGCCTGCTGAGATGTTTGTTTTTTTTCTACATGTGCATTCTGCTTTCAGTTTCTCAACTCAGTTACCGGCAGCTCTGATGAGATACTGGGAATTGTGTCAGAATTTCTTTTTAAAGCCCACAGGAGGTTTTCATGTGGATCTTCAGCAAGAAGGCATACTCAACTGTTCTGCTTCCCTACCCAGTTTCTACTGGTTTAACCACCAGGGAGCTTAAACATCTTTCCCTACAGAGACTGGAACTGCAGGTAAATGAGCATCCCTGACCTACATAGGAGATAATAAAATACAAAGAAACAATATGCCATTACATGTGGGATGCAGATGAAAATGTAAAACTGAAACTGAAATAGATTTCCTTTTTTTCAAGTCCTTTATGAAGCTCTGTTCCCAGCTGAATTCCTAATGGTTTCTTAACTCGAAGGTCCTCCCATTCCAGTGATGTTCCAGCACTGCAGACAGAAAAGCCCTTGGAAGAACTCCAAAACCCACACCAATAGCTTCAATTAAAATAGCAAATAAAAGCACAATAAATACTTCCTCTGTGTTGAGTTGAAAGCACAGGGTTAGTGCAGCCCAGGTAAGGATTCACATGCCCAAAGGTCTCCCTTTAGGAAAACATTTACACAGTCTGTCCCAAAGTAGGACTCTGGACAGGGAAGCACTAAGTAGTTTATCTGAAAATGGGTATTTGTGAACCAAAAACCAGGATAAAGGAAATGAGGATTAAAAGGATGTGAAATATCTTGGATTCTAAAGTACTACAAAGGAAAAAGCATGACTGGTAACACTGTACTCAAGAAGAGCTAGGAGTTAATGCCATACCCAAAGCTAAATGCCTGCTTGAATTTTACAGCAGGCCAGAGACCTCAAATCTATCAACTTATTAGAACTGCAGAGTCAAAGTTACTCTACTTGACATAGATTTGATACTAGATCTGAGATAGACACAGATTCACAGAATCACATAATATGCCTATTTGGAAGGGACCCACAAGGATGATCAAGTCCAGCTCCTGGTCCTGCACAAGATCATCCCCAAAAGTCACACCATGGGCCTGAGAGTGTCATCTCAGTGCTCGTTGAACTCCGTCAGGCTTGGTGCTTTGACCACTTTCCTGGGGAGCCTTTTCCAGGGCCCAACCATTTTCCGGGGAAAGAACTTTTTCTGATATCCAGCCTAAACCTCACCCAGCACAGTCTCAGGCTATTTCCTCGGCTCCTGCCACTGGTCACCACAGAGCAGAGATCAGCGCCTGCCACTCCTCTTCCTCTTATGAGGAAGTTGTAACTGCAGTGAGGTCTCTCCTCAGTTTCCCCTTCTCCAGGCTGAACACAGCAAGTACCCTCAGCTGCTGCTTCTGTGGCTTCCCCTCAAGGCCCTTCACAATCTTCCTTGCTCTCCTTTGGACACTCTCTAATGGCTTAATATCCTTCTTATTTTGTGGTACACAAAACTGCACATAATATTCTAGTTGAGACCACTCCAATGCAGAGCAGGACAATCCCCTCCCTCACCTGGCTGGTGATGCTGTGCCTGATGTCCCCTAGGACAGGGTTGGCCCTCCTGGCTCCAGGGCACTGCTGGCTCATCTCCAACTTGCCATCCACCAGGAATCCCATGTCCCTTTCTGCTCTCCAGAATCTTGTTCTCCAGTCTGTCTGTACATCCAGGGTTGTCCCATCCCAGGTGCAGCATCCAATTTGTTTAACTTCATATGGTTGGTGACTGCCCAGCCCTCTAATTTGTGAGGTCTCTCTGCAGGGCCTCCTTGCCTTTGAGGGAGTCAACAGCTCCTTCCAGTTTTGTGTCATCTGCAAACTTGCTTAGTATCCTTTCCAACCCTGTGTCCAAGTCATTTATGAAGATGTAGAAGAGCACAGGGCCTAAGATGGAGCCCTTTGGGACGCCACTGGTGAGTCTGATGTCTGATATTACCCTCTTTGCTCAACCCATGAGCCAATTTCTCACCCACCACATGATGTGTTTATCCAGCTGGGTGCTGGACAATTTGTCCAGAAGTATCCTGTAAGAGCCAGTATGCAAAGCTTTACTGAAGTCCTAAAAGGTGGGTTACCTTGTCATAAAAGGAAATCAGATTTGGATAAGAAGGAGTTTCCTTTCATGAAGCTGTGCTAGCTGTGACCAATGACTGTGTTGTCTTTCGGGTGTTTTTCAATACTTCCCAGAATAATTTTCACTGGAACATCACCAAGCACTGTAAGTGAGACTGGCAGACCTGTAGTGTCTGGGGTCCTCCTTCTTGCTCTTCTTGAAAATCAGGACAATGTTTGCCAACTTCCAGTCAGCTGGGATCTCTCTAGATTCCCAAGGCCACTCAAAAATCATTGAGAGAAGTTTTGTGATGACATCAGCAGTATTTGAGAATTCTGGGATGAATCCTATCAGGCCCCATAGATTTGTAGGGATCAAACTGTAGTTGGAGCAGCAGATCCCACACAAGTTCAGGGTTGGCTGGGAGTTGATCATTCTCACAGTCAAGGTCCTGCAGCTCAAGGCACTGAGACTCTCTTGGTCCATCATCCATACTGAAGACAGAGGCAAAGAAAGAGCTAAACACCTCTGCCTTGTCTCTGTCCCTGTTTGTGAGGTGACCATCCTCAACCTGTAATGGGCCAATGATATTTCTATCCTGTCTATGGCCATTAAAGTCTTTGGAAAAACTGTTTTTCTTGTCCCCCGCATTTCTGCACAGTTTCAACTCCAGTTGAGTTTTGCCATTGTCCACATTGCTCCTCTCCTATTATGATTTACTGAGTACATAATAATCCTTTAATTTTCTTTGCTCCAAGAAGAGTTGTCATTGTGGGCTACCAACAACTGCAGACTTGAACAATACATACACAGAAGGGGAAATTTTCACTTAGCTCTTCAAATACTTTACACCAAGGAATATTTTAAGACATCTGAAGGGTGCCAGTGGTTCTGTAATATAAAACTGTACAATTGCTGCACACAAATCTCCTTAAAATATCTGTCTAGGCATAAAGTACTGCAGTAATCTTTAACTAGCCCTATCCAAATTAGACCAATAAGAATTCATCTAAAAACTCACCAAACCAGAACTGTAAGGAAAATTTTAAAAATCAAGTACACAAGGTCAAGTGTAAACAGATTCTTCGATATCACTTAAGACAATTTTAGAAATCCAAGTCTTAAATGGGTTACAAATACATAATCATTTTGAGGAAGTCTTTGCATACAAAGGGAGCTCTTGAGGCAGCAGAGCACAGATTTTAATCCCTACCTGCTAACACACCCCCACCAAGAGAATGTACAGTAGGTAGTGCCCACTGGGAAGGCCATCACAACACAGGGCACATGAACCAGTTTCCATGAAACCACTGAACAGGATGTTGGAAAGAGGGGAGAAGTAAATGAAGGCATGAACTACCTTTTAAAGCATCACTCTTTTCTCATAGTCTTTTTACCAGCATAACACAAAAGGAAATACAAGTCATGTTTTCTTCTAAAACCCACTCTGAGCTGGAAGACTAACATAGCAGTGCTCTGACATGGAGAGTGTTCCTCAGACTGACACTGCAGCACAATGTATCATCCCCCATCCCAAATGCTCTCTGTTCCCACGATATCCTTTACATTCCTCTCCAATAACTGCAGAAGTGACTCAGAAAGCTTAAAGACTGCTAAGAGTTGCTGTTTCTTGTAGATCTTGGCCCAGTGTATTGAAAAGGACCAAGACAAGACAGGGCTCAAAGTGTAGGGTTGTCCAGCTTTGGAAAGGAAGAGGGTGGTAAGAAATAAACTTTGCAAGTCATGGTTTACATCACTCTGCCAGACCATCAGAGTTTAAAATGTGCCATCCCCACCCTGAGATGTCTGCACATGTCCTCTGCTAATTCAAGGAAATGCTGTTTAAAAGTAGTGTTGATTCAAGAGAAAGCCTGGAGTTCCCTTGAAAGGACAGCAGAGGAGCTGGTGTTATTTATAGCACTTAGGTGGCATGTGTCTGCAACCTCCCACAAATCAAGGAAGGGCAAACCCTCTGCACAATTGGTAGCATGCTACAGAAAGACCTGGGGGAGCAGTTAAGGCACAGAACTCAATGCCCTTTTGCTTCATGCGCATTGCCAGACTCTTCAAGGCCATCTGGGAGTGACCAATCAAGGCAGGCAGTTAATCACTCTATGGCTGCCCTTGCGCATTCACCATCTAAAAGGCTGGGCGAGGTAGAAAGCCCCAGGAGGGTGTACTCAGAAGGTTGTTGGTAAAATCACCTGTAACTTCTCTGGGGCTTAGGAATTCATTTGCAGACCACAGGGGCTCACAAGCTACTAGGAATGTTAATTTTTTTCCTTTCTCTAGGTTTTCTATTGACAGGCACAGACACACAGGGCAATTTGAAAGGACACCATTTAGCATAACCCTACCAGGTTTTCTTGTCAACCAAGAACAACTTCAGCTTTTTCAGTCTGTTGCTTAGGATCATCCAATTTTTGGACTCACAGACTCGGCCTGAAGTTTGTCAAGAGCATACAGTGGCAGGACAAGGGGGAATGGCATTAAACAGCTCTGCCTTGTCTCTGTCCCTGTTTCAGAGCTGACCATTCTCATCCTGTAACAGGCAGATGAAATTTCTATGCTGCCTATTGCCATTAATGTATTTGAAACAAATTTTTTTATTGTCCCCCACTTTTATGAGCAACTTTAACTCCGGTTGAACTTTGGCTACACAAATTTGCTCCCTGAAATGGCAAGCAGCATCTCTGAATTCTTCCCACATCACTTGACCTTGTTTCTACCGGGCATATACCATCCTTTTTTGCCTTATTTTCAAGAGAAGATTCCTGCCCAACCAGTCTGGCCTTCAGACTCACCTACTTGACTTCTGACATTGGAGAATTGCTGCTCCTGTGCCCTTAGGAGGTGATGTTTGAAAAGTGACCAGCACTGATGGACCAGCACCTGCAAAAACATTTTCCCAGAGTACCTTACTTACTAATTCCCTTAGCAACCTGAAGTCTACTCTCTTCATGTTTCAAGTTGAGGTTTTGTTGGCACTTTTCCCCCTGTCAACAAGGTTTTAAACTTGATCACTTCATGGTTGCTGTGGCCAAGACGGCCATCAATCTCCATGGGGCTCATGAGATTCATTCTGGTGACAACCAGCAGATCAAGGAAAACATCTTCTGAGTTGGCTCCCTTAGGACCTGTTCCAATAAGTTGTCATCCAGGTTTTTTAGGTATCTTCTGGCCGGGATTCTACGAGTTGTGTGATGCTCCAACTTAATTTCTGGCAAGTTGAAGTCTCCCTTAAGGAAAAGGGAAGTTGACTTGGAAATGTCCCTTAGTTCCTGAAGGAATGATTCATCAGCGTCATCATCCTGGATAGGAGGTCTATGGCAGACTCCCACAATGACATTCATGATGTTGGTTTGCCCCTTGATTCTTACTCAGAGGATTTCAACTGTGCCAATGCCAGCTGTGAGCCCCATATATTTCACCTCTCCCACTACATACAGTGCCACTCCTCTGCCCTTCCAGCCCTGCCTGTTCCTTCTGAATAGCCTATAACCATCCTACAGGACATTCCAGTCACAGAACTTACCCCACCACATTTCACTTATGCCAGTGATATCAAATGTCTGGGACTGGGCCATAGCTTTGAGCTCCTCTAGTTTGTTCCTCATGCCGCTTGCATTGGTGTAGAAATCTTTTGGGTGCATTCACTGTAGCCAACACCTTGTGAGGCAGATTGAGGGATCCCATGAATTCTGGTTTTCTCCTTTTGGCACATCAGTGGCAAGCCTGGTTTTGTCCCTTTCCCCCTTCCAAGCTAGTTTAAAGCTCTGCCAAAAAGCCCTATTAGCTCCTGTGCTAGAACTCGTTTTCTCTTCTGTGGAAGGTGCATCCTGTCAGGTGTCAGTAGAGCAACTATTGAGTGAATCATCCCATGATCAAAAAACCCAGTGCTTTTCCAATTGCACCAACCTTGGAGCCACTCATAGAATTGATGGATGTCTCTGTTCCTATCAATATTATTCCTTATTATTGAAATAACTGAGGAAATCACTGCCTGTGCCTCTGATCTCTCTACCAATCATTCCAGGGCCCTGAAGTTCTTTTTGATTGCCCTCAGATGTAGCAGTCGGGCACGGTCCCTGCTTGTGGGGGGTCAAGACAGGAACATTTATTCAATTACAAGATACAATATAAAGGTACAGCAGATTAATATTCATCTCAGGGGCTGGTTTTATGCTAAATATGGGAGGAGATATTACAACTAAGAGATTACATTATGATTGCTATGGAGGTCACTCAGGAATGCAAGGCCAGAAGAAACAAAGGCACTCTATACATAAAAGTTCATCTTGACCCAGGAGGAGTGTAGGTGTAGGCAGCTTTGGAGATATCTGAAGCAACAGGTGTCAGCAAACCGGGTCGAGCTTATCAGGCTTGCTATACTCCCAATACATTTCCCCATGGTTTCTTTGACTTCCCAGTCAGCTCTCTTGCAACCAAGATATTTCTGAATCCCACACTCAGACTTCAGTTTGTTATTTTGTGCTGCCAGTTTAAAGAACCAATATTGGGTAATAACCAGAGAGTCCAATTAGANACTATTGAGTGAATCATCCCATGATCAAAAAACCCAGTGCTTTTCCAATTGCACCAACCTTGGAGCCACTCATAGAATTGATGGATGTCTCTGTTCCTATCAATATTATTCCTTATTATTGAAATAACTGAGGAAATCACTGCCTGTGCCTCTGATCTCTCTACCAATCATTCCAGGGCCCTGAAGTTCTTTTTGATTGCCCTCAGATGTAGCAGTCGGGCACGGTCCCTGCTTGTGGGGGGTCAAGACAGGAACATTTATTCAATTACAAGATACAATATAAAGGTACAGCAAATTAATATTCATCTCAGGGGCTGGTTTTATGCTAAATATGGGAGGAGATATTACAACTAAGAGATTACAGTATGGTTGCTATGGAGGTCACTCAGGAATGCAAGGCCAGAAGAAACAAAGGCACTCTATACATAAAAGTTCATCTTGACCCAGGAGGAGTGTAGGTGTAGGCAGCTTTGGAGATATCTGAAGCAACAGGTGTCAGCAAACCGGGTCGAGCTTATCAGGCTTGCTATACTCCCAATACATTTCCCCATGGTTTCTTTGACTTCCCAGTCAGCTCTCTTGCAGCCAAGATATTTCTGAATCCCACACTCAGACTTCAGTTTGTTATTTTGTGCTGCCAGTTTAAAGAACCAATATTGGGTAATAACCAGAGAGTCCAATTAGGCTGGTGAGTTTTCCAACAGCATCCCTTACCCGAGCCCCTGGGAGACAGGAGACCTCCCTGTGAGTTGGGTCTGCTCTGCTTATCAGGCCCTCTGTTCCCCTTAGAATGGACTCACCTTTTACAACTACCCTTCTTTTCCTCTCAACAGAGAAGGTCTTCATGGGGTGTACAGGTGATGTTGCTTTAAGAAGCCCTACTACCCAAGAAGGACTTTCACCCACCTCATCAATAGCCTGGCCTTCTGGTTCCATATCTCTTGTAGAAGGTGTTAACCCTACCTGTCAAATTCTGAGGAGAAGGAACCTTCATTTTGGTACGTGCAGTGCCAGTGTGTGTTCAGGATATGTCCAGGCAACTCCAAGGTTCTGCCTGCCACTGGCAGATCTCACCTTGAATCAAGCTAAGCCGTTTCTCTAGGCCCTTTGCCTTTTCAAAGTGAAGATTTCCAGTCAAGAGTTCAGTAGGAAAGTAAGAACAAGAAATTACCAAAAGCAGGAATGCAGAAAACATTGGCTGCTTATGATTCCCTTTTCCAAGCCCCCCTTTCTGGCACTATGTCATGTTTATGTGCTAGGTAAAAAAAAATGCTCAGCTCTTCTCTGAATAAAATCAGCTATTTCATGTTTTTGAGGTCAATTCACATATTTTTATTGATTATATCTATGACTCTTTAACAATGACACTATTTTCAGAAATCAAAGCATAACGTGAAAATAGCAGTAATCTTTTTAAGTAAAGTAATTCCAAAGGAAAAGGTACATGCTGTTCCATTTATTGAAGATTTATTTTTAATGCAGATCACTGATATTTGTTTGAATTAGACTGATGTGGCAAAAATCTAGACAAAATATGAAATATGATAACTATTATAGTCCTTATTAATATTTCATATTTTAATGTGTAGCTACAGTCACACAAGAAAATATAATTCTCTCACTGAGCTCTCACAGCTTGTATTATTTTTATGAAAACTAGATTCCCATTATATTTGCTGATTTTAATCAGTAATGTGATACCCTTCTCTGTGCCAAGCAGTTTGTGGAAAATTAGGCATTTCCTGAAGAACTCTCTGTTGTAATGTTTTAGAATCAAAATAATGTTTTTTAAAATCAACCCCCCTTACTTTAATTTCATAGAGAATGATCACTCAAACTTATTTGCTGAAATAGTCTGGCAAAAATCTGGTTTTATATATTACAGTGTCAGTGAGAAATTACTTTTCCACATCAACTCTATACTTTTAAGGTTAACATTTGAACTGAAATGTATCAAATTGTGTGTAGTAAGCAAAACAAGCAAAATCACCTATAGGAATAATGCACTTGGAGGCAAAGATTTGCTTAAAGACTAAACTGAAATTCTTTCTCCTGAACATTGCTGAAGTGACATTGTATCATTAAAATCAAATGCAGAACTGTATTATTTTGTGACCTTTAAGCTCATGTCAAGCTTCTATTCAGGGAATGGCTGTTAAAAATATGCTGCAGGCAAGCAGAAGACAGGATTAAATACTGCAAAATGAAATATAATTTTAAAAAGGATGCTAAAATACTTGATCAAAGTGCCTGTAAATATTTCTCTCATGGCTTATAAGCATAGGTGTTCCCATCTTCAAGAGAAGGGTCCTCCATCAGAACTGGAACCCAGCCCAGGTTTGGCAGTAGCAAGAGGTGTTACCTGCACCCCCAGGACTGAACCAGGGCTGCCAAGGAGATGCCATCCTCCATCCTCACTTTCCTACAGGTTGCTGCTTTTACTCTGATGTGCTTTGGTTTGTAACAGCTGCTGTGTAATGCACCTTCCCTGCCCCACAACGAGCAGTGAGGGTCCAGTGTCCACTTATGAAGCTGAATTCCTGAATTTGTCTGAGTTCTGACTTTACTCCGTGGTCACTTGTTGGCCTCCACAGCAAATCTGTGCGGCAAAGAAGTAACGAAGTTTGTTATCTACTCTATCTTCCCTTATGTGCTTTGAAATGATTTCTGGTTGTTGGTTGGATTGCCCTCACATTCTCAGGCTGTGGAACCCAGTCAAAAAACTCATTATTTGAAAGCACGTTATCCACCACCTTCATGACTTTTTTATCTCCAGTGTCAAAAACTGTCCCAGCTCAAAAGTGTTTGGTTTGTAATGTTAAAAGTAGAAGAAAAGAAAAATATTTTTTATTAGAATTTTCAATGATTCAATGAAAGACAAGAAGGGGTTTGGTTTTTTTGTTGTTGTTTTTTGTTTTGTTTTGTTTTGTTTTGTTTTTGTTTGTTTGTTCGTTTGTTTTGTTTTGTTTTGTTTTTTAATTATTTTCCTATGCTACTTTTGAAAACAGAAAAAAAATTGAAGCTGGCTAAAAAAGCTTACATTGCAAAGGAGAGGAACATCTACAAAAGACATTTGTGAACAGTGACAGCAGAGGAAGGCTATGTGTGTGAGTGGCACATAATATTTATTGGATATGGAAGCAAATATTTCTGTTTGCAGGAACCACAAATAAAAGAAATCAGATGTAGCTTGGATAACAGCCAAGGACCCAGAATTGTGAGTGCCACAGGTTATAAGCAGCTCTGACACCATTACAGCCTTCACAAACAGGATATAAATCAAGATGTATTTGGAAGACAACGTTTTCTGCAAAGTAGTACTTTTAATGACCACTCCATAGTAAGTTAAGATTGTCATATTACTGCATGGAATACAAAGAGATAAAAACATCACTCTCTGAAGATTAAACAAATGGAAGAGTATGCTAACTGGAGTTAATTTTAGCTCTTCACTAGATATTGCTTCTCCTGGTAATTTTGTTTCTGGCAGAAGTAAAGTAGCTCACTTGTATCCAACTACAGTGTTTCCAGGAGAGCTCTGCATACATCCAGTACTTTTTAAAATCCAAGCTTAATCATGAAGTTTATGAATTAAGAAATTTAGTAGTGACCAGCCCTGAGACTGTATCTGCTTCCAGTAACGGAGAGAACAATACAGACTGCATTTATAAGTGGAAAAATAGTGTGCCCGTGCAAGTTCTCCAAAGTGCAGAATCAGTATTTGCCAACTCTTTTGTTTCAGATGTTGGTTGTTTCCTAGGACAGCATAAAAACTTAGTAATAGATGATCACTTTAGTGACTGCTGGGAAATGAAAGCATTTTAGGGCAACTGCTAAAGCTGTTTCAATACACTTTAATCTCTGACCTGAAATACAGCTGGTACTTCAGAGCAAACAAAAGAGGCTTACGGAGAACCAAGGATCAAATTTCTTTCTGTTCTGCATCTTGTATCTTCATTTACCATTGTGAGAAGAGGATTAAATCATCTGCTTTTCAGATCTGATTGTACTATATACCCACTTTACAAAAGGATGAGGGATGATGCAGGTAAGAAGAAAATGGGGAATATGCCCACAGGGATTTATGTTTGCACTGTTAGGCATTTTGGTTTTTGAACTCTTGTGATTTTCCCTTTGGACAAAATGATACTTAGAGAAGACACTTTATGCACAGTGTAAGAGAAACCAATACATTATTTAACAATTCTGTTTTGGCCTGTGCTGAGTCTTGTTTGAAAAAAAAAAGCCATATACTGAGAAACTAAATAATTTAGGGTGGCTATCCTGTTCCCATATACACTTAGAATATACAAAATAGGAAAAGTGCTTGCTGCTGTTGTCCATAAAAATCAACAAATGAGATTTTCAGTGATGTATAGAGGCAATGTGGCAGAAAACTAAGAGTTATGAATACTGAAGTAACAAAGTTTTGTGATGTATATCATATGATAGTAGATTAACAGATAAGTAATACTACTGACACCACTGGACCCTTATCCTGAATTTTTCAAAAGTGCTATATGTGAATGTATATCTTAGGTCTTTATGGGAGAAAGAATAATATATATATTAGATTTACCATTTGGGGTTTTCATAACAAATGACAGAATGTTCAAACTCCAAATATTGCCTATATGCTAGCTGATAGAAACCCAGATTATCATTTCAACAGCTGCAAATACGAGTTACCAAATGTCACCCCTGCACTGGTACACAAAGGAAAATGTGACAGACACATAAACGTCAAACTGGATTTGTGCAGTCTATTGGTAATCTGGTTTGAGGTGTAGTGGTGGCTTCTCTTGTGACTGTGAGTCACTGCAAGCCACATTGTAAAACACTAGTATTTAAATCTATTCTATATTTCAGGGGGTTGTTGTGGTTCATAATGTTTACGTTTCAACACACTCAGCGCCTTTGTACTCCAAGAGGACTTCTAGTTCCTATGAGATTAGCCAAATTTCCAAAACCTTGCTCAGAGGTGCCTAAAATCCTATTGACCATGCAGTGCTGCCCTCCTCTCCTGGGCAAGTTTGTTTGGCACCTTCAAGTGTGAGCAGAGAGTGTCCTCAAGCAGGAATGCAAAAGCACAAAGCTACAGTTGGGTGGCCAAAACACTCAAAAGGCAAACAGGCTTTCACCAGCTGGTTGGCCTGAACACCAGTGTTGCCACCATCCCTTGATGGACAAAGGGAATATTGCCCTCTTCCTCCAACACCAACATGGCAGATACACCAGACGTCCAACCAATGAACAGCTTGATCTGATGATCCTACAGCTCTAGACTCTTGGCTTTTTGGATTTTATATATTTCCATGTCTTCTTTCTTGTGATTCCTTGAACAACCAATAACCCCATCTCAAAAATTTACATCTTCCCCTAATTTTACCTGTTTTATTTCTCAGTGAGCTTTGTTACAGCTCTGTCACAACCAAGAGGTTTTCTTCTGTGCCTTTGTCAAGCTTCTGGCTGTATGAGAGAGCCTGGTGGGGCTGGACAAGCAGCGAGCTGTGCCCTGGGGGCAGGGGACTTATTTCAGAAGGAAAAAAAAAAAGAGGTGTCACAGTTCAGGTTGTTGTTGGATGGCATTCAGACATTCAGATACTGCAAAGATCTCCTCCACAAGATCAGCTTCAAAGGTTAGTGGCATTGCAGAGGCAACTCACTAGCATCACTTTTTCTCATGTCCAGCTGAACGTTTAATACAGTCATTCCTAGACTGAAAATTTCCAAGCCAATGGCAGAACTGGTTGATCCTCATGCTTTCACATGAGACTAGGAGATGTGACAGCTTTTAACCCGAAAAGATGTTTTCATTGTTGGATGAAGACATGACATTTCCAGTGCTTCTAATGCAGGAATAGTAGCAGAACTGCCAAAATCTGTAACGCCAGTAGAGCTGCATGTTGATAATATTGCATCACATTTTTCTGGAAACTGTATTTTTGTATGGAGCATTTAAAGGGTTTTAAATTAATATATATGTAGCTAAATACAGAAAATAATTAAACTATGTGTACAATAAAAGGCAAGCATGCTTAATTTGCCTAATAAATGAAGCTATGTGAATCAGCCTGACAACAGTCCCTGATTTTTTAATTTTTTGTTTTCTTCATAACATTTTCTCTTCAATCAGGTTGCAAAAATGCTGCATTCATTCTCCCTACAAGTGAAGACAGTGTAGACCTTTGAGGGGGCTGGTACAGCTTCCCTCCCCACAGCCAGTATTTACATTCTGTACTGCAGCAGGGATTTCTAAACAGAATGGGAAACAAACTTCAAGGGATAAATCAAATGTGGATAATATTGCTATTCTCAAGTCACTGAGGAAACACTGAAATAGTAGTTTGCTTAAATGAAGTATTTGGTGGCAATGTTTCAACCGCATCACCTCTTTATCGTGCTCAGTGGCTGGAGTATTCATGGGGTAATGTCTCCTTAATGGTCTGCTTCAGGGTACCAAATATTCCAATTTGCAGTGTAAAATGGAAATAAAATAAAACTCAAAATAGGTGATTTTGAGGTCATAATTGTCAGACTGAAAAATGTCTGACATATTGGTTGGGTAACAGGAAAGAGGGAAGGAGGGTACAGATATCTTGCGAAGCAGAAAAGATGATGAATAGTGAAACATCGTGATGATTGTCACTTAAATAGTTTTCAATATTGAGCTTCAGCATGAGTGTTCCTAGCAACAGATACTCTCAAAACCCCTGTCATGAATGACCTTTCAGCATCGTATTTGTTGCAAACAACCGCAATATTAACAGCCTCTTCACATGTTCAGATACACCACATAATGCTGATGCTCTGCAGAACAGTGAGATTCCAGGTTTTATTTCCTCAAATCTTCCCCTCTTGTTTCGCCCTCCAAGGACTGTAAGAAGATAAACAGGCTGTAGCAAGAGGAAAGGTTTGCTGTTATGGTGGAATACAAGCACTAGTGTTTGTTTGTCCCATTATCTGGAGAAAAGAAATAGGCTGTGCAGAACATGGGCAGCTGTGTAGCATGTATGGCATGAAAGATTTTTTGACATTGGCATCATTCAGTCATTTAAGCAGAAGTGAAAAGGACTTCTTTTTAACCCTTCAAGCCAAAAATTCTTTCCTGCTGCAACACCAATATAGTGGTTGAAAAATACAATATACAATAGATAAAATAGAAAACTTCTTTTTCTCTGCCAAACAACCAACTAGGAAAAATATGGCTCTTCGTCCTCATCCTTTGCCTCCCCACATGCATTCTTCCTTCTCAGAGAGAATAAGGTGCTAGAACATAAGGAGAAATCACATCAAATTCAAAGCCTGCTCCTGAGTTTCTGGCTCCCACAACACTATTGCAGGATGAACTGAGGCCCAAACATCCTTAACTTTCTGATTTGAAATTCAGATACAAGTTCACCGTGTTGACTGCTGATGTGACAGGTCTCTTGCAGAGATGAAATAGGGGAAAGTGCTGGCAAGGCAGTCATGCTGTTCGAGTTAAAGGAATTTCGTGGGTTCCATGCAGTGTCTGCTCTGCCCAGCCTGCCCTTCTCCTTCCTGCAGTACCTTGGCTGAGACCTCTTGGGGACACACAGGGCTGAGTCACTTCTGATGACCTGCAGGAGTCCTACTGTCCTGCTCACGGGTGGGAGCCCCACCACCAGAGCCTGTGGGACAGTCCTGCTCTGCAGTGCCTCCTCCTGCCCCTCAGCTCTTACCAAGAGCTGGCCCTGTCACCCAACAGCTCCTTCACACCCCACCAGCAACCCCCCAAATGTGAAAGCACTACAGTCACCTCATAGAGAAAAGGCAGGTGAAGGAAGAGAAGGAGGGTGCAGAGGAAGAGCCGAATTTGAGTTTTTCTAATGTGGTACAGCCCCTGTCTGTGTGGGAAATAACAGATGATAATATCACCTCCCTGCTAAGACTTTATATAAATGGGTACTAAAACCCCTGGTCCAGGGCTCTTTCCCTACCTTAAAAAATATATCAAGTAAAATTATTTAAATAAATATACTTCGATTTAAAGCAAGATTTTTTAACTTATGTAGTTATCTTTTAGACAAACACAATTTCCAGACCCATTCACATGGGTTGACCTACAGATTTTTACATTCTCCATTCTATCCAGAATATCGGTTGATGGCATTTTTTAACATAGTTAAAGTATCGTATATATTATATAAGTTACTTCTTCAAAGAAAACTTCTCTATAGAATACAATCAAATTGCAGCATTCTTTCCCCCCTTTTTTCCAATGCCTTTTCTCCTTCCTTCATGCACCCTGAAGAGTATCAGGAACTCCCATGGATTTGTCTGGAATTAATTGCATATATTATATCACAAACACAATTTCTGCACCGCATAAAGTCGTCTAGCTAGGGGTGCATTTGTTTGTCCTGAGGAGTCACTGTCAGACTCTATTTCCTGAGCTGGTATTACATAAATTACTAAACTCTAATTAGACAGAAACATCTGTGTTATGTATCAAAATGAAAATAGTAGCACTATCAAGGAAACAATGAGACGATAGGCAAATAACTGAATGAAAGGAAAATCTCTCAACAACTTTTTTTATTAATCTCTCCACCTGCTTTTGTCTGGGTGGTGGCCAAATGGAAAAATGAAACAAGCTTCATGATTTATTAGTTTGGATTCTTGTATAGGGGCTGTAGAAGTAACAGGAATATTTATAAATGTTTGCAAAGAGTGTAATTTAATATTGATTCTTGTTTCTCAGTATTGTTTAGCTACTGCCATGTGAAAACTATGAAACTATAAGAAGTATTTATAATATTTATTGCTTCAACATCCACAGTTGCAGAATTCTTGGCTCATATAACCTACTGAATTAATTCTTTCTTCTCTCCAGTTGATAATAGGAATGTATGTTCTTGTTGTGAAACCTCACATATTCTCATTTTATCAGCAGCAACTCAGATTAATAACACAAAAACTCAGACACTCTGTGCAAAAATCTGTGTTTGACAAATTAATCAAGAAAAGAGTTTCCTATTATTAGTGTTCTGTATTTCAAACAGGCACTAGCTAAACTCACTTTTTATTTACATATTTGAAATAAAGTAACAAAGCATAAAGTCATGAAATTTCAATTGCTAAAATTATCAAGAAAATAGAATATATTTGGAAAAGATTGTCAAACTCCTGGGAAACAGTAACTTAAAAAATGACAGAGAGCCAGGACAACTCAAGATCAGAAGCACTGAAAACAAGGGAAAGAAGGAACTGAACGGACATGTTCACTAAAGTGGACCCACAACAGAGGATCTCAAGAGTAAAGTCAGAGGGTAAAGCTCTGCCCAGTGAGCAGTGGGCACGATGGGGTGGGGGAGCAGAGACAGACAGTGCAGGTGATGGTGTAACACCTCTGCACTCTGGATAAGCTGAACCATCATCAGCCTCGTGCCTGCAGGGACATCTAAGTCAGCCAACAGAAAATGGCAAACAGATGAAAATACTTGTGGATTTTTTCCTTTTTTTTTTTATTTTTTCTTCTTCCTTTCCCCCTCTGATTTTAGCTCTGAAGCCTCGAGTCTGTAGTAGAGCCCTTCTTTGCACCACTAAGGGCCTCCTGGATTTATGTTCTTGAGTTTCTTCTTTACATATCATTAATCAACTTATTGCTTTCTCTGAACTTTTGGGTGTTAATAAATTGAAGAGAGCTCTGTAGCTATGGGAACAGGGAAGAAATAGAAAATACATTTAAAAGAAAGAATCAAGGTGCTTGAGCAGTTTTGTTAATGAAAGAGCCTGTTACAGAATTATGGTCATGACAGTGAGGATAACTGGCTGTAATGTGATTTAACATGGACTGCATTGGATTTTCCCCTCAATGCTCATTTTAAAAATTGTTTTTCATAGGAGTCTTTATCTGAAAGAGGAAAAACATAATTTTGGGCAATTCTATGTCCTGTGCAATAGGAGATCACCCCAACTGCTACATTATCTGCCTTTTATACATTATGAATCACCATAATGTTTGAATACTTTATTTTCCTTATGGTCTGGGAATTGACAGGATGTGCACATTTGCCCTTGGGTTTGTTATTTCATACTCTTGCCTACCATTTGCATGTATATTTTCACTTTATTTGCTCCTGTCAGTTCCTTACACAGGAAACAAGTCTATTGGAAGGAAGGCAAAATGGTGGCCTGGCCAATTCCAAAGTGAACTGTGTCATGATAGCAGCTTAATAATGTATGAATGGATCTGCACCAGCCATAATTCACTGCTAGGGCTATTTATTTCTTTATCATGTGTCAGTTCCCTTTCCTGTCAGGATATCAAATGGCTACAAAGTGCAGCGTGCTGTTTTCCTTATCTTTGAGCTAAATGTTCCATTATATCACATTTTAGGCTTTTAAAATTGCATCATGAAGCACACATAAAATCTAAAGAGATCTGCAGTAGTATATCCATGGGGCAATATGTTACAAAGTGATACAGCACCAGGGCTGTGTTGTGCTGTGGCTGTATCTGTTTGGTAGAAAGGAGGATGACTTAAATAATTTGGTCATTAGAATAGCAGATACTTTGCTCTTGGTTTACTACAGGATTTCAGGGAGATTTATATACATCCATAGACATCTGGAGTTCAAGGAACGTAATTGGGCTGAAATAGAGTCTTTGCAACTCTGAGATTAACTGCTAGAAACTGTTTCCTGTTTTAAGCTAACATGTGTGCTTGCTCTAAATTCTTTGGGCTTAACCTTTGAATTTTTACAGTATGAGAAGGTTAATCTCTTTATCTTACAAGATTCTTCCTTAAATAGGAGATGTCACACTGAAGGTGTGACATATTTCAATCTCAGTGTTGTTTCGGATTTCAGCATCAGGTCTAAACTCTCAATTTTTAAATGAGAATTGCTCGTGTGGCATTAGTGTAGCTGTAAAAGAACCTACTTCTTTTGTGGAACAAGTGAGGTAAGAAATGGATTCACTAAGATGCGTTCCAGAAACATGTATTAGAGGTGCCAGCATAATATGTTATTTCTTATATTTTGTACTTCAACTAACAATATCTGTTATATCATTGTTCTTTAAATAAACTATCTAAGTGTTCCTCCACAGTACACCACCAAACAGATGCTTGAAAGAACAGCAGTGATTCAAATAAAAACAAAATAGAAACTCTAAAAGGTCACATCACTTTCCACTATTTTAGGTGTCAAAATTCAACTGGGCATAAATATGAAAATTTAAATGTGTCAGTTGTTAGAAAAACTCCCAGAACCCGCAAAACTATCTTAGTCACTTAACCATTTCGGGCTGTGCAATGAATTGCATCAAGAAAATGCACTGAAAATTATTGCATTTTAATGGAATTTCATCTAGGATATACAAATTAATCCTGATAAAAAAGCAGTAATTAAAAATAAAATATAATTTTAAAAGTGGCTTTTTAAAATGTGTCATTCTCTACAAATCACAAAGGTACAACTGTGGACTATATATGTGTCTGCAGGCACTGCAGCCAACAAGTGGGACTCCACCTCCAGTCTGGGCCTCTCGGGTCCCGCTGTAATTTCCTACAAAACATTTACATCTTCTGCCCTGTCCCCTCTAAATCCACAAAATATGTTTTTGCCTTATGATCTGCCCTGAAACAACACATCCTTTCTCCTTTTGCTGCCCTGCCCTCTCGGAGGGGTTAATGAGCTCCAGTGCAGCTGCACAGCAGAGCGAGGGCAGTATGTCCTGCTGCCTTGGGTAGGCTCAGCCCTTCTCGTGTTGGCTTTGTGATCTAGTTAATAAAACATTTAAACACCGCATTTTTGTGCCCACAGGGAGCACGATTATAACCACAGGCATAAAGTGTTACTTGGCCTGCACAAAACAGTGACAGATGAGTGGGGCCACATGCACACTGTCACTCCCAGATGTGCTCCAGGGGCTGGCCTGTACCAGCAGGCTGGGATGGACAGCTGTGCACTGCCAGCGGGCAGCTGGGATTTGTCCAGCCAGAGGTTGGTGCTGATGCCTGAGACTGAGCATCTCTGGTCAGTGCTCAAGGTGTTAATAACCCAAACAAGACCAGTGCTGTTGGGGACAAGGCATTGCACTGAATTCTTGACTCTGGTTTTTCATGTACACAAAAATACCCTGATTTCTTTCTCCTATGAGTCCTCACATATTGAAATCCACCTTTGTCATGGTAGAATGAGTTTTCATTCAGTTCGTTAGATTTTTATTTCTTGTTTGAAAGCACAACCCACTTAGTCTGAAGCTAGCAGACATTTTCAGTGCCTTGATAAAGTGAACCTCAGAAAACATAAAACATCAGGGACAGTTGGGATATCATATTTGCCAGGTTTCCACTTGAAAAGAAAAACAAACCAAAAACCAGTCACAGATTTCTGAAGAGGGGGAAAATACAAATGACAGCAGGAAATACAGGAAATACAAATGTCCTGTTCTGAGAGGTTACACAGTTATAGGATCACAAAAGAAACCCAGTGATCAGGAGCAGGAGCAACTCAAGCTCCCTGTTGCACTGACCGGGTGGGCGCTGTGGAGTTGCCGCAGCCTCCAGGCATCACCTGTGCCTGAAGCAGCCTCTGTTCAGAGCGCAGGTTGGGGAGCTCAGAGTACCAAAATTCTAGCTTTAATGTACACAGATATAATCACAAACCTTTTACATGAGTACCATTTGAGCTAACCCATTAGCCTTGCCTAAATTAGTCTGGCTGTTTAGAAGATATTAAATGCACTACAAAGCCTAACATGTTTGTTATGCTCCATAATCAGAGCACCTGTTTAAAAGCCCACTGCAGCTGTACTTCCAGCAGATTACAGGCCATTAGGCAAGTTATGCAGTACCTTATTTTTATAACCTAATCTCTCTTCCTCTTTCACATTTGAATTTTAGAATCATAAAAATGAGATTCTTTCCCCTCCATACACCTTCTCCAAGTGACTTTAGTGACTGAAATGAGGAGAGTAATATTAATATTTATACAATGCTCAGATATTACATTCTGTTGCTATGGTAAAATACTGTCATAAAATATTTCATTAACTTCTAATCCTTTTTAACGCCATTCTTCCCTCTTGAGACTAAACTGAAACTTCGGATAGTCGTGAGACACAATTTTGATGAAAGATGGAAACACAGAATCACAGAATCATAGAATTGTTTAGGTTGGAAAAGATCTCTAAGATCATCAAGTCCGACTGTTAACCGAGCACTGCCAAGTCCACCACTAAACCACGTCCCCAAGTGCCACACCTACATGTCTTTTAAATACCTCCAGGGCTGGTGACTCTGCTTTGGGCAGCCTGTTCCAATGCTTGACCATCCTTTGACAAATATTTTCCTAATGTCCAACCTAAAACTCCCCTGGCACAACTTGAGGCCATTTCCTTTTGCCCTGTCACTTGATGCTTGGGAGAAGAGACTGACTCCCATCTTGCTCCAACCTCCTTCCAGGTAGTTGTAAAGACTTATAAGGTCCCCCTTGAGCCTCATTTTCTCCAGGATAAACATCTCCAGCTCCCTCAGCCACTCCTCATAAGATTTGTCCTCCAAGCTGTCCATCAACTTGCTTCCCTTCTTTGGACACACTTCAATACCTCAAAGTCTTTCTTTTAGTGAAGGGTCCAAAACTGAACACACAGAGATTCTAAAATATTCACAGTTTTGCTTGAGTTATCAGAAAACTGAAATGAAGATCTTGGATTGGATGGAGTTTCCGAAATGTAAGTTTACAGTGTTGCTTTAGCAAGCATCAAGCAATGCATCAGCTATTTGAAGGATCATGAGACAGACAGACCTGCACTCCCCTCTGGAGGCACCAGGAGGGCAACAGTGGTATCCTGATGTCTCTGAGGGGCCTCGCTGTGCCACTACTCAGGGACCAAACCCTCACTCCAGCTGGTTATTCTTCTCAAGATCTTTAAAACCACAGCATTTCATAGAGTTACTACAACCTTAATTTAGTCTCATTTAGTACTTTCCTTATACATAAATAAAAGTTGATCTCAAATAAAATATTATGAAATAAAATAATCATAAAACTAATTACCTCCAGCTCAGGTTAGGCCATGAGAGAACAGAAAAGACACATTACCCTTGCTGACATGGCATAAGATTGTGATGCACCTGTGACATGTCACTGAAATAATTTCTCCCAGCTCAGAGGTTGTTTATTAAAAGATTTCTATAAATTCTAGCAACAGTGGCAAGTTAAGACTGTTTTCTTTAGCAGAGTTGCAATCCATTTCTACAACAGACACCTCATTGCAGGGTACTGGCGTGGAGCATCTCTTTGGAAAGTAAAACATTGCAGTCACAGGACATCAAAACCCAAGCTACAAATAATGTCATTATAAGGACTGCACAGGCCCAGTCAGGGCTATTTGTGTGATCCTTCCCAGATAGAGGGCTCAGTAGGAGGAGGGTGAAGTATTTTAGTCTTCTCAGACTGAGCCCAGTGTGCAGTTGGTGCTCCCTCCTGCTAGAGCTCTCCAGGTAAATGCCCACAGTGGCAGATGTAACCCAAATAAAAAGGCATCAAAAAGCAACAGTCAACCTTAAGATAGCAATTTTTTTAGAAAAAATATGTCTCTACAGTTTCATTCTCCTTGAAAGTCTGAAAAAAAATCTTAATGAAGCAGCAGTGTGCCCATTTATGATGTTTGGATTAAGAGTTGTGTAGGATTTCCCAACAACAGCTCAAAGCCAATTTTAAAATCACCAGAGTACCCTTACTCACTTAACTGCTTTGGGAAATTTTGTGATCTGGGTTAAGGTTTATAAGTGATTACATCATCATTAACATTATTAGCTTGTTTCATTATATTTTATTCTGGTTTTAGTAGACAAATAAAACCAAACTAGATTCAAACTTTTCTTTAAAGGCCTGAAAGGTGCAGCAGTGGTACCTAGAGGCTTTTGTCAGGTCTAATTATTCCTGTACATTCATTGCAGTGCTGATCTTTGAAGTCAGACTTCCAGAACAGAAAAAGTGATATCAGAAATCACACTTTAGGTTACAGACTATGAGCATTTGAAGGCACAAAGATGTCAGGATGACAAGTGACTAGACTTCTCAGTTTTAATTCAGTGATTATCTGCATGAACACAGATGTCTATTGATCTGTTGATACATGTCTATCTAGTACAATAAATTTTAGTACTTGCTGCTGGAATTGGCTATGTTATCCTTTCAATGCTGAAGATGGAGTTTTAAATTTTGTATTTGATGGAAAAGAATAATTATGAGTATCATCCATTCTCTAACGTTGCTATAATCTCAGAAAGCTAAGGAGAGAGTAGGTCTTTAATTCCTTCTTTACTGTGTTTTCAGGCAGCAATATGTAAACAAATCCCTTAATTATCTCTATTGCTTATTTTTCATATTTTCAGCAATCTTTCTGTTATGTAAATTTATGCTGAATGAGACAGTCTACAAATAATCCATTTACAGTACATTATCTATTTATTATGTTAGAATTTTGATTTATTATGTCCTGCTTGGCAACTTCTTCAATACTATTTAAATAGAAGCAAAACCAACCAAACCCAAAGTCAATCACTTCAGGCTTTTTAGGTAACACAAAGATCATTACGTGATAATAAAAGATAGTTATAATATAAATGCACAACACAATACTAATTAAGATAATTATTTGTCTATGCAAGAGGGAAAACAACATCACTGATTTATTCCTCTTGCACATAAGCCACAGAAAGGCCTGGGGTTCCTGAGGGAAATTAGATTTCCCTGTTCCATTTGATGATTTTGACAGTTGTGTGCTACCTTTCCTAGGTCAGGGTGTGGAAATAGGGATGGGAAGAACAAATGAGAGCTTGCATGATGCAGGAAGGGTTCAGATGTTTTATGACTTCAATTTTACTCTCTTTTTTATAAACCTTGCTAGCACACATTACTGAATGCAACATACCGGGAGTGACCTCAACCCCCCCCCCTTAAAAAGACCATGGTACTCTTTTCCTCACTCATCACTGTCATATAATAAATTCACTGCAATTTACCTATTCAGACAAAAATTCTCTGACAAATGGCCAATTTAAGATTTCCTGGAACACATCTAGCTGGTATATTTTACCTGGATATGCCCCCACTCGAGTCATGGTGCATTCATTACTCTGGAGGGAGGGGACTAGAGTGGAACATGTTTTTTCCTTTCTCCCTGTTACAGCTGTATCATAACTTGTTTGGTAGGTCAGATGTGAGTTCACCTTCTGTGAAAATGCTCCACCAAAGTCCTGGGGAGGTAGTCTGGGTTTTTTTAAGAGTTTTGTGAGTTTGTTGTTCATACCAACACTCTTGTTTATATAGAGGTTGTTGTTATACTTCTAATGTCATGTTTCATATCTTATACACCATTAAACTAGTAATTATAAAAGCTCTTTTCCAAATTCTCGTGCTGCTCATTAAAAGGTTATCTCTGTACTCCTCTGCCCAGCCCTCTGAACCTGTGTCAGCATGAAACACATGGAAGGGATGTAATTTTATGTAAAATGGCAATAAACTGCAGTGCTAGCTTTCAGTCAGATTTCCAGGATGGACAGTATACTCAGCATTGGCTGGATCCTGTTGCACAGCATTCATCACCAAGCCTAAACTCATATTTCTTTTATTTTCAGTGTCCTCACTAGAGGTTAGGTCATCACAATGTTTACTGGTGAGCCCTTCCTGACTGGAAAGGTCAGCCTGGCATTACATTATGTGGCCATCATTAAAATTCCTGTGTGGAGTCAAGTCACAAGAAATGTAGGCAGGAAAGTGAAATCTTGACAAGCTTAATGGTCATCTGAAGCTACTGTGATTTATTAGTTTGTCCCCTGAAATAAAAGTTTTAAGTTGATTGTGCTATTCAATAACAGACCAAGTGACATAATCTGTCTCAAATTTACTCAAGTGGCAGCCAGAGCAGGACCTTCTTAAGACCCTGAATACGTGCTGTCTCCCGAATGCTGGTGGAGAAGATCTTTGGACCAGTGTTTTCTGGTCTCAGAAAGGCAAGGCAGCACCTGACTGCAGAGGACAAGCTGGAGCCACTGCACAGTCT
Organism: Formicarius rufipectus; assembly: GCA_013399695.1. NCBI lineage: Eukaryota > Metazoa > Chordata > Aves > Passeriformes > Formicariidae > Formicarius > Formicarius rufipectus. The sequence goes on from VXAU01002749.1 coordinate 372,411, forward strand.
TTTGCTGAGGAACCTCTGTGTAATATATAGTCAAGCTCAGTAAATATTAAGGAGCTTTGATATAAAGGAAAAGAAGTGGGGTTTTAGCCAATAAAGAAATAAAAAAGTAAATAAAAGGTATTGGAAATTGTTCATCTACCTTAATCCAGAGTTATCTGTAAAAGTATCTTAATTTGGTGCTATTTTTATTTGAATTATTTTATTTTAGCCTACAGAAAAAGTGCAGAGATTATTCCATATTGTGAGCATGATCTGCAGTTTGGGATTTGCTTTGTGGACATAGCTAAGTGATATTTCTGTTCTTTGAGTGGATGAGTACCTGATTAAAACTTTTCAGGAAATACCTGTGAGCACTTCACATGTGTTGCATATTCATCACAGTATTTGCCACTATATATTTACACGCATATTCATTAAGTTACCTTTACCTACAGATTGTTCAGAAATGATTTATTACTTGACTATTCATTTAAAGATAACACTCATGAAATGAGATATAGATTCACTTATTCATCAGATATTTGCCTACATTTTTCAAAATAGCTTAAGAAATGTATTAGAGATGCCACTGCCATGGGTATGTCTCATGTTTAGGTCTCAGCTGATGGGCTGATTTCAATGTGTCCTTTGCAGCATTGCTAAGCATTGTAGTCGACTCACAGAGCTGTTCCCTAAAACTCAACCTTCACTATTTTGGTTTGATTTCATTATCTTTCATGTAACACAGTAAATAATTATTACTCCTTTTATTAGCATTCTTTGATTCTTTTGTGGATTGTTGTCATGCTTTCACTTTTTAATTGCTTTATTTAGTCTTTTTTGGTGAATTGTGTGTTTTGGTGCTTTCACTGTTTTATTATGCAAACTTTTTTTTTTTTTAACTCCATTTTGTAACTTTCTGGAAATGGATTTCTCTAAAATGAAAAGCAAATTTCACCATGACATTTCCATATCCTTTTTCTGTCTCTTCTGCACTTAAAAGGTGTATTAAACACCTTTTAGGGTGGTGGTTTTTTTTTTTTTGTTTGTTTGTTTGTTTGTTTGTTTGTTTGTTTGTTTTTGTTTGTTTTTTTTGTTTTTGTTTTTGTTTTTGTTTTTGTTTTTGTTTTTTTTTGTTTTTTTTTTTCCTGGCTATATAATTAATTTATGTCTGCATATATTATTCCCTTCTATCTTTCAGTATCACATCTTGGATTTTCATCTTTCAGTCGTTTCAGTTATTTTTTGTTTTGTGGGGGTTTTTTGTTTGTTTTGTTTTGTTTTGTTTTGTTTTATTTGATGTTCTTGCTTTGATTATTTTCTGAAAGTTTTTAATCTTGCTTACAAGATGTGTTGACCCTACTCTTGTGGTGTTCAGAATTTTTAATTTAGCGTTGCCTGTGAGCTGCAGAGATGCACTGAGAGGTTTATGTTTGTTATCTAATGCTCTTATGAGAGGTTTGTACTTTAGGTGAGCAGTGGATTTAAGTCTTTGTTTGAAACTATATTTCAGTGAAGTCATCATAGCTGGACTCTGGCAGCTGTAATATATCCTGAACTGTCCTGACCACAAAAATCTAATGCTGAACCTACCCAGGGGTAGAGTTTCAGCTTAGGAGTTTGCCTTTTTACATGGACGTAAAAAATGGAATGAGTCCCTCATCCCTTGCATATCAAGGAGGACAGATGAATGGCTGTGCATGTCACCTGGATTTCAACAGGGAACCTCTGAGACTGGCAATTCCACCTGAACTGAGAGTTGCTCCCTTTAGCTGATCTCATTAAGTGCCTCGAGGTTCCTGACTTCCTAAGGGGAGCTGGATTGATGAATTAAAAGATAACAATAATAAAAAAAGCTTGATAAAGATTTGGTTACTCCTGAAATCGTACTGATACACAAAGCCAGTCATTCCATGTTTGTGGCCATAATGGTGGCACCAAGCTAGCAAGACCTGTGTTCTGGGTTTGCTGCAGGAGAGACAAGTGGGAATGTAAGTCTTCACACCCTTCACCTCCAGACCAAGGTGAAAGAAATGAAGTGAACTTTGTCTGAAGCTCTCCCATAATCCTGTAGCCGCCATATATCAAGGATCACCTGCATTTGGCATGGATTCCATGGGTTTCTGTGGCTGTTACTCATGGATTGATAACACTTGCAGAAGAATTTACTGTATGTTCCCAGTTCATCTGTCCTCCTCTTGCAGAGAGATAGTGCTACACCAGTGTGCCTTGGCTCCATGGTGGTTGGATTCCTCTCTGAATGACAGGAACCCTAATTACCTCATGGGGTCTGTGTCCTGAAGGGTAAGTAGAAATGTGAAATTTGGAAATCTGCTTTTTTGGTTCATGAATTCTATTTTGCAATTGTTTTTTGTTGGGGAAAACTGTTAAAGATTGACCATTAAAGGTGTTGAGGTACAATACAGAGTTAGTCGTTTGAATCATCTTAAACTCAAAAGCTGAATCTCAGATAGCAGTTTTCAGGATTTTTTAATATTATTTCATCAGTTAGTATATTTTATTTAAGAAAAAAAAAAAAAAAAAAAATAAATTCTGTCCTGTCACTGAAAACTATAATGGCAAAGATTAAGACAGTTTAAGACTTGAATGGAAAAAAGCAAAACCAGTGAAAATGTGGCTCAACACACCACTCTCCAGGTGAACAAAGAAATAAAGCAATAAAGTTGTTCCTTATTAAAAATTCTTGCCACTGTGTTTAAGCTAATTCCATTTGATACCATTCAGCTCAGAGAGTATTTTTGAGACTGTCAGACTTGAGGATGTGAGTGAAGTCATACTGACAGTGACTTGAAATTCCTACTCCAGCATTTCGGATTTGATTAAAGGTTTGAGCTTTTAAAGCTAAAGTGCATGTTTTATATAACACAGTAGGGGCCCTATTGTCAAATGGTCTGAGGAACTGTGAATCGACAGCTATCATCAAAATAGCACAAATCCACCAGCAAGAGCTCCTGAAAGACTGTGGGATGTTATTACAGCACCTAGTGGAGTATAACATGTTATTTATTCTGCAGGCACTTTTCCTACAGCCCTCAGTCCCTCTGTACCAAAGGCTCTGCCTGCAGGAAGTGCATTCACTTTCTCTAGGGCATACGAGTCCTGGTCAAAGAAAGTTCTTCAGCATTTCTTGTGCAAAGTAAGAGCAGAGACAAATTCACACTGTCATCATACCTCAGTAGCTTGCTCAGAATTTTTGGATATGCATATGATATCAGGTACTGGCACAGGAATAAATTCTTCATGATAAGACTGCTATGTTTGTCCTTTTAGTACTGATGGGGGGACACAGGTTTCAATCTTACAGTAAAAGGGGTGTTAAGCAAAGGGGAAAAAGGTATCTAAATGCCCACACTTCCACATGGTCTGGTTGTTGTTGTAGGCTGGACTTCGCGAACGAAGATCTTGGGATAAGCCTGCGCAGTGGATTTTTTTAGGTGAGGCACAGTGTGCGCAGAACTGGCCCCACCCCCTTTACTCCTGAGGTTCATTTTGACATGGTCTGATAAAATAGGCTGAAGACCAGAAAGCATAATCCAGTTCTGGCTGGGGGAGAGTTATTTTATTATTACTTCAAAGAGAAAGATGAAACATAACATTGTCATGAAACAGTATTTTCTTAGTCTCTTATTTGGCCTATATGAGATAGAGGAAAATGGGTGAGAATTTGAAGTCTTTCCTTCCATTTCCAATAAAGCCAAAGCAAACACACTGACACCAGCTGAGGCTGACTCTTCTGAGGTGTAATGAGTGGCCACCCCCTCCTTGGTGGCATCCATGTTTGCAGTTCCTTGTCTTTTGAAGCAAGTTGATAACCAAAGTTCACGTGACAGGCACATCTCATGCCCAGCAAACATAATGATTCACAAAGCAATCTTTTTGTGGGTTTTCTTTGTCTCTGCTTTCTAGCTCTCTTCAGCAGTCTAGGTAATTAGGAAATATTTCCTGCTTTGTCAGTTCAGATTTATTTGTTCTCTGCTAGTATCCCCCACATGGCTGGAATACAAATCATTTGCTGGAAAAAATGAGAAGTGATGAAGAAGAGGGTGATTAATGACCTAACATTCTATTTTAGCAGATAAAACAAGAAGGGTTTCACTCAGTTTGCCTCCAGATAACATTTTGTATTCATTTTGCAACACAGTTAGAACTCAGTTGTCTCAAAAGTGAAAATTCATAAACCTACAGCAGTTTGTGAAATGTGAATGATTGATTGCATACAGCTAGAAAACTCTTGAAAAGATAAACTAATTCAGTGATGAACAACGCATTTCATACTCAATTAATTATACAGTACATTTTGTTTCAAAATATTAAATGCCTAGAACAGTCTTCTGCCTGGAAGCGTCTGGGCTTTGTAATGAGAGACAAAAGTCTGGGGTTCAAACAGCTGTCTGTATGAGATTTTAGAATGACTTATGTCTGAATTAGAGAGGTTTAGGGCAGTGATTTCCTGGCAGGAAATTAATAATGAGCTAAATTAGAACATGCCTAGAGATGATTTAAGCAACATTGCTAGCATTGTCTGTGACAGCCTGTCAGGTTTTTTTCCCCAGTTCTATTATTGTTTAGTAAATAATCAAAATCATTAACAATTTGGGAGTGCACTGTGATCCAAAAGGAAGTAGACAGTTGTATTTGAACACAAGATGGGAGACTTGAAGTGCGTTCTTGCAACACATAGGTTGTGGTGGAACATGGCAAAATCCAAGCCTAGTGTTTCTACTGAGACACTTTTTAGTGTTGTTTTGTTATTTATCAAATAAATTCTAACATCAGAGCTGATTCAAATCTTCTTCCCGCTGCAGAGAAGACAAAACCAGAGGGAAATAGCTGATGTGTCTGGCTCTCTCCAAACTGTTATTGTGCTCAATCACCTTTTACTCCCTTCAAATTCTCTTTAGGGTACACTGATTTAAAAAGAAACAGAGCTGGGGAGAAGGCTTTAAAGTTCAACATCCAGATACTTCAGCTGGTGGCAACAATGAGTGCTTTCCATAAGCAAATTGTCAGGAAGTTCTGTCTGCCTGGTGAGGCTGTATCACACCAAGATAAATGATTTCTGACCTTTTTCTTATTTCAGGGTAAAACAAAACCAAAATCATTTATCTTGCTGTCCAGTTCTTAAAAGTTAATATCAATTCTCCAACTTTGAGGAATGAATCAAAGAGGGCTTGAGTAGTTAAATGATGGCCAGTGACACTAATCTGCCTGCTGTGTGCTGAGAGATCTTGCTCAATAAAAATGAAAAAACAATAGAAGCTCTTATTATTCAAGTGGCTCCTGAACTACAGAGCTAATGAAATGATTGACAGTCATTTGTGAATAAAATAAACAAACAAGGACCAGAACAGAGAACAAAACAAACCAATAATAATTTTAAAAAGTCAACAAAAATGTGAATGAAAGCAAAATCCAAATCCCAAAATTAAACTGGAAACCAAAGCATCCACTGTGAGCAATTTCACCAGGGAAGCAGGAACTGAAAGGAGATTATTCATATCAACTTCACAGTGGAACAAGAACTGTACAGCCTTGCCCTGAAAGTCCCTAAGACACTAAAGTATTCTACATTCTGCTCCCAAAGATTTAGAGAACTTTTAACTGGAATAGTTTCACATAAAATTTGGTCTTCAGAAGTACTGCAGCGTTCTCCTGCCCTGCTGTGTCCTTGCAGGTGTTGGAGCAGAAATAGCTCCTAGGGGAAAACCACAGCAGTGGCAGCAGGGAAGAGCATGTCCAAAAGACAAAGTTTCCCTACAGCCCCTGCTTGGCAAGCTGTGCTCACAACCAATTTCCTTCAGACTTAAATTTAAGTCCCCAGGGTTGCTTAGTTTTTGTACATGAATGTATCCCTTAGGACTTAGAAAGAAAAACTTTTGCATCCCGGAGGAATGCACAAACGGATGTAATACTAGTAACTTCACTCCAAGAGACATTTATTGGCTGAATATATCATCGCTAATACCTTGCAAAGAAAGCAGTTTTGCTTTCAGGGTAACCAGTAGAAACACTTTCCACTGAAATAGCCTAACAAGCAAAGTTCTGTTAACTTCAGTGGAGTTCAATCAAAATAGATCATGAACTGTGTGGATTTTTCAGTCTTTTTCATTGCACCTTAGATTGTAGGTCCTATTTTTCTAAGCAACAGCATCTTTCAAATGATGAGAAAGACCAGGATGTGCTTGGGGGAGAGAAGGAGACAAAACAACTTCAGTATTGTTACTGCTTTCTTGGTGGTCCAGACTTCAGTGGTATAATGAATGCATCATCCTTTCAAGGAGAACTAGTAGAACAGTAGATAAAAGTAATGGATCTGTAAATATCAAACTTCTCCTATTTGGAAATTGTAATAGGGATTGGAGACAGAACAAAGTATTGGAGTGTTTACATTGTCTAGTTTACTGATGTACAGTTATATTTTAATGGGCTTGTTGCACTGAGGGTATTATTTTCAGGAACTTTATTTTTAACTTAAAATATGACTGACGAGTCTTCAGGATGTATAGAAATACAAACAAAACTAAGTATATGCTCCTTGGAGTTTTTGTCTTCTCATGTTAATGTAGAATTGATTTGCTATTTACTCTTTCTCCAAAAAATTCACTTTGCCTTAGCAGATAATTAAAAGTATATCTGCTCAGTTTTCTTTTTCTTTGTGGGAGAAAACACCAATAAGTATCTTTTATAAAGTCCTTCTAAGTCAGAAAGTTGTACAGTAGTTTTATGGAGACTCCAACAACCATTGCTACATGCAAAGCTCAAAACTATTTGCTGTTATGTTCCTGCCTCTTTTTAGAGCACAAGGAAATGAACTGCACACACCACATCGTATTGGAACGAAGGAACACAGAGTGACATAAAGATTTTCCCACATGAGGTGGACTGAGTACATTTTAGTTACTGTCTGTTTGGAGTCTTGATCCTCTGGTGCTAAAGACAAATCCCAGTTCATCTCTGGGTTTTCATAAACCCACCATGCCAGATGGTTTCATCAAGACAAGATTTCAGACAACAAAAATCTAAGGGGAAGTGAGATATGGCCATGGCAATTGCATATTCCTCAAGAAATTACACATTACAACTTAAAATAGTCCCAGTTTCCAAGTATTTTTGATGTGGTATTTAAAATCATGCTAGAAAACTATTAACTCACCAGAATGCTAAAATATGGGCATATCTACTATAACAAGAAATTTTTAAAAATTTCCAAAGAACAAAGGAATGACAGAGGAAGAGTTTAGGCATCATCTAAAAAGAAATAGTTTGATACCATAAAATTTGAAAGAAACTAATAAACATTCTGGGTACTTTCAGAGTCTTGTTTACAGGTAGGTGTGGGCTGGAAGGGACCTTCAGCGCTCATCTAGTCTCACTAGATGAGGTTATTGAATCACAGATTATTCTCAATTAAAAAGGACCCACAAGTTTTTAACTTTGCTGACGAAGTGTAAAAAGCTTCCACAGTAAAACAAAATAATTTTTCAATGTAAGGTGTTTAATTGCTGTAATCTTGCTGCCAGTGAGTTATTTTTTTCCACAGACTCAGGTGTGATTGGCAGTGTGAGCACTAACTCTGATGTGCTCACACTCAGGGTATCGGGGTGACCTCGGTTGTGCCCCTGGTCCTGCAGTGCCGGTTTGCAGCTGGTTCTGTCCCCTTTCATGAGCACTGTAATCTTTCCTACTTAGGGCAGTCACCAAATTTATTAGAAGACTGGTTTTCAATTACCTTCCAAATACTGCCATAGATTGAAAACATGGATTAGCTAGACAAATGGTTCAAAGCTAATTAGTTAAAAATAGATTCTCTTTTCCCAAATACTCTTTTAGTCCCCTTCAGCTATTTAGCACTTTATAATGAGCAGAATTACAATAGAGGGCCACCTTTTAAATACATTTTCTCCTTAAAAATCAATAAAGACCTTTTAAAAAAATTCAATAGTCAACACCCATGACTTATACAGGTGACTAATTCAATACAATCAACATATCAAGTGATTTAATTCTCCAAGTGAACACAAATTGTCGCTGTTTACTAGAGCACTTCCATTAAAAGTTCACCCATGAAAATTACAGTCTGTCATTATAATTTTTATTTTTGCTTATGTAAACCTCTTAGAGAATGATTTTTGCTTTTACTAGAATTGTTAGAATACAAATTGCTCTTGAAAACAAAATAAATCATTCCCAAAGTAAATCTTAGGCAGAATCATAAATTTCAGCTGCTACAGCAGCATGGTTACAAGACCATCAGCTGTGTAACAAGATACATACACAACTGGTTTGCAAGCCAAGCAATGCTATATCAAGTCAGCAAGCAATGATCCATTAAATGAGCCCTCCTGTACATGATTTCAAGCCTGACTTAGGAGCAATGCTATAACCCAGACTTGATTCAATTACCCAGACATTAAGAAAATAACAGTATTAAAACAGAAAATAACATTGCTGTGGTGAAGCAAAGGCGGGATGTCTCAGAAAAGCAGTTCTTGAACTTCATTTGGATTTTTGAGAGTGGTTTGAGGCAATTTGTGTTGTGTGAGTGTCATCAGTGTAGACAGAGGAGACAACAGAAGCTATGAGCAAGCAGTGAAGATGTCCTGGACCCAGCAATGGCACTCAGTCTCCTTTTTGCAAGAGACTGCTGTGGAGCCAATATTTAATTCTGAGCATTGAAATCTGAAGGTAGGGTGCTTGGGGAAGGGAGGGCTCACAGTTTTAGTAGAAACTGTAATAACTTGGCATAAGCAAATATCGCAGTTCCTGTTTCTGGTAAAACCATGGGGACTGAAACTATTGCTTTCAAGTTGCAGTGAGGGCATCTTTCACTGACACAAAGCTTTCTTTCTCCTCCCCAAGAAAAGGCTCTGAAATCTGCAAGGTAATTAAGCCTTGTGTTTTGGGGTTTTTGTGATGCAGAGTTTGATTTTTCTAAACACTTTGGTTTATTAAATGCAATACATCACTATGTTCTATTATCTTACATACAGAACATTTGATTATTGTTGGAATAACTCAAGGTTTTCCAATTCTTTTCTTTATCCTCTGTTAATGCATGATTTATAGCTGATGACCTTTAAGGTTCTCTTAATAAAGTTATAACATACTAAGCTGAAATGAAAGTAGAATCAAAGTTTTCATATAATTAAAGGAAGGTTTTTTTGTGTAAGTTTTACACAGAGCACACACCTTTTCAAGAAATATTGAGTTTAACATACCCAGGAAATACAATACTTTTTTTGCTGCTTAATCATATTTAGTTTTCTTCTAGAAGGTGTCTGAAAAACACCCTGAGATGGCAACAAAATTGCAGGTTTTAAATTGTCATGAAGATGGATTAGATTTGTTGTACCATTCTCTATTTGCATCACAATTATCTTCACAAGAATGAATTCATAATGCTTCTTTTCCTATTCATTACAGACATTGTCACTGCAGAAGGTGAAATGAGCACTGAAATTCCTCACCCCAAACACACCACCACAGTAAATCAGACCATTCTGACCTTTCCAGGGCTCAGTTATAGAACATAAACTGGTCAGCCCCACTCCCTGGTTACTTGCAGTTGATTGGATGTGCTATTGGGAAACCTTGGCTTTCAATTGAGTAACTGAGCTTACAATAGGCCTAAAGTGCAATTAGGATGTTGAGTTGGCAGACCACGTGTTAAATAAAGTTTTTACTAAGTCATGTGTTCCTGATAGTATCTATATTTTAAAATATATATTAGTGCTAGGCCAAAAAGGATAGAGGCTCAAAAGTAACTTGCCAGAAACAACTTTGGAATATTGCAAATTTCTGTAAAAATTTCTGTAAGAAGAAAGCTCTGAAAAAAAATCACCACACAAAACTAATGAGATATAAAAGATAAAACAGTCAAAAGAATATGAAAAATAAAAAAGTATGTTTATCTACTATGTTAGGTTTTTGGTGATTATTTACCACACAAATCAATGCATTCTCATTAACCAACATGAGATGTTAACACAAAACTATTACCTTTTCTTTATCTTTTCCTCTTCATTCCTGAACCAAGGAAAGCCACCTGTTATCATCTATAATGTTAGCAACAAAACTAATTTTAGTTTTAAAGGAGGATTTTGTTATATGCATGGTGTTATAGGACATAATTCCTTGTCTTTCCTTGGCACCTCTTTTACTGTGCTCTGGTATTTTACAATCCAGAATGGAGATTACTGTCCAGCAGGGAGAGTGCTGAAGTATGTAAATCAACATTGGATCCTCTGCATTTGGGAAATAAATATTAAAATTACCATTTTTAAGATACTGTGATATAATACATGATTAAATGCCAAATAAACTCTAATGTTTAGCCAAAATTTTCAAAAGTAATAAGAAATCTGGTGTTTTGCCTGGAAGGGAAAGTTTATAAGAATTAGTGGTTCACTTTGTAAAATTTTCACTTGATTCTTCTAAACTTAAGTCATCTTACCTTTTTTTTCATCTATGTTAAATCTAGGATCTGTTAAGACTGTTCTAATATATCTTATTACAAAAGATTAAAATAAAGTATCAAAACTATAAAAACAGGACTAGAAGAAAAGTGCTTTTGCTATTGGTGATGCTTGAAAAATTGGAGGTTTAAGGTAGTGGGCAGTGAAAGAGGCAAAAAGAAACAACTTAGTTCCAAGGAATGAGAATCATGATTTGTTTTGGCCTATTGAGAAGCTCCTCAACAGAGCATTTCTCATTCACCTAAACAGGACCAAGAAAAATATCAGTAGATTTGTGCCATTGATACACCAAAAGCCTTTGAGGATAAATATGAGGAAATATGAATGCTAAAAGGAATTTTTAATAACACTAAAAATAATTGCATTAAATACAGTCTTACAGATTAAAATATATGGGTAAATCAGGTAAATTAAGTGAAAGTTTTGAATTTGATCGGAGATTAAGCTTTTACTAAATATAAACCATTGGTCACTTTGATCACTCTAAAACCTTCCCCCCTTTTGACTTGGTCCCAGCATTATATTGTTTTAGAGGAGCAATGTTGATGTTTGTAACTTACTACCTGGAGTCAGTTTTGGGAGAAATCTTTTGAAGACCTCTGCTGTTGTTTTGGTCTTCCTAACAAGTAAGTCATTTTGAATTCATGAAGAAAACCTGTGACTTGTGGCGTGTTGACATGTATAAAGTTTGCTCAATGAACCTCTATTTTTGGGTGCAAAACTTGAAAGTACTAAAGGAAATTAAATTCTGGGAGCAGAAAAATATGAAATTTCTGGGTTACTGAATCTTTGTTCACTTTTTGTGTTTCAACTGTGTTAAAAGCATTTTAAATAAAGAGCCAAATGTCTCCAGAACAACCTGTCTAATATCAAAATACAGAAAATATGTCTCAAATCTTTTTTGATACCTTTGAAATGAGTCTCAGTAAAAGAAATTTCAGATACATTTTTTGTGAGGAACTATATTTTATGTTTTTCAGTTTCCACAATTAAGTCAGACTGCGGCAGGGTTTATGTTCCTGAAATTTTCTCTATACCTTCAGCAAAGGAATCTTCTGCTCCTGCTTAATTTGACTTCAGGTTTTCTGGTTTTCTCTTTGTTCTTCAGGAATCTAGGACAACTTCCTCGAATTTACCCTGGCTGCAGGAAACATGTGGAAACAAGGTGCCAAGCTTCCATTTGCATTTCCAAAAACATATTTTTGACCATAATTTTTTTCTTTTACTTTGAAGCAACAGTTTTTCTTTCTTACTTGAAATTGCTTTTAATGTGTTTATACATTAAAACTTTTGTTCTCATGTTCACTATGGCCTAGTCTTGTCTATCAAAGGAGGAATTCAGAGGGAGGATTTTAAGAGTAGCAGGTATTATGGCTCCTTTACAGGGAAAGTTTAATGATTTTGAGGATACAAAGTTCCTAAAGATATGCAGTGTTCAAGCACTTCATATACTTGATTATGAGGTGAATTAAGTCGACCTGTCCTCCCGCGTACTTGGACCACATTTGTTGCAGCACTCTTGTAGCACCTGAAAGGCTGGTGTTATTCTGAAGAATAGATAAATTATTTAGCTTCTAGTTCCCTTCTTCCTCATAATGATATCAAAACAACCTTCTGGTTATGTTGTATTTTCTCTTCCTTTCCCTTTGTTGAATTCTGTCTTTTTAGTTTTTTTGAGAAGCTGATTTTGAGAGAGAGGTGGTGAAAATATCGGGGGAAAATACCCCAAACAACAAACTCAACATGTACAGTGAATTTCCATTTCATTTGAGTACAAGAGCAATTAGGTTTTGTCTAGATGATGTTGATGTATTTTAAACAAATGATTCTTGGTATATGAACCTTTTCCAGCCAGGAAAAACTCATTGAATTAAGTGTTAGTGTTTGTAATTGCTCTGGCTGTTGGGTGGCTATAAAGGTCACTGTGGCAAAAGCAATGACGGAGCTGATTTTTAAAGCACTCTAAAAAAAATAAATAAATGGTTAAAATTTGGCTACTGCATCTATTGGGCAGAATAGTCGTGTTTTTCTAAGATAAAAAAGTGCTAAGTAACATCAGATGCATTCCCTCCTATGGACTGTTAACAGAAAGTTAGATGCTGATACAAAGTATCTCCTGAGTGAATGACATTTCTTAATTTCTTTGCAACTAAGGCCCTGATCTTAGTTATGGGTTATGGCCCACATTTCCCACAATTTTTATTTTTATTCTCTCTGTCTTGAAAAGACATTTTCAAGAGTTTAGTTTTTATTGGGAGAGGGATGGTATGTATGAAGGAGCTCAGGCTGAAAACTGCAGAAGTTGACATATTTGGATACTTTTCTCACCAAATAAATATTTTGCACATCAACACCAGAAATCAGTAGTCTGAGTTGGAAGGTTCCTTTACAGGCATTCTAGTCCAACCCCTCACAGCCACATGACAAACAATCGAAGTCTCTCTCTCATATTCAAGTGTAGAGTAGAAGGCTGAAGAGGACCTTCTTCAGACTGATCACTTGTTATGATGTACTATGCTATAATCAGCTTTTTACTGTGTCATTTAGCAATTTCTAGATGCATTTTCCAACTCAGGATATTCCATGATTCTCTTTTTTTACATGAATTATTCTACTGTTACTGGCATGCATGGCCTAATAATTAATTGTCCTAAAGAAATTAATTTCTCACTGATATGTCATTGTTTTCTGCCTTTGCTTTAGAACAAAGTTGATGTGCTGAAAAGCATTCTGAGCCTGCGTATTGCTTGCACCCTTCATTACAGCTCCTTGAATATCAACATCTCTCTTGCAGGGCTAAAAACTCTCACTTTACACAAGTATAAATTAAAGTAAAGAAGAAACCTTTCACATAGTTTAGATTCAGCTATCTAATTTGTAAATGTTGGTTGTAAATTATCTAATTAGATGGTTTTCACTTAAAATGACGCACTAAGTTCATAGTGCAGAAATTGCACACATGGGCTCACTCACTGGGCCATTGATTAAATTGCTGTTCTTAAGTTTTAAATAGCTGGGTTTTTTTAGATATGAAATACAAATCAATCTTGGAGCCACAAGTTTTGGAGATAAAAATGCTTTACAGGTGAATAGATCAGTTCAGAAGATCTCTCTGAGATAAAAATAAACACATGCTTGTTTTGATGAAAGCAGGACCCTGTTTTTGCCTTCCAAGAATTATTAGTGGCCTCAGTTGTGTAACAGCAACAGTGGCAAATTCAAATGAAACCTCTTTTCTTCTTGCAGGGCTGAAGTACAGGAGAGCTCCAGAAAAGAAACTAAAAAACCTTTTATTCAAGGTGGTTGTTGCTGGAGTTCCCAGAGTACAGTTCAGGAGTTAATTCAGGTGGCAGGACAATTGTGTCGGGAGATGGTGCATTATCCTAGCCTATATCCTATAGTCTGTGCAAACATCTTGTGCCAGTGTCCCAGTGGAAATAGTTTCCTATTTATCCTGCTTATCACTATGTATTTAAAGCATTATCCTAAACCAAGTTGGTACTCTTGGTAATCCAATTGGCCCTGATCTTCTGTAGCCTTGAAAGGAATCAGTGTTTATTGACACTTCAGATTATTCGGTGTTCCTGTATTAAAAGACAGAGGGAAGGATCTTTGAGTTTTTGTTGAGGGATGAGATTAGTATCTTCTCCCTGATTCCAAAGTCATGGTTCAGCAGAAGAAAATTCTCTGTGCTTCTCCTACACCAGTTATCCTTCTGGTACAGTTTTATGAGAAGGATGACTCAAATGCTGGAGCAGTGATGAATTTTCAAGGCTATGAATTCAAATGTGGTCAGTAAAAAAAGTCGCTGAAATGACTGTGCACTCCTGCAAGAAACTCGTGCCTCAGAATGGATGAAGTAAGATTACTGATGAATGGAACTAACTACTAATTCTAGAAATAATAGGGACACAACGATTGTGTCAGGCACACAAGTGTTCAGCTACAAAATGTTTGTTACCTACCTAGAAATCTACTGACTCATGGCTTGTTAGCATTTGAAAAAGAACTTGAAAGAATACACTTCACTATCTGAAAGACTGATAAAATAATGAAATTATTTTATAGAATGACAAGGAAATTGTGGGGGGGAAAAAAACAACCAGATTTGTTTTACAGCAAACCATGTAAAGGTTAGATGCCTAGGTGAGAAATACAGATGAATATGGAACATATTAAGCACCTCTGAGGAAGAAGTTTCATCTTGACAGCAACATTAGAGAAACTTCCTAAATGATACTGTGTGTAGCAAGAGGTTGCTCAGTCGTGTAGAAGGTGCAGAGAGGTGATGGAGCAGGAGACCTTTTAAGTAAGGAGGCAGAGTATTCAGAAATTAAAAACTCTAAAACACGGCTTTGTCATAATAATCTTCTGTGAGTTTTTGTGAGCTTTCTCCATTCTTTAGGGCTTTCCACTAATGGTTATACTGCTGAGAGTGCTGCATTCTGATCCTAAACTATGATGAAAGGGCAGAGGAGTGAACCGAAGAGGTGACCAGTCACTACCCTTACTGTGGAAGATAACTCGTTTCATAAGTGACAGTTTTAGTACAAACAAAGATGCAGTAAGATTTATTTTTTTTTTCCTTCTTAAACGGTGACATATTCTACCATTCAAAGAATAAAGAGATACCTAACTGTGAGAAACAAATCATAGATGCTGTCAGAGGCTTCTCCCTTGGTTGCCTTCCTACCGAGTACATTCAGCACTCTAATGCACGACCAGCATGATCCCCTGATGTGCATCGACCTGCACCAGAGTGGAAGGGCCTTGTGCTGGAGAGGGAATCTGGGGCTGTGCTTCACATGAGCTCCTCGGTCCCTGCCTTTGAGAAATGGTGACCTGAGAACATACAGTCACATACCCACAGTGTAGAGTGCACTATTTAAACAGCTATTTCTTGGTTTACTGTCTGATTAACATTTAGCTTGAACTGCTATTAAACTGGGGGGAAAATAATAAAATTCAGTAAACTGGAATGCTTAAAATAGCAAAGACTTGGGAAAAATGGTAAAAAACTACTTTGTTAATGTTTTTAATAACATTTGTTGCAACAAAATGCAGCATTTCCAATGCCTCACTTGAAGATCATCTCCTTGGTTTAATGTGTGCTTCCTCATACATAGAGTTGGGATTTTCTTTACTTCTCTGGATTTGGCTCTCCCACCACTATTGCCATTTCAGGCACAGGCTTAGGCACAGTAGAGGGGATTTTCAGGACAACCTTGTCTGACACAAATATTTTTTTTTTGATGCCTCCTTTTCTCCCAGCTTTTGTTGCAGAGATCCACAACTTTTCAGTCAAGTAACATGGAAATTACAGCTAAGAATGCTTCTGTATGTCCTGAGAATATGCAGGGTATTGGAGTGGATGTGCCCCCAAATACAAAGTGGATCTGCAAATTATGTGGGCAAGCCATTTAAAAGCTCAGGGCATATATTCAACATATCCTTTTATTTTATTTGTAACTTAGAGGCCTTCAGCCTACCTGAGTGAATTATGGTACAACAAGATGATTTTGTTTCTGTTGGGTAATTTTCATTCATGTTTCAGGTCAGTATTGAGTTTGTGTTTTGGGGTTTTTTCTTTGTTGTTGTTGTGGCTTTTTGGGCTTTTTTGTTTGTTTGTTTGTTTGTTTGTTTGTTTGTTTTTGTTTGGTTGTTTTTTTTGTTTTGTTTTGTTTGTTTGGTTTTTTTAGAGTTTACTGCATTAATATCTTTAGTTAATGTTTCCTGAGGTCTGACAGATACGCTAGAGGGTCTTAACAAACTGCACCTGCCCTGTTCTTGTTCTCAGCCAAATTGCTGTATTACAGTGCATTGCTAATAAAACAATTTCTTAATTCTCCTTATTTAGTAGCAAAAACACTGGGCCCCAGATGTTAATTAAAATATTCACCCCTTACTTGCATTATTTAGAAATATTTTGCTGTACTAAACTTAAATAATAGGGAGGAAAAAAAATAACCAAGTTCAGTATCTATACTTTAGTGTGCTATTCCAAGAATATTTTTGATACAGCTATGTTTGGCATGAAAATATTAATAATTTTTTAAAACTTCATGTATTACTGAACCTTTAAAGAGGGCTGAAAAGACAGAAAATGTCTTTCCTCCTCATTTTTCTTGAACTGGGTCTTCCTCTGTAATGGATGCAGAGGTATGAACAGAACTCCCAAAAGACATTCAAACCTAAATAAATAAATAAATAAATAAATAAATAGATAGATAAATAAATAAATAAATTTAAAAAAATAGCCAAGCCCAAAATTTTGTGGAGAAAATGTTGGAGTATGTGTCCTCCCTCTCTCCAGAGCATCTTGGCCAAATGCCCCTGCCCAGAGTATCAGCAGCTGTGACAGAGCAGGTTTAAGAGGATCTGGAGCAGTGGTCATTTCCTGCAGCCCAACTCCATCCCCTGAGAACACGGAGATGCAGGTGGGGTGGGTTTGTTCCCTGCTTTCTATGAGGTCAGTGGAGATGCTGCTTCTGCTGCTTCAGACCACTTGGTGAGGGCTCTAACCTGGAATAAGATGTACCAGTATCAGCAATTATTTCAGGGAGGGCTTGGATAGCAGTTCCAGCACAAGCAGTAGGAAGCAGAGTGGTGAGTGACTTGTTATTAACCAGCTGCATTGACTCAAAAGTGAGAGGAAGGACAGCAGATACTGAGGAAAACCACACCTGTCCCCCTTTTGTAAGACACTACATTTCCTTCCCTTGGCTTTGCCATTGAGCAAATGGGAATTGAGGATTTCTGTCTTTGTCAGCTGGAATGCTTCAAAACTTGAATGAAAACTCATCTAATGCATCTTCCTGAGTTCAGGTTACCTGTTGAGAAAAGCATTTCTCCTTAGGTAATCTCCACTGCTGTCACTGCTGGATGGGAGTAACTGGGAATACACCTCCATACTTCACAGTGGGCAGTGGGATAGAGAGGTCCCAGTTAACGTGGAATCGACACATTCATTTTTGTGGTGTAATAAAACACTGCTTGGGTCTTCATCTTTTATGAATTTGTACTAAGCCTGCACTAAAACTCCTGTTTGAAAAGGAGGTGAGGGCACAAACTTCATTTACAGGAAGGTATATATACTTCTACGTATTTCTATATGAACAGGAGTCTGTGCCTGAGTTAAATATCACATAGACAGACTTCAAGCTTGCTGAACAGTTTAGGAAGGAGGTAAATGGTGATGATGTTCTTGAGCTTAGTAGATTACATTGTAGGCACACATGCGTTGAGACAAACATTCCTAATGCTGTTTTATAGTCAGCTCTATCAAGGTGTGTAGAACACTTGAGAGTGGGAAAATATTGAACTGAATATTTAGGATTTTGGAGACATTTGTTACATATATTTTGATTCTTACTTCTTTCACACTAAGAAACCAAGTTCATATCAACATTTATGAGAAAAAAACCCAGTATGTTTTGTAAGATTTTAGTATCCCCTAAATGTATCCTTGAAGCTAAAATAGATTTCTTTTGTTTTTCTGGGGGAAGAGAAGTTATAAATTATGTTGCTGACAGTAGGCTAAAAAGGTTATTTGAAGGAAAAAGTCTTTGGACAGATTTTTTGTCTTAGTTCTTTTGTTAGAAGTTGAACAAAATGAACTCTCAGGCTTAGAAAAGCAAAACAAACAAACAAAAAATATCTCAAACAGCTTCAAATTCTGCCCTAAGCCTTTATCTTATAAACCAAAAGGTTTTCAAATGAGGTGGTTTTCGTTTGTTTGGCTGGGATCTTTTTTTTTTTTTTTTTAAATATCGTAAGCAAAAAGGTTTTGGTTTGTTTTTTCTCTTTTATAGGATCACAACACTGGCTAAGAATCATAACACCTTCTACCCAGAACAGTTCACTTTGGGATGCTTGTGCCTCAGATGGCTGCTCTTCATTGCACTGTGAGTTTCTGGTACACACATGGCGCCATAAATGCACCTTGTAATGTGCAGACTCATATTTACTTCAGTTTTTTCTTAACTTCCTAGCCCCAGGCTACTAGAGAAGCACTATCTCACTGGTGCATTCACTGCTGGGATTCCTCAGGCACACCCTGGGTGTCTGTGTGGATCATTGCCTGTAGAAAAGCTGTATTTTTTGGATTTTTCCATCCTACTGTTGTACAAAAGAGGATCTGGACCTGGCCCAATGTAGCTTTCTTGCCAAAGGTTCTTTGTAATTTCCCATCTTGAAAACCTGGTTTTGGTAGAAGATCCCTAAAGCTCAGCTAAGGAGAGTGCTGTGATACTTAATCCAGACTGACAGAGCAGCAGAGATATATTAGTGATTAAAATCACATAACTTAATTTGAAGCTAAGAAAGAAAGTTCTTGAACTTTATCAGAAATCTTTTCCTCCTTATTACCCAAACCATTTGGGATAGCCTATTACCTTAAAAGCCCCTCCATTCATATTGCTGCTAGACCCTCTTCAAGACTTCAAAGGTGGAGAGCTAACATGTTATCTGTTCCAATGAATATGTAGATTTATGAAATTATAGAAGAAATAAAAATGTAGGCTTCCCTAATTCATATGGAAGGATCTATTTTGGCTAATTATACCACCTCTTAGAGAACATGAATGCTTTACTTGCAGGAATTGGTGTGAGAAATAAAGATAAAAATTCTGCAGTTATAGTAGTAGGTGTCTACCCATAGTGAGGGGGTTTTCCTATATTTATCCCTTAATAAATAAAATGTTTAATCAGATTAATGCTGATTTGTTGTTTGTCATTGAACTGTTCACCTGACATCTTATTAAACTCAGAATATTTTAAACACTTTAGGGAACTTTAGAAATTCTTTCAATCTCTTAGGATTTTTCAAGGAATGACATCTAAGTGACAAATAGTGATAAATAAGATAATTAAAATCACTAGGCTCAAGAACCCTCTTTATTAATTGTTACCTACCCATCAGTGAACTTCTGCAGAAACAGAGGTCAATACTGTGTTAATCTGCTCTCAAATTATGTGATTTATTTTTGTCATAGTTTTCAGTGTAAAAAGCTATTGTAATAAAAAACAAATACTCCATTTGGGCAGAATTTTTAAAGCTTTGTTTAATCTCTTTATCATGGCCTATTGATGCTTCTTACAAAACAAGGCATAGAATACCTAAGAAAAAGCTAAATTAGAATCTTTTAATAACTAAATTTTTAAAACTATTGAATTAAACATGGCAACATTTCTTTCCTGGCTGAATTAATGTTCATTCGTGCAGAAAATTTTGAATGTAATATTATTTAAGCAATTTAAAAGTGAATTAAAGATTCATCCATTGTATCAGGTATCTGACTTCAGGCTAACATTTTAATCTCAATCATTGTTACAGTGTTTGCCATTCAAAAAACTCTGAGAGATAAAGATGAAGGTTAATTCATGCAGAACGAAGACTCAGTTCCTTGTTGATAAGTATGGCTGGCTATCAGGGAACTGCAAAATATGCTAGGAGAGTTATTGTTTACTTTAGCATATTAGGCAAGTTATACTTGCTTGAATCATTGTTTTTAGGTTTTGCATTTCAGATTTATTTTTTTGGTTGATGTCTTTTCATAGCTGCTACACTGACCACAGAAAGACTGCATTTTTCTTCCTGTTGTAAGCAGACACACAGATTTTATCAGAACCTCTTCTAAATATTTTTACAACAGCAGATTGACAAACTTTTCTGTGGAGACTTGGTTTAAAAAAACCCCTGCAGCTGTCACTCTTTAGCATTTTTCAATTTGCTAAGTTATTGTCCTCTGACACCTTCTCATCAGAAGACCTGATTCCTCTCCAGATTAAACAGGTGCGATTTTTTCATCTAAGGTACCCTTGAATTTTAACTAAGAACCATGAACTCATAATCAGATTCATTAAATAATGTTCAGACTTGCTGAATCATACTGAGAAATACCCATAATGGGATTCTGACTTGGTCAAAACCACTTTTTCTCTTGGAACAGGCAAACAAAAATTGGCCATAACATGACCAGAGCCTTCACAATACATCAAATATGGCGAGGAGTCTGCGACTGAGATATCTGTATAAAATAGAATGATAGAATATGCAGTAAATAACTCTGCACAGAAGGAAGTCCCTACAGCCACAGAGTGTTTTTCAACAGGCTGGAAGCAGAGGGCAAGAAAATGAATCTGCCACAGGGAGTGCTTTTCTTAATTCTTATCACTGAGGTCAGGTAGTGTTTATAACACAAAGGTTAATTTTCTATTGAAAACATTAATTGTATAGCTGTGGATACTTATGAAGTCAGACAGTGAAGTTTTGGGGTTTTTTTGTATCTCAGCAGTATTTCATAACAGGTGTTCACTTCTCCCAGGTTCACACTTATTTTAATGCCTTTTCTAAATAAAACAGCGCATTTTTGATGTAGCAAGGAAATAACTTTGGTATAAATGATAATGTCAAAATTGAATCTCACCACATATTTGTGATGATCTTTTCCTTTCCCTTATGCAAATGCTGGCAAGCCTGTTTCTCTCCTATTCTTCTGTAAGTATCAAGAGAAAGTAACTGGCTCTCCTAGGAACAAAACGTTAATAACTATAGTTCTGCTTACTTTAATTAGATGGCCAGGTTAGGAAGCCAATTACTCATTCCCTTTAGTATAACTACAGGCACATTCCATTGTATAGTTGCATATACAAAGCCAGGTATTTTCACCATGTTTTGTCAGATTCTGAACTGTCACATCCTGCTTATAAAGTTAAGGTATAGTAATCAGGACATTTTTGTTTCCACATGAGAGAGAAAGAGCAAGGATTCTGCATTAATTCACAGTATGGGAAACAAGTTAGATCGATATCAGTGAGATCAGATGACGCTGATATTTCTTAGCAGAAAAACCAATCTACAGTATTGAGAACTTCTTCAACTGATCTAATGAAGTCAAGCTGTATTAAGATGTGCTATAATCATAAAATAACCCAACCAACATTTGATTATTAAATGGTTATAAATATGCAAAACCCCTTTCTTTAATATTTTTATTAATGAAAGATTTAGTAGAAACTAGTTGAATTTCAGTGGGTCGGGAATTACACGGATCAGAAGCTACAGAGATGATTCATTGTTATCAGTAATTGCATGGTTTAACTAAACACTTTCAGATTCCTAGTGTTATTGTTTCTTGTATCCAAGTGATTTTCTTTTAATCTCTGTGAACATGAAAGGGAACAAACCTGAACAGTGACAAAAGAACAAAACCCCCAAAATCTTCCTACAAAGGTGGAGAGTTTAATTTTACTTTTTTTTTATGTTTGGCTACAGTTGTAGAACACCTTTAACTACTGATTGCTCACAGTACATAGAACTGACAAGAAGAAAGGTCATTGAAGTTTTCCCACTCTCTCTTGAGTGCTTCTCTATAATCGTCCTAACTTACAGCGGGAAGTGTAAGTGGTGGATTCTTAATATTTACTGTTCTGATCTTACTCAAAATGAGCTTTTTATGCCTTTTGCCTCACTGAAAGTAGAATTACAAATGAAGATACCATGTCCTCTATTTTCAGCATCAGAAGCCACACAGATCTCCTCCAGGGAGCTGGAGCGCAAGTAGCACCTTAGCTGTAAAATCTTTTCCTTCTCCCACATGCCATAGGAACTCTTGGTTAAGAATATAAGAAATATAAAGCTGCTAAAACCAGATTAAGGTGTGTCATTCATAGCTGTGCTAGCACAGGCAGCCTCAGTTTGTACTAAATAACAGGAAAACTTCCGGTCCAAAGAGGCAGAAACCACCAGCAGCAGGACTGGTGACACACCTGTAAGTTACTGGCAAGTCTAAGGGATTTCTGTGTTGTTATTTAATAATACAGTAAAAATATTTTACAGGTACCTAAACCCTTGCTGACAACGGCAGCAATAAAAGTGATGCATGTTTGGAATAGTTACTTAAAACATAAAATATGCCTAATATAGAAACTGAGTGGATTTTTTTCCTTCATCAACCTGGAGAATCTAGTAGATTAATGACCTATATGGGAGTTAGGAATCAGCACATAGACATAATGTGAAGACGTTATGCAAATAGATGAGCCTTGCCACTGAACTCAAGTATAATCGCATAAATATGGTCAAATTGACACAGAAAGTACTAAATTAAAAATAAATTTAAAAAAAAAATCCAAACTTGGAAGTGAAGAAGATTTAAAACTAAATTGGTTTAGAATGAAACCATTACTGAGGCATGAGAAGAAAAGGGAGTACTAGATTCACTGAATGTCTGGAGAAGAGAGGATGTTAGCTTGCCAACATTGCCTGATTAAGTTCATCCCATAAATTGCATTTTCCTAGATGAACTAGTGAGTAATGCAAATGGTTTCATGTCTCATAGTGTCCTAAAACAAGTCATACATCAGGTACTCACCACATCTGCATTGAATTGTATTATTTTTGAAGCTGTCCACATCTATCCTGCTGAACAATATTTATTGCTATCATAGGCCTTTAGAAGTTAAGACGTATTTCAAAACAGAATGATTAGTTGGTCTTGGATTTTGGATGGGATTTTTTATTTGTTTTTAAAAAAAATTGGATGAATATCTCCCATCAGACTTCCTAGGATTATCTAGAAGGGAGTACTTTCCTATCAGTTTGAATCCTAGTTATCTACCATGAATTTAAACTGGTTCTTAAAGAATATTAAATTCATTTTTATTGCAAATATGTCTCTTTTCCAGAACCTTTGGGAGAAGAGAGGCAGATGAAAAAGACAACATGATCTAAACACTGAAGAGAGGTGCACAAAAAAAATGTGAACTGGTGAATTTACTGTCTAGCTATAATGAGGTATTGCTTAACAATTAAGTTAAATTATGCAGCTGTTTCCTAGTATATTGTGCTAATGCATCTGAGAAATTATAATTTTCTGATTGGAGAATGTTATGTGGAGGAAACTGTAGTGTTCCCCATTCCTGCAACAATTCATTTCATGATTAAAAAAGGAAGCCAGTATGTTTGCAGCTGTCAGGAGTAGGCAATAAAGGATGACAATCCAAGGGGGCCTGTTAGTCAGTGACACAATAAAATAATCCCAAACAAAAGCTGCAGAAGGAAAAAAGCTTTGAAGGGTGGCAATGAAAGACAGTCACAGCTTTTGGGTTTCTGGGGTGAAGTGACTCTACAGCCCATGACTGGCAGGAACAGGTCTGAATGTTTCAAAGACAAGGGCTGTCACATGTGATACTTCAATGACAAGTGCTCAAAAATTTTAGGGAACTGTTACATCAATACTTGAAAGCAAGAATTGCATGTACATCAGGAATATGCATCAGGTGTAACCAAAAAAAAAAAACAAAATAAAAAAACAAAACTCAAACCCAACTTTGCAAAACAGTAAGTCTTAATAATCTTTATATTTAAAAAATGAAATTTGTTTGAATGATGGTTAAGTAAAAATTGAAGGTTTTCAAAACTAAATAGTATAGAAATCACAAAACAAAGGAAGTACACTGGTGCTCCAAATTTGGCGTGTGGAATGTGCTCATGGGGAAAATGACTACATAAAGCAGAGAAGAAATTAGGTATGTTAATTGGAGCAGGTGGCTTATTTTATATTATTTCATTTTTGACCAGCTTGAGTTTTTGAGACTATTTAAAATTCCAGGCTAACAAATTCATAAATAAATCTGTATTACCCGTTGTTTAAACTTATTTATGCAAAAGACAAAAAAACTTCACAAACCCAAAAGCCCTAGATGAAAACACAGAGTAGCTTTTGAGTAAAAATGAAAGCTTTTCAATTAACATCCATACTTCATATCATCCTTTTATACTGATCATCTGTTTTGTGTGATTCTTTTGTTTCAGTCAGCATTTCCTTTTTAAAAAAGGTTGAATTGGGGGAAAATATCATTTTATTTCACATTTTATGAGTCTGAATAACATAAAATGAGGTTTTGTCATGTTTCATGACCATGAATATTTAAACCTTTTCTATAAATACATTTACTTACTTTTGTTTTCATCTTGTGAAAAAGCACTGCCTGGAAATGATAATGAAGAAGCCTAAGAAAATACAATTTGGAATCATTCTTGCTTTTGTTTTTACCAGTTTTTCCATAAAGACAAAGGAGATTTAGCCCTTTAATTTCCTTGAGTGATCTAATTCTTTAAGCTATTTATATATTTATTTTTTATATTGAGTTACAATATTATTACACCTGGAAAGGTCTATGATCAAGTGAGTTTCAAGATTTTTTTTCAGTCTTGTCCACTGTTTATCTAAGCTGAAGTTCCCCTAAGCAGAGGTGGAGACTCTGATGAAAGAAGTATTTTTCAATTTCTCATGGAACAATTGCTGAGTTTTTACCCATAGAACAAAGCAGCAATTTTTTTTTTTCTCTGTTTGCAAGGTGTGAAAACTTGAGGAATCCACCAGAATATTAAGATCATTTTTCAAAAACAAACTTGAAGACAGTTTTAAAAAATTGGAACCTTTAAAACAGAACCAGGACATGTATGCTCAGTTAAGTTGTCAATTTGGCAGCTGGGTTGCATCCGTTGATAATGTGCCTTGCTTTTGGTGCTCACCCAGGTCTCTCCTTGCCCCATACGAAGTAACTGAAAATTTTTTGAGGGGCTCAGTTGTTATGGAGAATTTCTTCTACCTCTTTTGCGTTGATGAGGGTGTGAAGAGCCCTGGGCTTTCTACCTTTGTGAGGCAGTACCTGACTAAGGTACCTTTTATGCAGTGGAGAAAAAAGACTTGGTCTGCTCTGAAGCATTCAATGTACTTCCTCGGTGGAGGACTATAAGCCACTCTGCAGAATTAACCCCTCTCCAGAGGTTTTCTCTTCCAGCTCCAGCTTGTCTCTTGCTCTCTGCAAGCTGAGGAACAGGATGGTAGGTAGTGGATTGTACATTTAAGCTGGAGCACCAAAACTGTGACAGAATGTAAGGTGTTCCTTTGGATGTGTCTCTTTACTTTGTTTGGTTTTTGATCTGTCATTCATTTTGTGCACTTTTTCATGAGCCCACAAGCCACCTTTGTGCTTTTGTTCACATCCACTTGTGCCTGTGGCACAGAGGGGAGAGGCTTGGGCTTTGCAAGAGCAAGCACTGGGCAAACAGGGAAGAACTGAAGAGGAATATACTAAATAAAGCCAAATACTGTTCCTCTTAGGCCTAGTATGTGGAATCTGATTGAAAAAAGATCAGGATGGAAACAAAAAAATCAGCTATTGCTACAGGAGCAAACGAGGGAAATGTTAAATTAGCAGGCAATTCTGAAGTACCTTTTCTTGTCAATTTTTTGTTTCTCTCTTTTATTAAACAGAGAATTTGGACTTAATTTGGTAAGAATATCAAAAGTATGGGAATGCCAAATTAGATAAGGAAATAAACTACCATCCATGCTGTTACAGCTGTTATGCTTCTAGTGACAGCATGGATTAGGTGTTTGCTTCTGAGCAGCATTTAAACATTTGCCTGTTTGCTAAACTCTCCTGATTTTAGGCATCTTTTGTCTGTGAGGGTGTCACCTCTGTGAAGCCAGGTCCTTTGAAATGATGGATTTAAATAAAATTAGTAATTACATGAGGTGCACTTGATTACAGAAGGGGAGCAGAACAACACTGTTATCACTGCATTACTATGTCCATAAACACAGTGGTAACAGTTTGCATATGGCCACATATAGTGACACATGGTGTCTCTAGTATAAATGTACCTTTTTATTTACATCTGTGAATAGATAAAAATGCCTATTGCAAGTTCATAACCAGTTTCTAAAAGTAAAGCTGTTTGAGCGTTGATATTATGAAAAGTATAAATAAAGGAAACTATTTATGTGCTAAGCTCAATTCTGAGTCTGATAAATATTGTAATATCTTACAAATTACTTGTGCTGTGGCCATATAATAACCACATATAATTTATGCTTCTTAACATGGGAGTTTACCACAAAAGTTGTCACAGGCTCTTAACCAGTGCCATAAATATTCCACTGTAATCCATACAGTATGAAATCTTTCATTGCCTCTCCCCTGAAGGTATATTATTCAATTTTCATAGTATTAGCACAGTGATAAATTAGAACTTAATGTTGTTGTGCCACTAAGCTAACCAAGACTTTTTATAAGAAACTGTCCAAATGGTAAAAATACAGAGTAGTCACTCTAGGACACAGTGCAACATTTTCTCTTTTTTTCTTTCCCAGGAGCATGAAAATGCTTGACCCTCTCTTCTAGTAATTCTCTGGGGGTGGAAGGGGAATATATATTGACTCCCTTCTTTCTTACATTACTATGGCTGTTTCTCTTTTCTCAAACAGACCAATGAAAGTTTTTATACTTTTTACAATTTATCAGCCTACATCATCTGAGCTTCTTGAGCAATACTCGGGGAAATTACCTGTGCCTTGGGCTCTAAGGCTCTGTGCAGTTTTACAGTGAGTATGATATTCTAAGGAAGTTCACAATACATAATAGTTTCTTGTCAGAGATTAGTGTATAAGGGATATTGTGCCATAATCGGGGAGACAAAGCCCTTGAAATAGGTTTCATTTTAAGCCAAGCAGGCAAAGCAGCAGCCTGAGAAATGGTGTTGTTAGTAACAAATATAAAAGTCAGTATTAAAAAAAAAAGAGACTGTAGCTGAAAGAGACATATAGAAACAGCAAACTTTCAGTACTTACCTATATGTATAGAGGTAGACCCAATTCAGCTATTTTTTTGTGAAAGACTAATTAATTTTATTAGAGAGTAAGTAAATTCAGCTGCGAATCCGAGAGAATATAATGACTTCCAGAGATTCAGAATGAATTCAGCAATAAAAGCTAATTAGAAGGGAAATGGATGCCTAAAATATCCCTGGTGTGCATAAAGAAAGAGTATAAAGACCATTAATTGAAATTAAAATTTAACAGTAGCCTAATGCTGCATGACATAAAATTCCATCTGTTGTGCAGAGCCACTAAACAAAGATACATGGGGAATAGTGCCCGGTGCTTCAGCTCCGCAGCTCGTCAATGCACGGATTTTAATGTCAAACCACTCCACACACTGAGAAGTCTGATGTTCAGGAGAGTCAGGTGAGGGGGTGATGATTCCTGTAGCTACTAAATTAGAATGAAAAACCTGGAAGTGTTGCTGCACCAGTGAGACATTTTATTGTTAATGAAGTAGGTGGGGTTTCGTCCTGCTTTGTTTTGGTTTTATTAAGAGTATACAACAGGTACCTCTACATTTTAGTACGTATAGGCTGCAAAATTTTTGTCCAAGCCTTTCTGTGTGGTGTAGGTGCAGAAGCAGCAACAAAGGCAGTGTCCTTTCTTGAAGCAATTCATCTAAAATGCCATGGAAGTTTCTGTAGAGTACGTGTAAGGAAGCAAATGAGAGTTTTGAATAATTTATCCTGGAATGTCTGATTTCTTGTGCTGTTCACAAAATGCCTGGGAATGTCTTTTTTGTTGGTTAGTTTTTAAAGACTGATTAACAGTGATTGCTGTAACCAGTTTCAGTGCACACATTGCTGTCATGAAGTCCCCTGAAACAGTTTTCAAAATATGATCTATCTATTGAAGAAATGTAGTTATATTGTATTTCCAATTCCACATTAGGTGAACATAGCTAAAATAATGTCATCTTGATGACTAGAGACATGCAGAAACAAAAAAAAGTCTTGTTTGTTAAATGACAAATGTATCAGTCTATTTCAAGGGGATTTATAATTACTGAGAAATTTCCAACATGATAATTTTATTTTCAGGCTTATGTGTTAGACTGAAGCAACAGCTTTTCTGAAAGTGAATGTAACAAAGTATTGTGTGATTCTTACCACAACATGACTGGACTGTGATTGCTATCTGAGGCTAACTGCATGCTGAATAGGCCATAATGTCAAATTAGATGCTACTTGAGATTCATATGGTACATTTTCTGAATGTCTACATGTGCATTAGTAATTCAGCACCTCAATTCTGGGATATGTCTCAGTGCAGAGTTAACAACTACCACAGAACATATACAGGGAAAGAAATAGGTTGCACCGAGAGTCACTGCTGTGATTTGTGGCCTGAGACACAAAAGTCCTTTAGACAAAAGGTAGCTCAAAGAAAGAGCAAAACAAAGATTGTTTACAATAGAAAACTCTGTGAGTTAGCAAAAAGGGGAAGAACTAGAACCAAAGGTAAAAAAACCCCAAACCAAACAAAACAAACACATTCAACAATTTTAGGGATATTTAATTGAAGGTAATTAACCAGTGGATGAAGCAGCAGCAAAATAAATAGGGATGACCTCTTTTTTTTTTTTTTTTAGTATAAGACCAAGGTTCACTCCCTCTTTGGACAACCCTTTTAATTATTAAGAATATGCAAAATATAAATGTAAAAAAGGTTGTTAATGGGGATATTTGTAACTCTGATTTGCAAATTGACCCAAAAAATGAACAAGGAGGTGTTTACATAGAGTTGAAAAATACTATTACAGATCTAACTACGTATATTTCTTGAGGGAGACACTGATAAATGTAACAGTAATGGTAAACAGTGATGTTAAAATGTAAAGACACAACACGTTTAACAAGCTCTTGCCAGACTGCCAGCCACCCTCTTTGCCAGGCTGGAGGCAGGTAATTCAACTGCAACACATTCTGTGAGTTACAGGGAGATCAGCAGGCAGATGGGACAGCCATGGCAGGAGGTGGGATAAAATTACCTGCCTTCCATCTTCCTGCTCCGTGTCTTGCAGTCCATTCTGGGTGCTTGGCTCTTGCTGGTCCATCAGCCTGTTCCTTTCCTCTCGTTGCTCTTATCCTGTGTGTTTGTGAGCTACAAAGCACTACAGTAACTTTACAATTGATTTGTTAATAAGAAAGGGGACATCTCTTGAGCGACTCATAGCTCAGCACTTCAACCACATCTTTCATTAAATATACCTGTAAAAACAATTCTCTTGATGGGCAGCTGTTCTGATATTTCTTAAAGTTCTTATTGCAGCCCTTAGACTTGGCATTTGCTGAAATATTTATTTAATTTTTACTGTTTTGATATCGATATTTGATCCAAAGTACCTATCATGGGGCCGGTACTATTCCCAAAATATTCATTTGGGATGAAAGAAATAAGTGACTGGCTATGTATGTGGAACAGCAAAGTTAGATATCCACACAACATATACTGACTTTTCAGACTGTGTTTAGGTAGTTCAATGCATCTATATGAAGCCAATGAGACTGTGCTGAACCAATTGTCTTTAATTCCTCTTCCAGTACTAATCCTCACCTGTAATAAATTGTAAGGTGTGTATATAAATGTATATAAATATTGTTCACTAGTGAGATATCTGACAACTCCTATATGCAAATGTCCCTCTCTTTTAGCCTAGATGTAATGATTATGTGCATAGTATTTATAACCATACCATAAGTAACTTTATAGAATTCATTCTAATATTGCAAGATACTTGGGAAAAATACTGTATAAGCCATCTGTATTCGAATAGGATAATGAGAGGTGTGACAGGCAGGCTGCTAACTGTGAAAATCCTAATGTCTACTGTATTGTTATTGCACCTGTCCTTTTTTATCATGCAAATAATGACAAAACGTGAACTTGTTACTCCTTCAGCTTTCAAACATCAGACAACATAAAATGGACAGGTAGCTATAGCTAATAAAGTTGCTTTTTCTATTTACATTGTTTTCAAAAACATATTGACTTAAGTATTTACAAAAATTAAAGAAAAATGAGATAGTGCTTTAAAATTTGACAGCAAGATAGTTAACGTCACTCTGTCACATCTCTCTAAAAGATTAATCTGCACAATGGAAGCATTTTCTGTGTCATTATCCAGAAGCAGGACTGCAAAAAGAATACCAATTTCCATCTTTTTTTCCAAATACCATACAGAGAGCTTAGCTGTCAGTCTGCAAAAAATCCCTAAGAATGAACATGAGTAGCATAGTATTCCATACCCATAAAGTTGTAGGCATGATCTGTGCATGCTTCTTGAGATGTTGTTTAACTGATGTCTGTAGTAACATAGATTCAGCATTCTTGTTTATCAGATAGTCTTTTCTTCCAAATGTTTGTTGGATACTTTTGGAAACTTGTCAATTTTAAGTCTGTCACATAAGAAATGATGGCAGAGTCCAATTCCAGCATCATGCCTAAACTCTCACATTCGTCAGAGCACCACCTCAAGAGTATTTTTATTCAACTTCTCCATGAAGTGGAACTCACCATTTTCAAATCAAGTTTTTACTATTTTCATACACATTGTCCTGATGAGAGAGCACTATTGTCTCTGGCTGTAAAATGAAAACCACGAGATATTTCACAAAAAAAACTCAAACACCCAAAGCATCAGGAGAGTTAACTTTTTTTTTTTTTTCTTTTTCCCCAGAAGAAGTAGTCTTTATGAAAAAGCAATCAGCTAGGCTGTCCTGAAAATTTATTCCAAACGAAATCTCCCTTTCTAAGTTTATTTTCTCCAGCTACATCTATGGCTACATTCGGTATACTCCTAAAGAGATTTAGATTTTATACCCATGTTTTAAGGCAAGAGCCCCGTGGTTTAATATTTTTTAATGTTATTTCCTGAAGTGATTGTGTTTGACTCTTCTTCCAGGAATCAATTTTCGAGGATATGCAGTCAACTCACTTTTATTGCAACTCATTCCAGCCATTAAGCAGCATAATTTCAGCTACCATGGAAATGCTGATTAAATCCACAGGTTTTATTTTGTCGTTTTAGCTGCACCTTGACAACTAATTGCTAGTTTGGTTAGGTGTCTTTGGAGTGAAGAATGCAGTGAGATCACATTCCAGAAAGGCGCTTAGGGTTTGGTAAATGGTCCATCTGTATCCTTGGGATCCCTTCTCTGAACGTGGTGGTGGTCAGTGATCGGTGTGAAACGGGGGAGGAGAAACACCTTAATTTACGAACAGCTTCTCTCAAAGGTTTGGGCTTCGTGTGGGAGAAGAAACTTCCCAGCTCCCTCGGGCTCCCTGCGAAATGGCACGTGTAGCGCCCAGTTCGACATTGCCCAGTGCCACCCATTCAGATGAGCCCTCCCCACTTTAAAACAGTAAATTTATAAATCAGAGTTCCGGGGCGGAGTTGGGGGGGGGTGGGAAGGAGGATCGGAATCAGCAGCTCAGCCCATGCCGAGGCCCCCTGGTCTGTGCTGGGTCGGTGTGGGGAAGCACCGGGGGCTGCGGGCGGCCCCCGTGAGGGGATGTCGGGGCTGCTCTGCGCCGGGCACTGCCCGTTCCAGCGGGTCCGAGGGCACACCCTCAGCCGTGGGCAGGGTGTCTCAGGAGTCACCTGCTGGAGTATCACCCTTCAGGCAGTGAGGGAAGCGGGGAGAAGCATCCCTGGCTGAGACAAGGAGCTGGTGGTGCCGCAGAGGTTCCCCCGTGGTGAGGAGGAACCAGTAGAGGAGCAGGTTTGTCCAAAGGGAGCTGTGCCCGGCGCAGGGAGGCTCATGCTGGAGCAGAACTCTGAGGAGAAAGGAGCTGCTGCCCCTCATCCCGGTGTGCCTGCACTGCCTGGGGATGGAGGGGAGTCGGGAAGAAGGGAATGGATCCTGGAGATCTTAATGGGGAAGGATCCGGGCTGTTTCGGAACTGGAATACCGAATGGGGAAAAACGTGGACTGGTTAGGGTTGGAATCCAGAGCGGAGGAAAACCCAGAATGGACCAGGGCCCAAATGGGGAACACGCTGGCAAAAAAAGGGGGAAAGAAAAGTATTTTATGTTTTGTCTATGCTCCTTGCTATCCAACTCTATCTAATTTGACAAAAAATCTTCATTACTTTTGTTCAGGAGTCAAGGGAATGTGCCTCCCTTGGGTGGAGAGCTGGGAGTCCCTCAGGGGAGTTGCTGACATTCCCAAGTGAGTGCAGTGAATATGAGCTTAAGAATTTATTTTTCTTCACTTTTTTTTGTTAAGTTTTGAAGCAAGTTTTCTTTTTTCCTTCTTGAAGAGAAAAAAAAAAAAAAGTCTGTATATTTTCTCTCCCAGATATTGTCATGAAACACTTTTACACTTCAAAAGTAATATTTCTGTCACCTGAGGGGTTTTGGGTTTTCTTTTATACATTTCTATTTGTAACTACATGTGGGTGGGATGTAAAACGAGATCAGGATTAATTTCTCTATTTTGATAGTAGGATATTTTTAAAATTATTCAGACATGCTTTCTACTTTGTGTTTTCTACTTTCACTCTGCCTCCTGAAAGTGTGTTAGTCAACTCAAGAAAACTTCTGAGAAAAGTGCAGCAGCTCTATCAAATAGTTCATGTTCCTCTAAACTTTTAGTACTTCTGGACCAGATTATTACCTTGGATAAGTGTAATGTTTTGCTGCATTGCTAATATTGCAAGATATGAAGCATGAAGTTGTTTTGTTTCACGTTTTTTGTTTTTTTTTTTGTTGTTTTTTTTTTTTTTATTTTGTTTTGTTTTTTGTTTTTGTTTTTTGTTTTTTTTATTTGCTTTAAGCAGGTTTCTTCAGAAGTTTGATTATTTACTTGGCATATGCCATTTGAAAGGATCTGCAGTCAAATTCCATTTTTTTTTCCTTTTCTTTTCTTTCTTTTTTTTTTTATTTTTTATTTACTTTGGATGTTTTGAGTCCCTCTTCAAGACAACTCCGTTGATTGAGTTGCCATGGGTATNTCTTCAGAAGTTTGATTATTTACTTGGCATATGCCATTTGAAAGGATCTGCAGTCAAATTCCATTTTTTTTTCCTTTTCTTTTCTTTCTTTTTTTTTTTTATTTTTTATTTACTTTGGATGTTTTGAGTCCCTCTTCAAGACAACTCCGTTGATGGAGTTGCCATGGGTATAAACCTACTTGGGGTTGCATCTGACCACTTACTTTACAAAGTTAGGAAAATATTTTGCTAGATTCCCTTCCACAGTCAGTGCTGAAGGTAAAATGGATGAAACCCTTGAAAATATGATAGCTGCTTTGATATCCTATGTTTTCTCTCATTCCTCTCTCTATTCTTGTCCAGTACTGCAAGTGTTTTACCTCATATTTAATATTGGCACAAATTTATGTCTAATCATTATTGTGGCAGTTGCATGAGCTAAGAAAATGGCTTGCATTTTCATCTTGTTCTCTACTGATGTTGCCAAACAGTGAGCAATCTTTAGTTAAACCTCACGTACATCAGAGATCATAGAATTATTAATGTTGGAATATACCTGGAAGACCAAGTCTGACTGTCAGCTTCAAATGAACTGCCACATAAATGTCGAGTTATTTGTCCAAACCTATGCAAAACTGGTGACCAAAAAGAAGAAATAATACAACAAAACTGGCTTCTGGTCAGAATTTAATTCTTCAAAGCAAACTGTAAATACTTTATGCATTTAGCACAATGACAATAAGCCATTTAAAGCATGGAGATGTTGCTGATGTAATTTATTTCTTTGTACTGCATCATTTTTGGCAACTCCTAACAGAGGAGTCTGGGACTGGGCCTTGTTACACAGAATAAGTACAATACACAAATAAGGAAAAGCAAACCTACTGATAACCTCAGAAGTTATCTGTTGGAGAGTACTGCTGCCTCGAATCTCCTTCAGCCATGCTTTGAACCCTCATGGTGTGGTAGGGTCATGTCATTTGTATCATTAGGTAATCTTAAGTACTGTGTGCAATGCTCCTGAGTTAAACAACCATTCATTTTTGAAATGGAACATGCATATTACAGTAAAGTTGAAAGGCACATAGTCTGTTCTCAAACATGCAAATAATACCTTTTAGTGCTGAGAGGAAATAAGCACATATATCAAGCGGAGAATATGTCCTAAAGTCTGATATCTTTCTAGCTGTTTTCCCAACAATAAATTGCACTGAATCAGTGTTGTTATTTTTGCCAATAGGTATCGTGAAATTTGATACCATGAAAGTTCAGTGCAACAGGAACTAAAGCTCTTTTGCAGAGTGAAATTTTTGACTTCTAAGCCTCACAGATTTCTAAATAACACCATGTGGTAGAACTGTTCCTTAAACCAATACATTTATGGATTAACTAAGTACTGTTTGCTGTGTTTACACATACAAATTCCCTTCAGAAATTTAATTTACAAAACACTACAGCCTAGCAAATATTATATGAAGATCAGTAGCTGCTGCCTGGTGTTATTTTCACTTGAGTTGTAGATATATTTTCATCTTCCTGTCCCATTTGATGTAGGAGGTCTTTGACCACTTTGGATGGTGATTTCTCTTCCTAAAATATCCTCAATATGTTTAGTTCAAGGAAGAAAATTTAGATGATGGGAAAGATTAGATTCAAAGCAATAACATTAGCTGTTTTGTGGGTTTGGTGTTTGTCTTTTTAAAAAACTGTGATAGCAAATATAGATACTGCTGCAGTACCACAGACCATCTGTGCATAACAATCCCTTACTATTGAAATGCAGATCTTTATATCTCTGGCTTATAAATGTAACTCCAAGCTTAGTTTGATGTTAACTCTCAGGACTTGTTCCTGTTTGGCTTCACTTGTCAGTTATGATGTTTACCTCTTTGTGCTCTAGAATGAGCCTCACACAAGGCAGGGAAAACTCTTTTCTAGATGGCTTATATGGTATAAAAAGGACCCAGGTCTTTGGATTTTACATGTGTCTTAAAGTTCTAGGGTGTTTCTGGCATTTGCATTTAATATCTACTATAGTCCTAGAAAGCAACCGCTTTTCTAGAAATATGGACTGGCACAACTCTACCATTTATCCCCATAATTCACTGGCCTCCACTGTCTATACCACATCTGCAGACTTTCAGCCTTGCATCAGAATATTTGATTTGTAATTTAAACCACTGAATTAGGTGATGTGATGGGTTGGACTGTATGTTCTCCTTGTTTGTTTAAAAAAAACCCCTCAAGCAATTACATACACACAGGATGCATGCTAAGCACTGTTCATGGGGATAAAACAATACCTAACTGATGAGAATCAGCAGTGTCATATTGTTGTTAGATATAATTTTTCAGTGTTCTTTATGAAGGTGGAAAAACCACCTGTAATATGTCAGCCCAAACTGGCAAAGGTAGGAGCATGTTCTTCCTCGGATGCCAAATAATAGTGAGACTCTTGAGCCAATTATATCTCTCCTGTGTGCATCTACCACAGTTAAGGAATACTGGAGAAAAGTCACAGGAGAATAGATTTCTCAACATGTTTTTATTGCCCTTACTGTCTGCCTCTCAATCTGTATAGAAATGTGTACTTGCTAGGTTTTTAATAGAAACAATACTGGAAGAGACTTAGAGAAGTTTAGGGTAGGATTCTTCATACCTTCTTTATTCCTAACAGCCACTTCTTTTATTGTAAAAAATCTCATGTTAGACATGATGTTCATCTCACTTCTGTTGGCAGGGAAGGTGAAGGGCTAAAATAGAGGCTTCTTTTCTGAAAAAGAAATTGAATATTATTGCAACTGCAAATTTTTCTTATCCTATAGACCCTGTATACAGAGATGTTAATCACTTTTGTTTAGCAAAAACTTTTTAATCCTTTCATACTAACGGCACATTTTTTCTGATTCTATTCTTTCAGCTAAACAGTTTCAAATACTTCTTTCTTCCTAGATAATGAACCCTGGCTGTTTTGCTGTCCCAGTTTTGCTCTATCCAGTTTGCTCGTGTTTCTTGGAAATCAAAGCAGGAGCTGGATGGGAAGGTAAAGCTTGATCGGTTCTACCTATAGGGACAAGATCGCCTCATGCATCTTGACTCTCATTTTCAGCTCTCTGAGGGGGTATTTGGCTTTTACTGAACAGCGTAAAGTTGTTGACTCATGTTCATCATTGATGCATAACAAAGCTCATAACTTTCTTTGTGAAACAGCTAACTACTTGATCCACAGTCCTACATTTGCATAACTAATTATTCTTGCTTAGATGCAGAACCTTGCTTTTGTCCCCACTGAATAAACATCCTTTGCTTTTCATCTGCTTTCCCACTTGTCAAGTTCATTTGAATGCTTAGCTTCTCCTCCAGCTTATTTGTAGTCCCTACAAGCTTTGTTATCTGCAGATTTAGAAACTCATTGAGATTTCACAACTCTGTACAGAAGACCAAGGTCTTAATATTTGGTGCTCATCCAAATCTTGAAATGCAGAGTAATCAGGAAATGCACTCAATCCTTAAACAATGTCTTTCTTATTGTGAAATTTTAAGTTACCTATTCATGAGTGATGTGAACATTTGAGGGCTATGTTAGTTTAAGAAGGTGAAAGAATACCCGATCAATTTCATAATTTACATTAAAAGTTGTCTGTGTGAAACTTGGACTGATTTCTTGAAATAGAAAAAAAATTCTAACTGATTTTTCTGAAAATCAGAGGTCACTTTTTAGGCAAACAGGTGAAAGATCTCTGTTAATCAATTTGCAAAATAATATATATTTTATTATTTGAATTTAAGTGCATTTTTAGGATGTTTCTGCAATTCAAAAGCTGCGTGTTTGCTCTGTATAATGCATCTATATTATTAATGACAAAGGTATGCTTTTGAGAATACTTTTAGCAAAGTTACTGCTGGAGGTGGAGGAAGTCCTTACACTTCTAAGTACATGTTGGTGAATGCACAAGATTAAAGAACTCAGATTAGTCTGTCACTGGTTAAATTGTGCTGTTCCACAACTGACTATTTGCCATAGTTTAATTCTTACAGGGAAAAGTCACACGGGGGGGAGGGGAAGAAGGAGAAAAAAAGAAAAAGTTTGTCATGAATCTGCTGTTTTCCTCACTTTGTATACATGTTCAAAATGTTAGTTATGCTTTTGTAGAAGGGTTCTTCAAAGGAACATGGACTGTCACTTAAAATAATACAATGGCTTTCAGCATCTACAAAAATAAGCAGTTATAACAGTACTTGTTTCAAATCTTTAGTAACATCATTAAATGCAGTAAGAAAAGCTTGCAAGATTTCAAACTGTGATAGTGCATAGATAAATACTGGAGAATAAGAGGATCGTCTCTCTCCAGCTTCATTAGCAGTGAGGGGCAAAGATGAGCTCTGAGTCTCCTAATTTCCTCCATAAAATGAAAAAAGCGCAGGCTTAGCAGGGCTGTGTCTAGGGCTTTTGTAAGGACACCAAAGAGCAGAAATGCTGTTCTGGCTCCTTCTGTATCTTTGGTATTTTCACTACTTCTGTTGTGTATAGAAATGGGAATTGTGAACCACAAATGTCTTTTCAAAAGAATAAAAAATCAAAATAAATAATATGGGAAAACTTTAACAGCAGACAAGAAGGATGAGAGGCTTTATTTGAAAAAGGGAGGGAAATGCAGATAAAGTGTGGAGATGCTTTCCATTTACCTGGAAGGATAAGTCAGTAATGGGAGTTTCTGGACCTGGGTTCAGTGCCAGGAAGCAGTAGAAGACAAAGAGCATGAATTGTACTTAGCCA
The DNA here is from genome assembly GCA_013399695.1 of Formicarius rufipectus. Lineage (NCBI taxonomy): Eukaryota > Metazoa > Chordata > Aves > Passeriformes > Formicariidae > Formicarius > Formicarius rufipectus. The sequence goes on from VXAU01002749.1 coordinate 410,276, forward strand.
TAATCAAGAAATAATTGAATTCATCCTTGTATTGGTTATTGGAAATACTTTTATCTCACTTGCTTTAGGCTGTCTCTTTTAAGAAGAGGGAAGAAACTTTCTTTTAGAAGTATTTAATTTTATAATCTGGAGCAGCCCTTTTGAAACTTGAGCAGCTTTTTACTGCTTGGCACCTTTCTAAGCACTCATTCAGCTACCTTAATAAGATAATCATCTCCTGCCCTCCGTTGTGAATGACTGTTGGTCACCCAACCTATTAACTACTGGCAAAATACATGACAATTCAGCTTGACCGTACTTAATGAGAATCCAAGGCTGCTTAATTTGTCAGCCTTTAACGTTAGGATGCTCCAGTAAAACTTCAGTATTATGAATGTTATGTGCTGAATCTTTTGACAATACATAATGATCCTCATCATTGTGAAGCCTCCAAATAGAATAATCTGATCAGTTCATTAAGACCAGAAAGGTCTGAACAAAGTAATAATGCCATTGTTTACACTCTGAGCACTGAAGACCAAATTAATTTCTGGTGTAATTTCATAAACTTTAATACAGTGGCTCCATGAATGTCTAAGGAAAAGAAGCCTTTCCTTTTGAAGAAGGCTGAAGCTCCACACTGAAGGTTCTTTTTGTATAACTACCCTCTTGACAGAGGTGTATATTACTGGAGATTCATGGAGACTGAACTGCATGTGCTATCTTGGCATGTAAAGTAGCTTTTGAATCATTTAAGCGCTAATGGGAGAACTATGTTGTTCATCTCTTCTGAGATGGAGGGAGTTACATAAGTGATTATTTTGTCAGTGTGACTTTACCTTGGTCATTTTTGATATATATTCTAGAATGATATACATGATAAAACTGTAATAGGTGTAAAGATGTACTGTGAACCCAGAGAACATGAGCAAATCTGTTTGCTTAGTTATGATTTCTCTGCTGTTGAAAATGAAATTGTGAGATGCACTAAAGTGAGATACATGGAAAAATCTACCCTGACCTAGGGAATGTAACCTCTGAAGAGGAACATGCAGTGCTGTGCAAGACTAATCAGAACAGATAAATTAGGTTTCTGGTCTTTATTGCTGAACTGGTCTCTCTCCAAAGACTGCAGAGAAGGCAAACTACTACTAGGTTACCTTCAGTCCACATACTTCTGTCACTTCTGACTTAATGGTTTCCTAACTTGAGCCACAGTCACAATTTGAGGAACAGGGGCTGGCAGAGGCCCTACTTGTGGCTGCTTACTGCTTTATGAAGTTTTATTTGTAAATTTGTTTGGAGACCACTACACAGATCTTCTGCCAGACTGTACAGCTGTTTGAAGCAATAATAATGATGTTCTGCTCTTCTGGATACCTTGGAGCAGATACTCTACAAGTGATACAAATGATTACCTGACTAAGCACTTTGTAATATTTTAGGGAAACCAGCATCCTAATCAATCTTACTGGAGTAAACATCAAGGAGTAAATGACATGATTAGTTTGAATTGAAGATCTTAAACCCCTTAATGCAGTATCTGGATTATCAATTTCTGTGAGATGCACCCTTTTCTTTATCTTATAGAAAGGGTCACAAAATTTTAAGAGTTCTGTTTAACTTTAATAGGAGGAGTTATTCATATTCTTCAAAGAAATAGACCTCTTTTCTTTAAGGCTGTTTCACAGGAGAGTTTTATACAGAGATTTCTCCATCCACTTTGTTGAAATTACATTTCTCTACAAACAGAGGTCAGTGAAGCTCTGCCAATTCCTCTGCCAGTGTAGAGATCAAGTACTGAAGTCTGGTGGCCCTTGGTGGAGGGAGTTTCATTTTGGTACTTCTGTCACTTACAGGAAGTCCTGGACTGTTCATTTCCACAGCATTCATTAAAATTGACTTTATGATTACAGAGCATGGTAGCTCCTTTCTCTCCTTTGCTAATCAGAAATGCAATTTAGCAAGGATTTGGAAGCCTTTTGGTTTGGAGAAACAACTAAATGTCTGTCTGCCTACTCATGTCTACATCAATTATCAACTTCATCAAAACACTGAATTTGCAACTTAATGGAGTTTCTTAACCAAATCACTAAACTTTTCCAATAAACTAATATAAAATATCTGTCTTTTCCCAGTGTTTAAACATATCTGGGGCAGACTGCACTTGATTTAGAAATGTGTAGTAAATAATATGATTTTATGCAAGATTATACAGCAATGTATTCATGATTATATTGCTGCCTTATGTCATTACTAACTCCTCCAGAAAAAAATCTGTTTTGAACACTTTTTCCTTTTCCTCAAAGAATCAAAATTGCAGTAACATTTCTTTCAAAAGCACTGACTATTGTACTCCCCAGAAAGCTGCAGACTTAAGGTGAGGAAGGAGTGTTTTCACAACATTTGCAATTAGGTTTTATTGTTCCTAGTACATTATCTTAGTGCTTTAGCTTGTTACACAGATTGTGAAGAATCAAAACACGGCAGATTAACTATTACCATGTTTAAGTATTGTTTCTCTTTGCCAAGTTCTCTATAAAGCATTTGTTGTAGAAGTGAGATATAAGCAACAGATGTATGAAAATGGAACTTTGCTGAATATCCCTGCCATAAGACATTTCTTATCAACTTATTGCTGACACTGGTAATCCTAATTAATTTTAAATTATTTCATATGATGTTAACTTGTAAATTAAATGCATCAATCACATATTATACTATTTTAGTCTAGTGTCTTTATGAAAAGGCTTTTTTACTTGTCACACCTGTTCATGAAATATGATGGAGCTATAACAGAGGTAGAATATTTTGAGCCAATTATTGGCTCACAAATATTACTTTGATAAGACAGGGCAATAGTTTTGCTCTTTTAGTAATAATACTTAATCACAATGATAGGCATATTTTGGATTAATGCCCAGTAAATCTGGAAAACTTAAGTGTTCCATTTTTATTTTTTTTTAATCCCAAGATGGTCTAAATATTTTAAATGCTGTTAAGTTTTTAAGAAATCTGATTACTGTGTTGTAGTGACCTTCTTTCATGATTTTTATTTCCAACATTAAAATTCCCTTTCTTAGCACTTTCTAGGAAATATTTACCACCACTTCTTTTCTCTACATTTAACCCAATTAGTTTCTGAAAAAGGGCAATGGCAGCTTTTCTTTCTCTTCAGTTTTTATGAAATAAAGAAATCATGGTTTGTTTTTTGTTTGGTTGGTTTTTATCTACCTTGTTTTTTATTCTAAAAGAATATATGATAAATATTCCAGTAAGAACTACATTTTATTAAGAGGTCAACAAATCCCTGAAGAGAGACAGGTGTTCATAAAAGATGATACTAGCATATGGAAGTTAATATCCTCATTTTCTCTACAGTTATGAGAGCCACAGAGGCTCTGGATACTTCAATTGCAGCCTAAATATACCTTCTCACTCCATGTAAAAGCAGCAAGATGTCTCTCCTTGACTTATTGCTTGACTTTATGAATAAACAAACTTCTTTTTTGTATTTCTGAGGAGAGTTACTCGAGATCTACGGAGAAATAAAAGTTTAGCTGATACTGAGAAAGCCTGCCTTGATTCTGGCAGTCAGCACTAAATAGCCCAGGAACAATTTATTTTCTTCTCATACACTTTTGAATTTGCTAATTTCAGGCAAAAATAAGATGCCAAACCAAACTGGACAAAATATATTTCTTCCTCAATGTGGATCCCTTAAGTCTTTTTCCAGGTCTTCTTTCCTCACTCAAATGTAGTGTGAAGATCTCAGTCAGGTTCCCCCTGCCCTGTTAGAGTGTGTGCTCATTCAGATATTTCATTCTTGACAGATAAGAATTAAAATGTCAATCTCTACAATTCTTTTCCTCTTCCCCCACAAAAATGACAGAGATGGAAGGCTAACCATAATCCACATGAAATATGTAAGAGATTTTTTTTAGTGAAACAATGAAAAAAGAAACAGCTCAGAAGATTAGGGTTTTGTAGAGATAAAGTGTGAGATTGTTTAGACGCCTTTTTTCTTATTGGGCTTTTTCTCCTCAGAAATAGAGTTGTAGTGGACTTTTCCCAAGACAGTATCACTACTGCTCACAAGCAAAATGTGAATTTTAAAACAGAGGTAACACGTTTCATCCTCATCACACAAAATTGAAAATAAAGATAAAATGTGTTACCTGAAACTGAATCCTTTGCATGAGGCAACCTTACTTACATGCTAAGATCACAACCAAATCATGTATCAAAAGCCAGGTGTTAAATCTATGGTGTGTATAAATTAGGTTTCTCCCATTTTATTGGAATTTTTGATAAAAAATACACTTTTTTTTTCAATGAAAACCATTCCAATAATGTAAGAATACTTTTGTTCCTAATGAATTAAATTAAAAAATTACTGAAAAATTGTAGCCTGTTTTTCGCTACTATGCACTGTCTACTTCCTTTCAGCAAAGAGTTTCTCCCTAGGAAATGTATTTTAGGCATATTAATATGTTAAAGGTTGCCTCTTAAATACACCAGATGAGGTTTGCCCATGTAATATGCTAAATGAATGCATATTTAATTTATATAGTAACCAGAACAGATGATGATAAAATGTTTCATATCAGATGTGATAAAAATGTCACCTATTGCTCACTTATGTTTGTCATTGTAGACTACATATTTAGGTCAGATTAAATGGCAAGGAAAATAATGACTCAAATATCAGTAAATACAGTGTTCTACACCAAATGATAAAACTTCTGTAATTAGAAAAGGTTTTTAAATACAGGATGAATTTGAAGTTACAATTAAGCAAAAGGAAAAAAAATTAAAGCTGTTTCACTTTGGTTTTAATTCAAATTAACTCTTCTGGTTTTAGAGCCACCAAATGAGTCTTTACTCACTATTAGACACTAATGACAAGTGCGGGATCTTTGGCATGCCATCCTTTCTCTATGGAGATGTGGAACAATATAGGTTGTAAGGTCATCCAACACATCTTACACAATTTATCTTTTGGCTATTTGATCATACATAATCTCATCAACAACATGCTCCACTGAAAAGGACTCGACATAGAAGGATGGAACATGGCTTTATTTTATTCCTCAAATAGTTCTTCTCATTTGTAGAACTTTCAAAATAGTTCTTAATAACAGTGAGATTATATGCTACTCTAGCGTGGGTAATTAACTACTTATATAGACTAGATAATTTTTTAATACTTGATTACATCAGCGGAATCTCCAGGAGTTACAAAGGATAAATAAATTAAGGCAAATGTTTGGTCTACTAGCTTCATGTTTTCAGTAAAGGTGAATATATATTTTCCCTCAATGTAAGTATTGACCTCCTCTTGTTTTGGTCGATACTTAGTTCTTGAGTCAATTAATCTCAATAGATACCCAAACAAAAGTCAATATTTATTGAAATTGTGGGAATAGGGTATGTGTGGGGAGCAAATGGATTTCCAAGAATTTTCTGTTAAGAGCTTACTTAAATTTCTAAAAAACCCAACACTTTTCAGTGGAATATGTAGCATCTTGAGCCTTGCCAGTGATATCAAAGTGATATTAAAGCACCTGCAATTTTTCATATTCTAGTCTTTAAAAATACTGTATTCTTGACCTCTATGCATTCTAAGATTTTTCATGATGTCTTGAGAAGAGAGGATAAGAGATCTTTGGCAGATATGATGGTTGTCTGCTTTGAAACTTGAAATTAATATGTTCCCAGTATAATCATCAACTTTTCTTATATTCTTGGCCCCCAAGAGGAGCTGTTGTATTGTGCAAGACCTGGAAAAAACCCACCTTGCATGTGACCCTGCATAGGGCCTGCAGTGCCTTGTGTGGTTAGTGTTTCTCCCAGGTTAATCAGAGGCCTTCTGAAAGTCTGTCTGCCCAAGACTGAATTTTGCTGTACCTGTCTCAATTATTTTTCTCTTCCAAAGATGAATGCTCATTTCTATTTTCTTATGCTTTCAGCAGAAGTGGTGGGAAAGAGAATAAATGAACTGAAGTAGTGTCTGCTAATAATGGCACCCATTTATCTCCATTACTTTCATGCACATTAAATATGCATAGAATCAGAAAAATATCTTTCAAAAAAGTAGAAAAATGTGAATAATATTTGGGACTGAATATTACATTACAAAGCCCCCCTCAGGCTGAAGCCTTTGGGACTTCCCAGGTTTGTAGCCCTTTTCAATTCACTGTTTCTAAGAATCATTTCTGATTAAAGGAGAATTATTTGCACTGTTTTCCAGAATTACTTTTAAGATATTTCTTTAGGTGTACTGGTATGTACTTTCTCTTTGTAGCTCTTTGACCTACCTGCAGAGAGGTGGGGAGAAGCGAACAAACAAAACCCCAAAAGCCCCACCATCCCACAAGAGAAAACAGCTGATTTTGCAGCCATCTGAAAAAGCAGATAGTTAAAATGTAATTACAGAGACCCATCACTTGCTTGAGTTGTGAGTACTAAATATTGAATGAGACCTGAAAGCGAATTGCTCCTGGAAAAGTTCACTAACTGAATTTATTCATCAAAATATGAGCAAATGCCTAAAAAAATATATTCCCCCCCCTCCTTGTTAACATGCTGAATACACTGGTTAAATTATTTGTTGTTACATAAATGTGTTGCTTAATGATCTGCAGAGTAATTAACCTGTCATTTCATACACTAATTTCCTAAATCCTTTCCAATCTCCCTTTATATTAAGTCCTTATTGTTAATTTGAAGAGATTAGACATTTATCTAAATATATTTAATGTTTCCAGGCAAAATGTTTAAAATAAATCTGCTTCCATAGCTCATTGATACCAGAGAAATGAATCTGATACTCCTATTGAAAGTATCAGAATATAAGGCCCTTGCCCAGTTGCTGCATGATTGCAAGCAGGAAATTCAGGGTCACTCTCTGGTGTTGACTTTCACAGAGTCATGGAATTTTGGAGGTTGACAAGAATCTCTGGAGATGATCTAATCCAACCCTCTGCACCAAGCTGGGTCAGCTAGGGTAGGGGCTGCCCAGGACTGTGTCCAGGTGGGTTTTGAGTATTTTCAAGGATGGGGACTTCTCATCTCTGGGCAAAGCTGTGCTGGTATTCGACCACCTTCAGAGTAAAAGGAGATTTTTTTTTTACTTTTTTTTTTTTTTTTTTTTTTAGTGGAATTTAAAATGCTTTCATTTGTTCCCTTTTTCATTTTTATTCTTGCTAGTATTTATGCATATTGGGATTTCTCCAAGCGTTTTCTTATCAAGTTTGGGCAGACCCAGCTTTCTCAGCCTTTCCTCACATGTCAGATGACCCGATCCCTTCGGCATCTTTGCAACCTTTTGCTAGATTTGTTCCAGTATGTCCTGGTTTGTCTTGTACTGGGGAGCTAATAACTGGGTGCAGCACTCCAGAGGAGTCTCAGCAGTGCCAAGCTGGTGAAGGCTCACTTCCCCTGACCTTCTGGCAGTGTTCTTCTGAATGCAGTCCAGGATCCTGTTGGATGTCTTCTCAACCTCTTTGATTCTGGAATTTTAAATCAAAATGGAGAATAGCACAAAAATAACTATGTTTTACTGTGCTGCTTTTACCATATGAATATCTATGTGTTTATTGATCCTGTATTAGATCATTTGTGTATGAGTCTTACTTTGCAACCACAAACTGCAATACAACAGTAAGTGACAATTAATATTTTCCTCAGTTTTGGTACAGAGCCTACAATGTTGTGTAAAAATAAAAGAGGACACAGTTTTCTCACCCAGTAATGAACAATTGTCAAACAAGAAAACTCTTAACGCTCTTCAGACAGAACCAAATTTCTCCAAAGTGGGTGGTATGCCTGCTTATTGTTTATCAGTCATTAGCTACAGGTTATATATTGAATTTAAAAGCATTTTAATGTTTGGATCTTTAAAGTAATTTAATGCATTCAATTTAGTGCGTTCATCATCTCAAGATGGTGCCTCCAAGGAGGGACCCTGAAAAAAGGAAACCCTGGGCTTTTATCCTCTCACAGTCTAAGGGTAGGAAAGTCTGGGTGTCCTTGGCTCCTGCTGTGTCTCTGAGTGTCCCAGCCTGTCTGTGCCACAGGTCCCAGGCCCATTTTTTTGCAAAGGGTAGGCAGTTCATGGCCACTTGGGTTGGGTGCCCACCACAGAGAGCTCAGCCTGCAGCTCCCACTGCAGCTGCACCCTGAGCCCTGTGCACTGAATGGATTCCTCAACAAATCAGAGACTGTCACCAGAATGTGACCATTCAACGCTTTGCTTCTCATCACTAAATAGTGAAAAATCTCAGTTTGGAAATCAGAAATCATTCTAACTTTCTGCTTTGCTCTAAATACAGGAAAATTAACAACAGCATTTCAAAAACCAAAGAAATAAAAGATTTAACAGTTTATTTAACAGATTTAACAGGTTTTGAAATTAAAAGATTTAACAGTAAATTGCCATTTTTTAGATAATGCATTTTGATTTTATTCTCTTAAGGAGTTACATGTAATTGAGATATCCAGATAAAGTACAGAAACTTTGCTGTCCCGACTGAATACGTTAGGCATGTTACCTTTCTTTAGATGGTTGATTTTGAATTGATCTGCTTAATTCTCTTCAGACAGCAATTAGTCATAGACTGTCAACAAGTAAAAACAAGATTGTAATTATTAACTCACAGGGATATGTTGCTGTTCATAATCAGATATAGATATGATACCCAATTTTATAATTTCATGAAAGTGTTCAAGCAAATTACAGTCTTTTAATAGCTCAGTGGCAGTTTTATCTTTGATATTATCTCTGTTGCTAGTTAATATTGACATAATATCTTCTTGTAAAAGTGGTTGTCTTTTTAATCAAATGTAGCACATGGTAGGGAAAAAATGTGTATTAATGAAGGAGCAGTGCATACTGGAAGTGTTTGAACACGAGAAAAACCCCAAAACACTCCAACAAACTAGAAACACCCACTGGACCCATTATTATTCCGAAGATGCTTGTGAACAAGCATCTGGCCACCTACATACCAGTCATCTTCTGGCATTTATTTCTGATGCTGAATAAATACACTGTTACAATGGCATTTTTATTTTTTTCTCCAAGTTACTGGTATCACAGGTACTAAATGTTCCCATAGCACTGTGACTTTTAAGCAGATGGTTGAGTACAGCAACAGAAAGTGGGATGGAAATCCTGCTCAGACAGTGGGCTGGGACACTGCTGAAGGTTAGAGCCAGCCTTGGATGTTTTAGAGGAGATCTGAGGTCTGTACAAAGGTGGTCACCAGGGGTTTTCTAAGTCTGTCTGTTCCTTCCACAGCACCCAGATTCTGGCATAATATTTACTACTGCACACTTTGCTACACTCTCCTTGTTTTCAGGTTTTTTGTTTGTTTGTTTGTGTTTTTGTTTTGTTTTTGCTTTGTTTTGTTTTTTAATTCTCAAATGTTGCTGTTAGACAGTTGAGTCTGGTGACCAGAAAGGCAACCCCTTGCTCTGGGTGCCAGATACAGCAGTATCTATCGCTTCTGTGCTCTGAGCAACCTGTGCACAGTTATCTTTGCTGCACAAAAGGATATGGAGAAGTCTGGCCCTAATTTTCACTTGAGTGATGTAAATAACCGCTTTCAAGCAGCAAGTCTGATGGCAAGGTTTAGACAATTCGGAATAGGCAGTGTCTGGTATGTGCCTGCTGCTTTTTCTGGTTTTAATTCAGTTGGGTTGCTTTGGAGTTTTGTCAGAAGGGGAAAAAACCAGGAGAGGTTGTTCCAAATATTCACTTATTGCACTTAATGCTAAGCATGTGACAATAAAGATAACCTTACAAGCATTTAGCCCCAGTTATTTTGGTGTACACTGCAGATGATACATTTTCAGTAGGTCTGTGAGGGGATGGCATTAGAAGATGATAGAAAAACAAGAGCATAGGAAGAATACCAAGTCCAGTATTCCCACTAACAGTGCAGAAGAGCGATGCACATGATCATGGAGAGAACACAGCAATTTAAAAGTTGAAAAATACTCATTAAATATGAGATGTGATTATACCATTGACTTTTCCCTTAGTCTTGTGATTACTCAGTATTTTTTCTGCATTCTTATGATCCCAAATCAGCAGTAGCAGGACCCATAGGATCTCCTGTAGTTCAAAATTTCTGTAGTTCAAAATTTGCATCTAAACTCTAACAGTCTGGCCTTTTAGCTAGCTTTCCAATCAAGCTATTCATGGTCTCCACTTCTAGAGCTGGATAAGACTAAACATGTACAACACAGCTGTGTTGGACAATGCAAATGCATTTCCTCATTAGAAAACTGGTTACAATGGCAAAGGATAGAAGTGGCAACATCTCCAACTGTTGATCACCGACATATATGTTAAGCTCTCGCTACTGCTGTACTGAAGCCATGATCTTCAATCCCAGAGGCATTGGTAAGAACAGAAACATGGAAAAAAAATAGTCTGGGAAGAAACCACTTGAATTAAATTCGCTAGCATGATTATATCAGATAATGATTTAGATTTGTATAACCTGTGACTGATAAGAGAAGGTAATTACTGTTCCTGCCAGGAAAAATAAATAAGTATTCAGCAATATTTTTCAGACCCTCACACTGAAAGACCCATTGTGTGGCCACCACAAAAAATCTGAATAAATATTATCCTATTCTGTTAAAAATGAAAGAGGGTAATATGCTGTAATATGTGGAAACAACACAGCATTGAGAGAAGGAAAGAAAAAGACAGCAGATGCTGTTTTCCAGACTAAATCTCCTCTAATGCACTCCAGGGACCTCATTTAATCAAGCATCATTCTCACACTTCATCACATATATTATTCAGAAATGATGAAGAATTCTGAGAATAAATTAGTCATTTATTTCAGGATAAATGGTTTTTAAAATTTATTATTATCCAAGTTATTTTGAAAAATTTAGTTTTTACTTTATTTCTCCCAGAGGCTCCCAGCTCAGTTTGATCAGAAGTGTCTACTTGCAGGGTGCTGAAGACCCAGATCCTGACTCTCTCCATAAAAGCCATTTTTCTGGGACATACCTTCAGTTGCATTCTCTCAACCTCTGATTATCAGATTTTAAAATGGTTCTTTCAGTGCACTCTGAATTAGAGGAACATCTATAACAATCTTATGATTAAAAAAAAACCAAACCCTTTTCCCTCTTCCTGTGTCCATTAAAGTGACTTAGTGAAAAAAGGACTCTCCACCAAAATCCTTTCCTTTTTTCCATGTCTTGTTGGCTGTTGGTTTTCCCTGCCCTTTTACATAATACCCTGTTGTTTACCTCCAGCACTTTTCTTGTCAATTTTATAATAATGGTGCAGAGTAACTTGACATTGTCCAGGTAAATATATTTAACACTTTCTTGAAGAGTTTATACAAGTTGATACTTCTCCAGGAAGGATTCTGTCATATTTAATCACCCAGAGTGGTGCCTTATCTCACATGTTAGGGGGACAACCCAGCTGCTCTCAAGTATCAGACTGTGGCTTTCAGGGCTAGATCACGTATTTGTAAATAGTGCCTCTCTTGTTCAGTTATTTTCAATAGAGGGATTTAAATTAGCTTAATATAATTTATACACCCTCCATACTTGGCGCTGTCTGGATGATAAATTGGACAGCCATATGATGATGAACTGCATTTATCCTGTGCACTGTCTCTTCACTCTGCACGTTAATCTACCCCTGGGCACTTCAGGCCTTTGCCAAGTGTTGTAGAGTCAAGGAGGAAAGCATGCTTTGTAAGTCCCAAATGAAGTTAGGTTTAGCTTGAAAAGGCAAGGGGTAAAGAAAGGTTATTATAGAAAGAATCACCTTTCTGTGTGTGCATGCATTTCGAATGTGCATGCCATTCAAATGGCAATAAATTTTAATTTATTGGTAATAAATTTTTGCCAAGGTTTTCTAGCTTCTACCAGAAATCAAGGAGTATTGTCACTAATTTTTTTTTTTTATTTTTTAGTAAAAATTATTTTACTAAATAAAAGGGTAGAAATACTAACTTTTGATAGGTGAGAAAAAGAAAATTTTGGATGGATTTTGTATTAGCATAAGAAAACACTCATCCAGAAAAACAGGAAAATATCTAGCCAATTTTCAGTCAAGGCATGGAATCTTGATGTAAGTTGAGATAATTTATTACAAATTACTCAGTCAAGCACCAGGCATTAACCCTGGGACCTTTCTTCTAGACTGCAGCCTACTTTATTCTAGGCCTTGCAGTCTACCTTCGTTGTCATCCAGATATGTAGCTGAATGTTTGTCTTTCAGTCTTGAAGGTCCCATTGGTCCCCTGCAGTCTGGTGGCCCTGGTACCCTGGACAGGATACACAAATGGAGGACCAGGAATGAGGATTTTATTAATTATTTGCTTTTAGGTTTTTCTCCATACCACTGGGATGAGATGTGACTAAAGCAAGCAGCTGATCCTGGCAGTAAAGGTTACAAAGATTAGATGAAAAAATTCATAATATTTGCAGTGTCATGTTTATTTGTGCCTATGAATATTAAAATTCAAAGTGTCCTGCCACTGGTAAATTCTTAGGATGCTTGTCACCATTTAGCAACTGTACAATTAAAGTGACAATGAGAAGTTTAAGAGAGCCAATTGAAAAATAACGAGATCAATTAAAAAGGAAGAGCCATATTGGAAATCCTTGTAGAACTAGTTGTCTTCAAATGCTCAACTATTGTATAAACCATGGTCTATTCCTGGAGAGCCCTGGAAGGGACTAGTAGGGCAGTTTTGAGTTTCATTTCATGTAAGTTTTCCCTCTTTATCTTGTGTTGTCTGTTTCTCGATCCTTTTATTTTCTGTCCTCTTCTTTCAGACAATAGGGAAATCTTAGTCAGCCAGTGTTTACCAAATGCAGTAATTTTTGTTAGCTGTTTTCAAAGTTGGATGAACAGGAGCTTTGAAGCAGTGTGACAAACTTTACCCACTGTAGTGCAATGACTCACTTTATATTCCATTCTTTAAAAATAAAAATGGATCTTTTTAATGGGCTTTCTTATTATTAGTTCAGAACAGCAGTCTCTGAAAAGTCCTCAGTGTGAGAAACCAATGGGGACTGCACCAGAGAGATACAGGAAAACTCTGTATTACTTTGCAGTTACTCATGTGTGCTGTGCTATGATTCACTGCAACGAACTTCACGAACAAGAGATTTGTGTAGGTGATACAGGGTTTTAATGAACTAAATGAACACATTAGAAGATCACAGTTCAAATCCTCATTAAACCTGCTCTCTATAAGTGGAATGAGAAGGTATTTAACAGTATGTGCTGTGATATTGTAAAGGTTCATTCCAACTGGAAGTCTAGGCTTAGAAAATATTAACACCAATTTGTATAGGACATGATAGGATATTTAATGTCTGTATAGTATATTTCTCCAGCAAGTATCTAGTACCTAATGAAAAATTTGAGGGAGTCTGAAAGCCTTTCAGTTGCCAGAATTTTCATACCTGGAGTCCAAAGCAGAAAGAGCAGAGAGGTGTGAGGTAGCTTGCTTTAAAAAAAATATCTTTGTACTTCTGTGTAGAAAGAGTAATTTGGTTCCCTTTCCAGACCCAAGAGATTCAAATCTTCATTTTCAAGCAATAATCCAACTGTTTAGTCATAGTGCAAGAGGTATTCTCTGTTCCTTGTGTGCAACTAGGAAGGGCAGTTCAAGTATCATGGAGTAGGGAAGACCCAGACCTACTGAACAGAGGGGACATCAGACTGGAAGGCACCATTCTGTTCAAACCACTCTTCACATGGATGTGCATTTAAACTGATGTTTGTTGAGTGAGAAACTGATACACAGCTTTTATGCAAGGACTGCAAACCAAGGAAGATGTAATCTCAACCCTGTTTGTTAGTTACTATCTAACAAAATTCCTATCAGGCAAATATTCCTGTCAATAACCAACAAAGACCTTCTGTGTTGAAGGAGGACATTTCACAGAAATGCAGCTTTTGCTCTTGTATATGATTTTCTTCTTCATCTTTCTCCAAACAAAACAATAATTGGCTATTTTCCTTATTATTCTAGGTTTTGCAGTATTTTTAATGATCAAAACACTTATAATTCTGAATTTTTTCCTGGCTAAAGGAGATGATTCAATTAAAGGCAAAAATACTAAATCTAATATAATGAATGTTGCATAAGTGAAACTGGTATTCAATGATAACATTTTAGAGGTATTTGTAGTATCATTCTGGTGATTTACAGGATTTGAAAAACATAATATCTTGCTATTGTGTGCAGTAGCTGTAAAAGGGACAAAAGTAAGCAAAAATCAACTTTGACATCTGAACCAAATTAAAACAAAGTCCTTCCTGTGTTAGGGTGAAAGTCAAATTGCATTTTGTTTTTGCAGCACTTTGCCCAATTTGATTTCCAGTCTCAACACACAAAATACAAAAAATAACATGGCCAGTCTTTTCCCTTGCCTAGATAAATTTCAATCTTGTGAAATTACAGCTCAATGTTAAAATCAAAAGAGTAGGGGTAACGAAACCCTCTTTTCTCTTGCACTGGAAAACATAGGACAGACAGGCAGGATAAAGCAGGTTATTTCCTCTCTTCAGCTCTAAAGCACAAAATATTGGCTACAACTAAATGTAGCCTTCACTCACCAAGGTCTTGCCTTTGCACAATCATATTATCCCCATGATATCACATACCATAGTGCTTTAGGATCACTTCAGTCCTAATAAAGGAGTGCTTCTTATGAGGGTAATTCTCTCTCAGTCTCAGTGCACTCAGCAGTGGGACTCCTCAGGGAAGGGCCTTGGGAAAGCAGGGGGTAAAAAAGGAACTGAGAACAGAATCTGTAAAATCACGAATCTTCACTGGCATGAACTACTTGGGATCCACTGGCTTCAGGATGTCAAAAGGGACTGCAAACATTTTTCAGAAATGAGTGCCTTAGCCCTGACCTCAGCAAGATGTAAATAGCAATTTATGGCTGAAATTTTCCATTATCTAATATTTATTCTAATATTTAGTCCTGAGCCTTCTACTTGAACTTTTGAGAAGAGGAAGAAATGGGAGAGAAGAATTTAAAACTGTTTATCTAAGCCTGTGGTGAAGAGTTCACTTCATCTTTAGATATTCTCAGTTTTCCTAAGTTCAGAAGAAGTACTTTTGAGAGAGAACAAATTTATTTTGTAATGGAATGGAAAAAAAAAATTAAGTTGGTAAGGTTTTATACTCTACACCTGACCATACAAGTACAATATTGTAAGTACTGAACTGATACAACTCAAGAGCTCTTTTTGTTGTAAATATACCTTTGGCTTCCCTAAAGGGTTTTTAAGTTTCCCAATAATATAAGACAAAAATTTATTGCAAAACAGCAGAGAGAGAGGTTGTGATGGTTACTGTTGGGTAAATATGAAGTGAATGGTCAGTTTAACAAGTCATGGTTTAGGTTCTATCTAGTAGGTTTGAACACAACAAAAACACACAAACCCATTAAAATGGTGACTGCAATGCTTAAATTTATTATACCTCCTTCTTCTGATTTTCAGTAAGCTCAAGTCATCATTTTTCTCCATAAATTAAGCAGATAACAAAGAGTTCACCATATGTTTTAGGGGCGGGCTTTTTAGAGGATTGTCCAACATTTTTATAGTATTTTCAGTAAATTAAAAATAAAGATGGCAGTATTTCTTCTGTGGACAAGGCAGGGGGAGAGATTGTTGCCATGGACTAGTCAAGGTTGAGGATTGTTGATATGAAATTTGTCCATTATAATTTATAATGGCATAAGATATATGAGAGAAAACCACAATACAGTAATCTGGAATTAAAACACACCGAGACTGTCAAAATATTAGCATTTTAGACATTCTGCTTTTCTCTTCAATAGTGATTTCTGAGAATCTTGTGACCATCTCTAAGGAAAACATATGACCTTGCTGATAAAAATCCTATTTGGAATTTGTGAGAAAATAGAATTGTCGTGTTCTAAAAGCTGCATCCTTTCTGTGCAAAGCTCCTCTTGGTTATCACTAAGCACTCAAACATACCATCACATAGTATATTTAAAATCCTGTATGAGGATTTTGTGGGTATCCAAAAGTACATTTTTGCTGTTCTCAATGATGTATCATGCTGAGTATAATTATTAAATGTAAGAATTATTAGCACTGTGTGCACCTAATGCTCTTTCACTTAACAGATGGCTTATGAATATCTGGGACAACTTATTAGCCCTAAAATGATTCATACCTCAGCTATCTGAACACATGGCTACCTTTCCTCACTTGTGCTGAGTCTAAGAGCTGGTTTAATAACCCACTTTGGAGAAGAATTTCTCTTCTTTAAACAGTATATGCCATGAGCATATTTTTAATAAGGAATGAAACCCACAAATGTAAAGTGTACTTCAAGTTTCCACAGACCAGTCTTTCTTTTAATATTATTTCCTCTAACCTTTATGTAACTTCAGTTTTGTTGCTTGTTGGATCAGTATCATTGGTCTGATGAGCAACAACATCCTATCATAAATCTATGAAACCTTTCAGAATTTCCAAAATGGGAATCCATATGTGCCTGTCATTCTCATGCTTTTCTTTTTATTTCTGTGTTTGGATGGAATTGTTTCCTGCTTTCTTTTCTTCCATTCTCACTCATCTAAGCACATTCTCTCACTTTCTTTTGATTTCTTGCTGCTTTTCTCTCTTTCCCTGTCTCCTCCTCTCCTGTTCCTGAAAAAACAACCTTATGTTTTACACTTTCCTGGTTTGCCATTCATCTCACAATACTAATTTTACAACTATGTGATTCTCTTCAGCAAATTTTAGCTTCTGTGTGTTGCTTCATAGCAACCTCTTTATCAGAGCATATGTGAGTTATGTGAGTTTTAAAATCTGTGGTGTATCGATCCATTATTTCAAACAGCTCTGGCCACAGATGATTTGTTTCATAGGAAGAAGATCACATCCAAATTAGGTTTGCCAAAAGGTGAATGTATTCTAAATCATCAATGTAATTTTTTCTCCTGCATTGGAACACCGGAGGTGATCATTAAGTCAGAAAAAAAAATTGGTTTTTACATTGCAACAATATTTATCATGGAATTTAAGCACATACCAGTGATCTTAACCAAGTGAAAACCAATGATGTGTACTAGTTAATTGTATCTTTTAGAAACTCAGCTGCAACCTGTAGTAAGAGGGTAGTATATTGAACAGAAACACATTTCAAGGAAAGTTAAAAAAAAAACTGTGCTTGCAAACTGCAGGAATCAGGACTCAGATTTTCTTGCATAAATTCCAGTTGTTAAAAAATGTACATATTGATACCATATGAACACAAACAATATACCAAAGAATGCATAAAAAACAAACAGTTCAGGAAAGGACACTTGTGAAAGGTAGCTGGTAATGAAGCCAAAAATCAGCTTATGCTTTCATTTCCTGAAGTTTTCATGAAGTTCTGCACAATGCATTTACTGGCAATTTTGTCATTAATTTTCAATCCTAGCTGCACCTTCTTTTATGCAGCATTTTTGTTTCACAATGGCAATGTAACATTTTAACAATCAGAAAAACTATGTGTGCTCCCACATTATTTGGGATTGAACAGAAAATAAAAAAAAATAAAAAAATTCAAATGCTAAAGAATTTTCCCTCCACTAACTAGTGTTAGATACACATGGATTCTTTGTTAATTAACACAGAGTTGGGCAAGCAAAAATGGAAGTAAAACCAAGCATATGGGGATCTATCTTCAGCTGGTGTAAACTTGCACAGTTTAACAGAATTTCAATGGAACTGCCCAGATTTGCCATGGCCAAAGATTGAACTCCCTGTTTATGAGCTACAACTCTAATCTGGCTCTTTTTTTTTTTTTTTTTTTATTTTTTAATTCCACACATAGATTTCTGGGATGATTTGCCTTCCCCCCTCTCATGATGATCACATAAGATGTCAGAAGGGAGATTTTACTGTGTCTCCTTCTTTAGAATGAGAATGCATTATCCACAGACCGAGGAAGAATGAGTAGATTTTAGAAACAACTTGCTGAGCTAGTTGTGTTTTTCAGTCCTACTAATCATTATTAAATCAGAGTAAATACACTGAAGCAGCACTGATGGTGTTAGACACCTTGCATAGTCACCAGTCACAAACTTCACTGTTTGCTCCCATGTGCCTCAAAGTTTTCTGGGTCAGACATGCTTAAAACAGCCTCTCAAGTTCATTTTGCAATCACTGTTTTCTGCACATTCCCTCTTCTGAGGTTGGTTCCTCTGAGCCTTCAACAGCCACCCTATTCTACCTGATTATTTAACCTGATCTTACTTTGCACACATCTTTTTAAAACACCCCCATGATCCATGGAATGCTTGAAAGAGAGACCAAAGGACCGCAGTAATTAATATGGCTCTCAGCAGAGGGAGAACATAAAAAACCCCTCAGTGTTTGATGCAAACACATTGCATGAGCTCTTTGTCACAGCTGGGACCACATCACTGTGGCCACAGCGACGCTGCTTTACACCCAGACTTCCATTTCTACAGTTGTGCTCTTTGCCTGCTGTCCTGCACAAAGCAGTCCACCTTAATGGTTCATTCCCGCTCTTTCACTGAGAAAACCCCAGTTTCTATTAGCATAGACTAATAATCTATTCTTTCCATTCTTGTTCAAACCCCCCCCCCACATGTAATTCCATGGATATTTCGTAATCTTACTTTGGTAAACTGGTTTTCTCAGTTTTACATATTAAAGGCCTGTCATGTTGTCAGTAGTGCAAGAATAGCAGCAGTAAAATGCAAAAAGAAAAGCAAATTTGGCTTCACTCTAGGTATGACATATGAAAAACAATTGGGGTCTGTATGTTTCTGATAGTAATTTGCTCACATGTGCTGTAGATCTCTATTATTACAATGGGTTCTAATGTTTCTCTGGAGAGATCAATTATTTACTCTACTTACCTATGTTAATGGTGTGTCAATGTAATTTATGACATCCAAGCACCAAATTGCAGCAAAGTGTGGTAATGCACTGTAAGTTGTCTGAAATTGCCAAGTGATACCAGAGATATTATCCACATCTCAGTTGTAATCCCAGTTCCCTTCTGAGGCTTGAATACTCCTGGGAAGCTCCAGCCTCATCAGTCACATGTTTCTGGCTCTGATCAAGAGAAGTAAATTAGGTTTCTGCAGTCTGTGCTTTTGAAAGATAAAGAAGCAGATTCTTAGCTGGTGTAAATTGTTATACATCCACTGATTTCTACAAACCTATTCTACATGATATCATCCTCTTAAAGAAGGCAAATTATGACTGAGTGGTAAGAAACCAGGGTAGTAACTGAAAATCTGGATTTAAACATTTGATGAAAGCTTAGATCTGGATTTAGCCTGTCTCTGTCAGACCTCTCCCTCCATCCAGTTTCAACCTCCATTTGCATTTAGCACAGTTTCTATTCCAGTATCATTTAGATGATAAGTGTTTGGGAGAAAATCTAATTAGAATCTTGTTTGGCTAGAAATTGCTGTTTTGTTCAGCTGACTTGTGTATTGTTCCTAAGGTTAGCAGACTTTTCTTTGTATCTTTCTGTTTTGCTGTTTGTGGTTTTTTTGTGGAAACGCCATACATTGTATTTTAGTCAGGTTAGTGATAGTAAGAAATGTTTGCAATTGATCTTTTCTCATCCTTCATTAAGCTCATAAGATTTTTGTCCAGTTCTTGGTGGACATGTGCATGTCTTTATAAAAAGTTACAGTACACTTAGCATTCATTGGTGATCAGTGTAAAGGGGAAGTAAAATCAGTTTCAAGAATCACCTTTCCCTTCAGTATAAAATGACCTTTTTAAGATTTTTTTTTACTAGCACTAATATTTATGTATTTACAATTTTTGTAACTGTAGTGCTTCGGAACTTGAGAGAGAAAGATACTTCTTGGCAGCTCTCCCAGGCTTTGCCAAGGAAACATTATTGCAATTATTCATGGAAGTTTTCACAATTTCTTAACATAACGTCTTTCTATTTAATGCATCATATTGGAACAATTCATTCAAAATGATCACACAATTCTAATGATTTTGTAAGTAGCATAATGAAAACGGCATTAAAGATCAAAGATTGTCAAAATAAGGGAGAAAAAGTAGCAAAAAAAAAAAGCTGGCTTAAGGAAAAAACATAAGTTTGACAGCCAGATTTGAGGAGTTTTACCAAAATATAAAGCCATAGACAATGATCTTGTTCCAAGAAAACACTTTTTCACATTTAAAAAAATCAGGCTATAGAATAATATTTCTTTGAAAAACCATAACATTTAGGTAGAAAAATTTAAAGAACATAGAATATCACAGAATTTAAGACAAGGTCATGGTTTTGCATAAAATTGTCTTAGTCCCATGTGTTTTTTTCTATTGGTTTATCAATGAACTTAACAGGTTTACATCTCAAATCCCTGAAGCTGAACACCACAATTACTTGAGTGTGAAATCCTCTGTACTTGATTTGATAATTTACAATTTTCTGAATTTTCTTCACTACAAAATAAACTTAGACAAAACATCAATACTGAATTTTAAGTACCCATCAGCTAGGAAATTCAGTTGTCTGTGTTTTAGGCAAGCTATCCAGTGAGCTGCAGTATCATCAGCATGGAACCAGGAAAGTCTAGCAGATTAAGTAATAAACAATGAGAGGCTCATTGACTCTGGAGAGGTTACAAGAACAATCCTTTCAGGAACAATATTGAACAAATTTTCTGCCACTTGACATCTCAACACTATTGCTATATTTATACAATTATGTTTGTAATTGTCATATTATAAAAAGACTGTTTAGAGAACTAAGTTTATATACGTGAGATTGCCTTTTAGCAGCAGTAAAAAAAACTTGTTACATTCTTTGAGTATTTCAATTCTCAAAGATCATAATGGATAAATACAAACTATAGCCCAATGTCTTCATAAACTTTCATTGCCAAAAAGATAGACAGGAAAAAATTTGGCAACATGAAGCAGCTGTCTCATAATTCATAGCTCTTATTATTCACCAATTCCCAGACAAATTTTAACTAATTAGTTTTGCCTGTTTGTTTATCCTTAGAATACATGCTTGACACCCCATTTAATTGCTCCATTTGCCCATATCTCAGTATGGTACTTCTGTAGATTTTCAGTTCTGAAAGGACCTGCCTGCTTTATCTTCATCCTGTTACTAACAGGATTGTGAGAAGAGATGCTAAAAGCCTATGCATGGTGCCTGTCTTACCCTGTCAGCCTGCATATGTGTAATTCCCAAATGGGAGTTGCATCCCTATTTCCAAAGGCCTAATTCTATTGTGTGCCATAAGATAGGTAGACAGTAATTAAAAATTTGTGACAAGAAAAATCAAATAACTGATGACATACATTTTGAAACCCATGCAGAATACAAGGTGCTGTGTCCAGATAAATGAAAAATGAAAAGGATCATGGATGATTAGATTGGGATGAAAGTGGCATAAGAAAATAAATAAGATTAACAAAGGAAAAGAAGTAGCTGTAGAATTCAAATAAAACATCAAAATATTTTATTCTTAAGATATATTATGAGCTGCTGTTCACACTTTTTGTGTCTGACTACACTGTGCCTCAGCGTGTGATGCCTTGGGCCAGCAAACGTGAGTTGAATGCACAACTATGTTTTTACCTTCCCACCTTCCCATTCTGGCAGCCCTCATGCTGTTGGATGCACGGGCCAGGGCGGGGCGCACAGTCCCACCCTCGCTCAGCCTCTCCCCTGCAGGGTCCTGGCTGGAAAGCCCAGCCATGCCCCCAGCACCAGGGGCACAGCACAGGGCAGGAACCATGGTCCCCTGAGCCAGGCTGGCTTTTCATCCCTGTTTGAAGGGGAGAGGGATTTAAGCCCATGGGTGTCAGCACAGCCCTTGGGGACCAGCATGGGGCAGGCTTGTGAACTGCGCTGCCACCAGCCTTGCAACCAGATCCAGACACTGGCATGCTCTGGCCTATTTCTAGCTCATGTGCATGATTCTGCAGTGCATTCCCTCCAGCCGCTTTCCCTGGGTGAGCACAGGTTCAGCAGGATCAGACTCAGCTACCTCCCCTCTCCCCCTCCTCCTCAGAAGTAAAATCATATTTGCTTGAAATGGATTGGAGGGACAGTCCCTTGCTGTCATGTTTCATAGAGTACATAACAAGCCTGGATCTCTTGTCAAGAAAATGAAATGAACTTACTATGTCTGGATGACCTTCAGGAAGATGAATAACTACTTCTTAAGCTTTACATGACATATACCTAGTATTGAAGAATAGTGGGTATTCTATAAAATAAATTAAAGGGAAAAAAAAAACCCCTCAGCTCTAATTCTTTGCATTTTGCTCCAAATTTTGCTTAGCATTCAGATCATTAGAAATACATGTGCCTATGTATTCCCTCGCCTTGTGTTTCAGTTGTGCCAATCATATTTGTTGGAAAGTTGGTGAAATTACAGATTCTGCTGGACAGAAAACAAGAAGTTTGAATGGAGCGTCCACAGATCACTATTCTACAACAAACATATATTTTATAACAAGATTTTCTGGAATGCATGGTTTTTAAAGAAAATAAGAATGTTGTGTCATCACTAGCACCTTGTGTTCCAGAGAAATCACTACAATGTTCTTGATAGTAATACTAAAATGAGATGACTCAGACCTGACAGGGAATTGCAGTACAGGAAGTACTACATTAATTTCAGCTACTCCTTTGCTTGTCTTTCTGACACACACATTAAAAAAAAAAAGGCAAAATAAGCCCCAGCCTCCCTGAACATTTTAAAGGAGGGTAGGGACTAGCAGCAGAAAGCCAGAGAACAATGAAACAATAAAAATTCAGTACTAACAGAATCTGTCAGCCTTAAAACAATTAAAAGATTCAGAGTTTAGAAAGATATTGTCTGTCATTTGTACAGAAGGAAAGGGGGAAATCAATATTTGTTTCTTGGAGAGAGCCAACCTCAGCATGTGGTATCGATATTTTCAAGAGGATAGAAAGGCTTTTCCCACAAACCTTTCACTTTTCCACCATTAGAGAAGGTTTGTGCATTGGTTTGACTATTACCTGGTAATACCACTCTTGTTTAATGTTTTCTTTTGGGGAGTTTAATGTTATTTTTATTGGCACTACTAGTAAAAATTTTTTGCATTGTTATTGCTTTTTTAATACTAGCAAATGCATAAATAAAAAACTCCCACTGCTGCAGCACACAGGTGCCTGCCCATGATAAAATTTGCAATCAAAGGGTACTGCAGCAAAGTCATGCTGACCATGGGTGACAGGAGCAGCTTTGTCCACCACAAAAGCCTGAGCATTTGCTGGCTGTGGCACTTTCTGGTGGATCCTTTGTATAATTTTCTGATCTCATTGCTGTCCTGCAAACCCCAGAGACACATCTGTAGAGGCACGGCCAAGATGACTTCTAGTTGTTATTCAACCATGGCACAGCTGGACCTCTGTAATGGCAGCTTCTTTTCTCAGTTCCAGCTCTCCATGGAAGGAATTCATCTGAAAATGAAATGTGTCCTATGGTACTATACCTGTCTTTGAAAAATACTATCTGTGTTTCTTTGACTCCTGTTTTCAATGGTCATATGACCTGATTGCTTTTATACAGCTTCTCTATCATCACTCAAACAGTGCTATGAGGGGGATGCTATCACCCCCCTCAAGAGATAGGGGAAATGAAAGATTTATTATTTCTGTTTGCAGCAGAAAAAATAGCCAATCTCTGTTAGAGTGGAGTGAATAAGAAAGGATATACTAGAATTAAACTCTTACCTATTATCACTAAACTCTTGCCTACCTTTCCAGAACAAACTTACAAAAATCAGCAAGAACTTGCGTGTGGTTTCCAGATAGGGAGGATCTCAAGGCCTCTCCTGCAGGTCTGAGCCCTGATAATCACTCTGTGGCACTCTTATCCTTCCCATGAGGATTTTAAATTGGGCTACTGGAGCACACAGCACATTTCAGTATCTGGTAGCAAGGCAAATCTCCCTCTCCTCCTCCTACAGCTTCAAGCATTCTGGTTTTATACACTATTGTTTTATTGGGTTTGTGCCTCCCAGTGTGCTTCAGGCACTCTTGAACATCCTCTGATTCAGGAAGACTTCTTTCCATTGCTGCAGGCTTGCAAGATCAAGTGTGAGTCATTTTACCTTTTCTCCAGAGAGCTGGGACTGCTCTGGGTTGACGAGAAAAAATTGCTGTTTAAAGTCCAAAGTCTGTATTCCATTTCTTGTTACCACAGTCTGTGACAGGTAATACTAGGTGAATTAGTGGAATTTAAGCCTATGTCTTGCAAGAATAATATTCAGATTAGCCAAGAATAAACCCTCCAATTTCTAGCAAGGAAGGAAGGAAATAAGCAAACAAACTTGAAAAACTAAAGGTAGTCACCTTGTGACACCAAGTTTGACCCACATTAGATTGTTCTCATTTCATGGACAGAAAGCTTCATGCAGAAATAGACTTTTATTACACATTTTCCAAAACTGTTGGTTTAGCTTCAGCAGAAACCATCTGGTGAATTTTAGAATTAAAAAGAATTCTAACTTTCCCAACATAGAATTATTAATGAATAAAAAATCATCTGGTGTAAAAATTAATTCTTCATTCCTGGTCAAATATTTAAGCTACTGGAGTAAAAAACAGGCTGAAAAACAACTGTCAAAGGATATGATTCCATGAGCATCTCAAGCATAGGAACAGAACTATGCAAATTCAGAAAGTATAAGTAACACTAAATCCAAGATTTTGCACAGAGAATTCAAAAAGTGACCCAGAGAAAGTGAGCAGATTTGTGTGAATTAAATAGCCAACATAATCACTAGAATTTAACATCCATCTTAGTACCTAAAGTTTGATTTTCTTGTCAGGGAGACATAAAAATAAATTTTCTGATTGTTAGGGATGATATTGTTAACAATATCACCCACAAAAGGGTGAAAAAAACTAATCGTTGACATTTTGAAATTAGAATTAGGTGCCAGAAAGATGCTTCTGACCTAAATTAAACTAAAATAGCAAGAATGATTGAATGTTTTACCCCAGAAATAGAAGACAAAGTAAAGCCACCTGAAGGAAAAATGTGGCATACCCCTAAAAGGCTGAACATCCATGAGTCATCCATCTGAAACCGATGGGAAATGTCCCAGGGATGTTATTTTCAGATTCATGTACTATAATGTGTTTGTGGAGGTAATCCATAGGAGTTTGAATTCTCTCTTCTCTTTTTGAAAAACAAATACCTTAATATCTCCGGAAATCTGGCCCTCAAAACTTGAGGGTTCCAAAGTCACTATGAAAAATCCTGTTGTTATCTTATTGAAGTTCACATCAGTCTTTCAAACCCAAATGCTGAATTCGTGTTGTCATTTGCCTTGCTAGAAATATTAGTTTAATTTCCTGATTCGGAGCGTCGATCGATTATGTGCAGGACTGATTACACGCACGTTCCGCTCCCACCCCTGGGGTCCCCCGCAGGACTGCCACTTACAGGGGAGGGGGAAAAGAAGCAACAGCAGCTTTGTAGGAAATCCATCCATGTTTGACAATTTCCTTCACAGATCCCCAAAGAAAAATGCCTCAGGAAGTGCTCCCTCATTGTCTCTGATCAAAATGCATCTGCTGGCAGCCGATCTCCAAACACTCTGCGCAACAGACGCAGGTTGCTTGTTGGTTTTGTGCCACTTCCTGCAAGTGGCAGTCACAGGACACCTACCACTGTCTGTTCTCTCATCAAAGGACACAAAGAATCGCCTCCTGCAGAGTCTTCAGAAGCAAACTCAGCTGGAATGAAAGCACAAAAAAATTTGCATGGATAGCTTCCAAACAACAACTGAAAACTGGTCTTTAAGGAAAGGTCCTTACTAAAATTCTGCAGATGAAGGAAATCGCTCTCTTTCTGACATAACAACAGAAATTTTCCATTGCTACACTGTTTCCCAGTTTCATATTCAGATTTCCATCCTCAAAGACTCAGACATTATGTCCATATTTTATCCACATCATGTAACACGTATTTTTTTTCTACAGTCTGTTAGGACCCTCTGAGATGTTGACTATGGATGGGAAAATGCTGCCACAGTTCAAAAGTCTGATGGCTATGTACCTAGTTTCCCTCTCAGCAACAGAAAACTGGTTTCTGCCCTAGCCTAAGCACTCACAGAACCAAACAGCAGACCAGACAGAACCCTGATGATGAGTTCACGCCTTGATTTGGTGACATTTAAAAACTGCCATCAAAGCAGCAGTTTGTCAGAATGGGTATTCACCTCACAAAGTCTCCAACAGGTGACCTGGGCAAAAAGGAAGAGTAATTCACAAGACTTTGTCCTTGTTGAGGTAGCCAGGGTGATTGTTTGTCCCTGCAGGGTCAGAAGAGGATCAGAACAGGGTTAATGGCAATCAGGACCTATGGACTAACATTGCCTCAGAAGCTTAGCAGGACATCAGAATTGCACACCTTGTTTTTATGCAGATCTGGGCTCCAGAAGATGTGTTTGTACAGGTCTGCTGCTGAAACTCACGTTACATACCCCTGCTGACAGGGTGCAGCAAGGTTGGCTCCTCTGCAAGGGACAGGGAGCCAGGAACCCAACGAGAATGTGTGATAGGTGGGGGTTGTGGCTGCTCTAACAAGGAGCCATGAGGTGTGGCAAGCCTGGGTCAGGATCAAGGTCGGAGTTGGAGATCAGGTTCAGAAACAGACTGGTGGTGCAGTGTAGCTTAAAAGCTGCTCACCAGGAAAAATGTGGGAGAGACCTTGTTTCCAGCTCTCTTCACAATGACTTTCAGCAGCAGAGGAGTTGACCTTGGGCTCGGCCAGCTCAGCTGCCCAGGCTGACCTGCACCTCACACTGCTGGTCAGAGTTGCGGCTGGATACTGGTGCATGCAGCCTTGAGCCAGGGGATGCCTGGTGAGAGCAGTGTGTGTGAAAACACACCCAAACCCCAGGTAATTTCATGCTAAGTGGATGTTTTAAATCTGTAGATTTTTTTCCATCTCTGCTGTTTTGGAAATTCAACTGGCTGTCTGAAATGCAATCAATGCACACTTGACTTTTGAGAATCATACATATAAAAGTGTTATAGAAGGCAATTCACTGAAGTCAAGTGTTCTTGAACCACATTTTAGATAATTGGTTGGATTAAACAAAAACTGACAGTAATTGCAAAAGTATGGTTTGATTTTGATTCTGCTCTGCAATTTATCCATTTTTAAGCTTCATGACTTGTGTTCTAGCTCACCAACATACTTTCCATTTCTCTTTCTGTCTTTGTTTTAATATTCACTGTTTCTGTTCAAGAAACCTTTTTCTTCAGTTTTCAGTATGCTAATAATAAGTTTTCTCTCCCGCGTTTGCTTTCCCTCAGTACATTCTTTTCTTGTTTATTACCTTTGGTTTTATTTATTCTTAATTGCCCCAATTAGAAAACGGTTATCATAACACTTATTTAAGCCTGACTTAACCATGTGTTGAGACACTGCCTGATTCAACACACTTAAACTTGTTAATTTACTTGAAGAATTGGGACAACAATGACTTGTGCAAGGACTCTGTTACTCTTTCCACATTAACTACACTTGTGTTTGCACTAAAGGGTTTATTTTTAACAACGGAAATGTTACCAGGTAAAATTTAAGATGAGTGGGAAAGAGAAATATGAATGACAAGACAGTTTATATCTAGCTCATGCAGCTGAAATTCTGTGTTAGCAACTCACTGTCACAAACCCCTCTTAGTGAAGGTAAATAGGGATGAAGCAAAGGCAAAATGAAAAACAAAACCTGTGTGCCAGGTTATCAAGGAATATGCACAACACAGACTTTGGATGGATATTTGTGGTATATCCCAGTAGTGTTATAAGATTCTGAATGAGGTCCCAGCAGAGGTGTTATCATTACCTATTTGAATGTCTTATTGTTACTTTTGTCTACCTCACTTCTATAAAAGCCTCAATATCATCCTGAGGCCTCAGTATCATTTTGAGATGTCACTCAAAGTTCCTTCTAAGTCTGAGGATTGGAAATGACCAAAGACCCATTTCATGATTTTATCTTATGACAAATTGTAGCTCAGGATCTTTATTCGTAATACTTTGGATATGAATAATTAACTATTAAAATGTACACTTCTGCATAAAATTGCTTGGGGGATCTGTTACAGTTTATTTGTATTCATGATCAGGGCTCTGTTACTGAAATAATTTTAGTAGTACAAATTTTTTTCCTAAGCCTTTCAATGGCCTCAAGTATTGTATTTTCATCATTCTCACACATATTATATGCTTGTCAAAGCAAGCTCAAGCAGAGAAGGCTAATGTTTAAAACACATGGAAATATTAAGACTTTAGGATAAATAGGAGTGCTCCTCATCCAGCAAACTGCTTGCCTCAGGGAATATGGGTACACAACTTCCCTCATGGCTAGCTTTGGTTGACAAATCATTTGAAAGAGAGTAATTGGAAGGAGTGGGTGCTATAATAAATGTCATGGTAAATAAGAAACACTAACATATATAAGTCCATTAGCATAAAATTTAGAACCAGCTCCTCAGCAGAAATGTAAACTAGATGAAGCTTTCCTCCTACATACTGGCTTAGGCATTTTGATTCAAAAAAACCTGTTGAGCTACACTTGGGGGGTTCTGAGTATCTCTTGTTTTTAAATGGTGTTTATCAGGATCATTCTGTCATTTGACATTTAAGCAAACGAGAGCATTATATGCTTTCTGAAGTATGTAAATTGGAAATATCTGTGAATGGGTGCAGAATACTCACTCACTGACTAGAATTTAGAATGCAATTAACTAAACTAACATTTATTTATTTTAGGTGCATATCTTCTCATAGCATGATTCACACATAAATAATGAAACAATGTTATGTCATGGTTTCAAATGCATATATATGTTATTCACTCTTTTGACACAGATTTTTCTAGTGACAAAAATATGACTTGTCTCTGTCTGTCCTCTATTAGAGTTTCCATTTTCTATACTCTGTATACAGTTTGTTGGAAATTAAACAATGTCAAACTGACAAGATGCAGGGTTTTTTCTAAAATTACTGGCTTGTTAGGGGTGAAAAAACTTCTTTGGGGAAAAAATGAATGTGCTTTTACTGCAGCAAGACTTAAATGAAAGCAATTCTCCATGCTGTTGCCACAAATGTATTTGGCTCAAGTAAAATGCAAATTAAAGCTATTGCATGCACTCCTTTCATTAAAGGAAAATAGGTATTCTGCAAGTTATTGGTTATATTTCCAGAGATTTATGTTGATTTTGCTATCCAACAGATTACACTGAGTTCAGAGCCCTAAATCTGACCCCTCTTGCATCAGATTGATTCAAACCTACAGGTATCAGTTTACAGTAACGTGCACTGAAGCTTCTCTCATTAGCTTAAAATTCCAGGGGAAGGGCAGCACATAGAAGCCACTCCCCTTCAGTTTAAGACTTGTATTTTTGTATCTCAGTGGTACATTAATGATGATTTTTCTGTGTGTATATATACACAAATATACAGTATTTTATTTGTAAATAAAACTATACAACTGTGTTCATGAGAAAGCCTGTGTGAGCTGAGGGAAGAGAGGGAGGAGAAGATGTTCACTTCTGCTGCCGTTGGGACTCTTAATGCTTTAGGCCTTTGTTCAGGATAACACAATGGCTGTGCTAATAAATTTCACAAGAAGCTACAGGTATTTCAAAATACTTCCTACCATGAAGGAAGCGCTACCTGAGGTAGTGATAGCTGTTTGAGGCCAGCTCTCAAGTGCCTGACACTGAGGTGTTCTCTGATTATCTCAGCTCCCTCACCCCAGACAGGCAGATCTTGTACCTTTTCCTTTATGCTCCTGCATTCAGGGTTAAGCCCACCCTGCTCACCTGGGTCCTTCCACAATTCTGTTGCACCAATTAATTTTATTGAGAAAGCTCATTGGATTCGGGCAGTAAAACCTTTTTGTAGATGCTACAAAATGCAAATTGTGGCAAACACATTATCAAGTGTAGAGGAGGTGGTGTTAATTCCTTTCTTCCTTCCCAAACTAGAAAGGTCAGTTTACTAAAACCCTTTAGAAAACGGCTGTTTCCATATGAAACTTCTCAGTGTTAAAAACTGTGTTGACATCTCTATTAAATATTTGTTCTGAATTTTCATTGGTCTCAAATATTAATCATTAAAATCCTCATTGCAATCTAGATGGGAACTAATGTTTGAAATGACAGAATTTCTCTGCCGGTCCAAATACAGGGACTTGCATAAGTGAAATTAGACTGATGTTTGGTGTGAATCTAGAGAGGTCTATGTAGAAAAGAAAAAGGTGAAAATTAATTATTCTTATGCAGTATCGATAAAAAATATCATATGGTTAAATAATATTGGGTTTATTAAATTGTAGTCTTAAATAATATTTTATTGTTTTCCTATTAAAATGCAGTTGATGGATACCTGAAGGAAAATACATAATGCAATGAGTCAAAACAAGAAAATTAAGCAAAACCCTTGGATATTTTCTGACAAGAATTTTTAAGATGTAAATAACAACCATCTGATACAAGAAGTTGATGGAACTGCATTTTGCCACAGAAAGCCATTTAGTCTAAATCTCTGACTAAGTCAGTGATTTCTAGATCTGGTTCAAAGAAAGTAGGTTTTTCAAGTGTATGGGAACCATGAGGGAGAGATAAAGGGATTTACAGATCCTCAAGTCTGATTTACTGGGCTATTTAGCCATGTGTGTAAGCACGTGAACTACAATGATCTGTGGCACTATTCACTTGACTAAAGAATCTGCTTAAATGGGAATATACAGTTTGGAAAAAAATTGCATGAACACAGATAATTGAAGTAAGCCTTAAAAATAAGACAACTGCAGATAAGAACTACTTCTAGAGTTTATTCAGAAATGAGTAGAGAATTTACTTCTCTCTAAAATTATAAGGGCATATATGTTTGTGCCTAACCTCTGCCTAACTCTTCCTGAGTGATCACCTTCAGTCAAACCCAGGCACAGATGATTCTTTAATAATCAGACCTCATCCTCCTCCCCTCCTCGATCCACTGAACCCAGGGAAGTTGTTGTTCCAACTTGACTTGTTTTCCTCTCAGAACCAAATTTTGAATCCTCTGGCAAAGGGCACATACTTCTTGTCATGCTTCTGTGACATGGCCAGGCTCAGGATCCACCTCCTTTTACCTGTTTGCTTTGACTTACTCAGCTGTGACAAAATAAGTATGTGCATAAGTTCAGATGTACAGGCAGGTGACTCAGCTTGTTCACTGTGAAGGCAGGTGTGAAAAATTTGAAGAAAAAGACTGCTTTTATATAAAATTCAATACCAATTTCACAGAAAATCACTAAAGAGTTGATTAACGAGGAAGACCACTTAATGCTTCCTAATTAGATGATGGAATTTACCCAGTCTCCTTTATTTATTGTATATTAAGTAGAAATGGCTAAGATTTTTATTTTAATGCTTTGTTTATTCCCAGTCCCTCATTTCAAGTTTGTCATCTGTGCAGTGTAATTTCTTTTTGCTTCTTTGCATTAATAGTTCAGTGTAAATAATCTGGCTGGTTAAAACTAAAGTAGAAAGAAGACTCTGATCAAATTCTGGTAAATACCTAAAGGCAAAAATGTAATTCAACAAGCAGGAAAAGAGGAAAACAACATCATATGTGGGTTGCAGTATTGTAAATCCAAAAGCAAGGGAATGAGGATGACGGCATTCAGAAGTGACCACTATGATTCGATGATTATGTCATGGCTGGAACCCACACAGACATCACAAGAGGTGACAAAATTCTGAAAGACATAGATTAAATGCTCCTG
Organism: Formicarius rufipectus; assembly: GCA_013399695.1. Lineage (NCBI taxonomy): Eukaryota > Metazoa > Chordata > Aves > Passeriformes > Formicariidae > Formicarius > Formicarius rufipectus. Next base: position 442,097 of record VXAU01002749.1, read on the forward strand.
GATCTGAATCCTGATTTCCCCAATGTACAGCTGCTTACAGCCTCACTTCTAATTCCCATCCATCTACAACAAAAGATGAAATTACCAGAATGGCTTTCCTTCCAGACTGATTAAATGGAGCAGGAAAATAGACAACAGAAATGCTAATACATTATAATTAGAAACTTGTTTCAATGTAATAATCTAAGGCATAACTTGTAGCGTAGATTTCATTTCAAGAAAGCCATCAAGCATATATTTAAGTCCATCTATATTGACACAAGACATTTAAACATATGCTTCTGTTGGAATGTCAGCTTAAAGTCAAATTAAATATAATATTCAAGTGTATATGCAAACTTGCAGTATTTTTGTAAGGTTTTCCCAAGCGGGGATAACTTTAAGAGCTTTTTATTTTATCTTGAGTTAACATTGATTTCCTGCAGAAGAATCAACATAGACAGTTATTGAAAGTATTTCATTTCTGTCTTTCTGGAAAACTATTTGGCTGGATCTGGTGTTTATAACCTTTGCTTTTAGTGTTACAGCATTTTATAGACCCATCTTTTAAAAAAGAAAAGCATCTTTGCTCCTTGCTAATCTGAATCTACAAGAGCCATATATTAGTAGACTGATAGTAGGAGAAAATGAACTTTTCAGGAGATTCATATTAGTGTATTTCAAAACAAGTAATTGAAACCTTTGTGCAAATTGGTAAATCTTTCCTTTCTTCTTTTTCTTTTTCCTTCTATTCCTACAGCATCTCTGATTTCTTCATGTCTTCACTGTAATTGGACCAGAGTTTTGATGATAAGTATTTCTGAATATTTATGGTTCTAGACAGGTGGTTTGAGGTGTCAGGTTAGGGGACAAAACATTTGCTTGTTTGTCAAATGTCTTCCTCTGAAAGGACAAAAGAAAGCCTAAGACATGCATGGAATTTAGAAATCAGTGCCAAAGACCCTGACACAGGTTAGTTTGTGGACATATCCACAGAGGAAACATCCAGTTTCTAGTTTTGGAGCAGTGTATAAAATAAATATTTGCACGGCACATTGCCAGGAGCAATTTGTGCTCACAAGTCCATAGCAAGGAGCTCCAGATGCAGGTTCTTCCTATGGCTCCTTGTTCCCAAGAACAAGGGGCATTGCAGTGCTCTCCTTACACCTCCTGCTATCAGACCTTTCTTCTCTAATTCCATTTCCTCAAGTTTTCCTTCCTGTAAAAACATCTCAGAAGACAATTGCTTAAATGAATAAGGCACCTAATAATCAAAAACATGCCCCCAATCGCAGTTGTTTTTCTTTCAAGAGACTGATAATTTATTTTCTTTTCAAATCACATCACACTGCAAATCACATCAGAGAAAAAGTCATGAAGTATATTCTCTCAGGCCACTATAACTTACAATAATTTGTATATCATTCAATGGAAGATGTGGTATTTTATAAATCTGTGCCTTGACAAATTATTCTGTCTAATTCATTCATCTGTCTCATAGATTCTCATAGAGTCATCCAGTCTGATTCTACTTCTCTGATACTCCAAGTATAAATGAGGAACAACCTCTAATGAGAAAAAGAAAAATAAACTCAAATTAATAATCAAGCTAGCCTAAAATTAAATTAATATTATAAATATCAATTGTTTCAATTTGCAGTAAATACTCTGCTTGTAAATAAAACACTATTTACTGATAAGAAATGTGTGGAAATATAAATTTTACATATAAAAGCTAAACAAAGCCATCAATTTTTTAATTATAAAGGTGCTTTTGGTTTTATTCTCTTTCTTTACCATTTACACTTGCAAGTGTAGAATATTTTTGCACCTGTTTTTAGAATCTGAGAATCTCTTTTTTTTTAATAATTAATTTTTTTTTCCTCCTTTATTGTATTATTTTTCACTTGAAGTTTAGGAAAGTTACCTAGAAAAGATAAGAAAATTAACAACTACTGATAATGATTCATCTAAAACCAGCTATAGATGAGCATGAATTAAGCATCCAAAATATTTGAAGCTTTTTTTTCCCCAGTACTGTAGTATCCAGTGAGTTTGACAGGAAAAGAATGAAAAGTTTCCATCCAGCATTTCAACATTTTTCCACTCATTTTAATTGAACTTTTCCATGACTTTTGGGCTACGACAATTTTGAAAAAAAACCTCTCTCTAAACAAAAGCAGGGCTGTTTCAGATGTATAAACCCAGTATAGGCACATATGTTGTATGCACATACATACCTGCAGAAAAGATTACAAACATGATATGTTTCCCTCTGCATTCAAGGAATTCTTACTTAGGAACGAAGCAGTAGCTTGGGAACAGTTCTGACTCTGCTCCCACCTGCGGTCCAAGTGCTGAGAGAGGACACAGGAGGACCAAGCCATGAAAAGCTGGTCTGGAACATCTGCAAGCAGCCCCAAACACCAAAGCAGATGCCAAAATGCCACCCCTGTGAGGTCTCCCAGTTCCATTACCTGGCAGCAGCAGCAGCACTGCTGGGTCCCCCAGGCCCTTTTTGAGGGATATGGTAAGTGTGGAGTGTGGGACACTCACGGACCAACCAGTCCCACCCGAAGTGAGAGAGGAGCATCCTGGTTTCCACCAGAACCGAGTCATACTGGTACCTACTTCTAATCGTGGTACATGAGCTGAAGTTTCTTTGAAGAGGGGCAATTAAGCAAAAGCTACCAGCAAAATAAGAGCAAGCAATATGAAGGACACATCCAGAGAACACACAATTTCTGTTAGGTACTGGTCTAAAAGGCCTAACAGAACTTGACTGGGCTTTTTTTTTTTTTTAAATTGTTATAAATAATTTAACTTGTTTTAATTATTCTCAGGAAATAATTTGAAAGTCTCTACTATGAAGATAACATACAGGACATGTTTTAAAAATATCAAACAGATTTAAAGTGATACTTCAATAGTCCTCCATTCAGCAGAAATCTCTGTAATGAAAACTAAATAGTTCAACTGTGATTCTGTGAACATAAAAGCAAAATGTTTGTAAGCCTGTCTCACACTAGCAGCTAAACATCAAAACAACATAGAAATTTAAAAATAAAAATAATTATGACAAGTGGTCGGTTCTTTATCACATACCAAAAATATTCCAAACTGTTTTTTATAAAAGTATTTGCTTCCTTACAAACATATAAGGTAAGGAACAAGAACACTTCAAATGCAACAAATGTATGTTTTATGGCTGTTAGAATTTAACCTTGCTAAATTGGAGTGAATTCTACCATTGATTTCAATAGTACCTGGCTTAGATACTATTGAATTTAAGATTTAAGTCTTTCATAAAATTCAGACTTTAATAACTTTAATTCCCACATGGCTCCAGAGTTGCTAAGGAAGCAGCATTTGACTTTATGTCATGAACTGCCTCAGGATCAGCCTCAGAACCTGAAGGATTCTGTGCCAAGGGCGTGGAGGATGCCTTACTACATACACTCATCTTGACTTGTGTCACATCAGCTGGCCTCATCTACATGAGTCCCAAATTTCAGGAATAAATGCTTTCTTGCCAGCTTACCAACAAAGAGGAATTTTGTGACAAAATGTTAATTTTAATCATGAATGCTTTTAGCCACCATTGAAATTTCAATTTCTGTTTGGGAGAAAAAGGTTTACATGCCAAGTGGTTTGTGTATCACTTAGCATGTATGTATAGAAAAGTTCTAATCTACTGTCTAGAGGCTGAAGAGTTCATCTTGTCCTTGCACCTGTGATTGAGCCGTTTAAGTTTGTATAAAAAATGATATATTCTGAACAAAAGAGGAAGAATTTTGGGGTCTTGTGCTTAGGAATCTTACCTGACTTGTAGGTGGCAGATGGAGGTTCGCATCACTGCTCTAATGGGAATGAAATTGCTTATAGAGCCTGGAATAGCTCCAAGATAAATGAGGTGGTCTGTGATTAGAGCAGTTATCTGGAATGTGGAAGGCACATCTTAAACTGCCAGTGTGAAGGGCTCCTGTCTTCCCCTGAGCCATAGTGAGCCACAGCCACTGGATCTCTTATGTTTTGGGATGGGGATCCATCGCTTGGTCTTGCAGCTTCAAATCTGTACAAGCCTCTTCATTTCAAAATGGAAAAGGGGTCTTTGCTATAACAGTTTTGCACTGCTATTTCCTTCCCACCTCTCATAATGGTCCTGCTGAGAACCTGTTAGCTCTGTGTCTTGTCATTCTTGGCCTGTCTGAAACACATGAAGTGAGACCTGTATTGGGGTCAGATCAGCCATCTCTAATCACACAACTATAAGAAAAACTTATCGTGAACTGGAGTGACATTATAACACTCATGCTCTGCTTGAGATGCTGTATGATTAGTTTTCTATCTGGGCTATAATCATTTGGCAGACACCTCTGACACTGTAATCAGTTCAGAACGTCATGCTGTATTAGCTAAAACTGACAGCAATCAGCCCAAAGCAGAAAATGCTCCAAAATCAAGAGAAAGGAAATTAATGAGGTGGTTCCATGTTTCAGAAAGCAACGCTATTAGAAGTCAAACCAGCAGGGAAGATGCGTTGTGGAAAGAGACTGTTTCACAGGATCTATCCAGAACTGTTCCCATCCTGTTTCTATTTACTCTTATCATTCTGGTTTCACCACTTCTCAGAGTTCATGTTTGCAGGTTCTTTCTCAAACAGTCATAAATGGTCCTAAGAGCCCAAGGTAGACTTTGTTTAATATCCAAATGTGTCGCTGGGCTATTTGGATTCAGAACAAAGCAGAACCTGGAGGTTTTTTTTTCTGTGACATTTTTCTAAAGTGGCTAAAAGCAGGGAATTGAAACACTTCCAAATGCATAGCTAAAGGAGAATATGCACACACACACACTGACTTTTAGCAAGTATGAAATTGTTATTTGCAACCAGAAGATGGCTCTGCAATCAAGCTGGGCAAGCTGAAACCATAGAGATGCAGCATTCAAAATTTTTTTTTCCTGATCTTTTCAGTGCCCTTCTTACTCAGTGGAAACACTCCAGTTCCTGTAAACAGTGGTTTTA